>CM036587.1:92192559-92520471 GCA_020745705.1 Hemiprocne comata
TTTCCTGTATTTCTATTTTCCAAATGCTTCCAGGCCTGACTTCACTTGAGACTTTTAGGTGCTAATGAAATATAAATGATAACGCAGACACTGAGTTCTAAGTGTCTCCTAAAAACACAATTGAAAAATTCATTTGAAATTATTCAGGATTCATTTGTTCTACAAGATTTTTTAATGTCTTGCACAGACCTCACAGTTTTTGATGAGAATGCTTTGAGGTCAGAGCAAGAATTCTCTCTGGTAAGCAACTCAGCTGAAAGTAATTTACTTGAGAGGCTTAATCAGTTCTCCTTTTGAATGTATCCAACTTTGCAACAAAGCAGCATTTCAGTGATGGAGTACAGAAAAACATACTGGAGAGGTTCCTTTCAATTATAACATTTTAATTTGACGGAACAAATTTGTCTTTTGCAGACGATGGATTGCTAGCTAGAAATACATTAACTTTTCTGTCACATCATTCTAAAGTGTTTGTCAACCACCTGATGACTCTACTGGGATAATATAAACCTATCTGAATTGTCATACCTTCACTTAAGTCATTGGTTATCTTTTTAGATGTTAAAAATACCCAGAGGATTAATTTATAGCAAGGAGAATAGCAGGATGATGACCAAGTCAGGCCCTGAGTACTTCGAGCTGCACAGCAGCAGCTGGTATGGAGTTTAAGCAATATCTGGTTGTCCTGCACTAGGTAAAATATCCTTTCCCAGACAAAGGCTAGAATCTTAATTGGATCATCATCCTCTTATCACCATTTTCCACATTCTTCTAAAATCAGTAGTATTTTGGACTCAAAGAAGAAGGCAGAACTTGGTCTGCCGAATCTGTGAGGTCCACTGAAAGTTCATACTTTGGAATCAAATGCAGATTATGCAGAAGCCAGGAGCTGACATATGCTTATGGTAGTCAGTGTTTTTTATCTGTTAATAGCTAGGCTATATCCAAAGCTTTTATGTATCTCAATGTTATTTGCATATGGCCTTAGGCATGTATATATGAATGCATACCTAAATAGATAGATATAACCTTAGATGGCTTGATAGCTTTGGCAGAGTGTAAAAATGAACAGTGAATGCTTCAAAATTTTGATGCAAACCAGGGTTTTAGAGAACTCAAAACCAAAAATACATGCATTAAAACAGTATAAACAGACAACTCTACATTTGCCACCCTGTATCAGACTAAAACATGAAAATTAAGCCTCTGTAGTAGAGTATAGTAAGAGACAAATAGAGCTAAATAAAGAAAAGTTCAGAGAAATTACGAAAGAGAAAAGAAAATCATTGTCAGAGAAGAGCAGAAAGTGGGAGAGAGCTCTAAAGTAAGTTAATATTTAATCAATAAAAATAAGGAAGGACTGAATTCAAGAGGAGAATGTAAAATATTACAAAGTCAAAAAGTACTGGAAATAAATTAAGATGTGCTATAGGTAAAAGGCTGATTCAATAGACTTCCTCAGTTGAAAACAGTAGTCATGGATGAAAACAAATATCAGGAGGTAAGTACAAAGGCAAATTAAGAAAGATGCCTGAACAAATGCAGTCCTAGACAACAAAAATTAACCAGGAGGTACATAGCAGAATAGTGTGGTTAAACTCAGCTGAGGTGTCTGGAGGTTAAATCAGGTTTGGTAGAAGAAGGGAAGTGGAAAAGGCTATCACATAATTAGAGTGGAAACTGAACAACCTGAAGAAACACTTCCAATAATAACCTCTTATATACTTCTGAAGGATATAATGGACATTTTGATAAAATCTTCCTAAGGGTATAGGGTGAGGAAAAATTAAATATGAGAAGGAAAAATCTCAGATAATAAAGCTGTCAGAGATAAGAGATCTTAACCAAATCAGTATCTAGAATAGAAATTCCATTGATCAGAAGTCAATTACAGTAGTTAAATGTATTATTCTACACTACATCTTCAGCCAATGAAAGCACCAAATACAAATTTACAACAACATATGAGATCCAGATAAGAAATATAAATTCAAATACCTACTTCATAGTCACAATAAAAATGAACGAATGGCATTTATTTCTCTTTAAACTTTCACAAAGTCTTCCATAGAATTTTTGGAACTAATTTAGAGAAATTCCTGGGCTGTTAGGGCTGTTAGGGCATTTGACAAAAACCATTAATATGATTATATGAAAAACTAGGAAATAAATAATATCTGTATGTTTTTAAGACAGCTACAAGTACCAGCAGAAATGCCTTAAATCAGACACGTTGGACTTGAAAAAAACAACCAACAAACCAAAACAAAAAACACACAATCAACCCTCCCTGCCCCTATCCAAAATCCACCTATTAAACGTTGAACACTGATGAACAACAAGAAATCTGAGTGATCAGAAAAGAAATACATAAAGTCAGCGCTTAGGTGTTTTGGCACCAAAAAGAATAAAGTGAATGGAATGGGCAATGAAATGGCCAGAATAGCAATTAACAGATAAGCCTTTATTAAATCTAGCTAGACAAAAATAAAACCTCTGGATACTAAAGTCTGCATATTCAATAAAATATAAAGACAAATCCACTCTGCAGAGCTGGAAATTGGGAACTTAATGAGATCCTCCAACCAGATTATAATAAACTGTTGTTTTAAAGGCATTTTCAGTATCTGATTGCCAGGACAAATGCTACAAGAAAATGCAAAACTAAAGCCATTTGGGATCAGAAATAACTGATTAAAAATGCAATATTTGGAGTGCATATAAGCACTAATAAGACTCAACCATGGCAAGAATATTCAATGAAGAAGTGGAAGTAATACATTTTGAAGATCCAAAGTAGAAGACTCTTAGAAAACCACTAAGGTGACAGAGACCATTGTAAAAGACAGAGATAAAATAGCACAACAGTAGCAACTGCACTCCAGATTGAATGTAGATGACTAAATGGACAAATAAACATAACATTCTGCTGCATTTTTAGGCATACTTTGTGGTCAGTGTTTTAAACTCATTCACAATTCCTTCCTGATCCCACAACGGGACCTGATGACTTCACAGGTCACCTCAAAAATGTGTTTTTGTTGTCTGGTTAACAACATAAAAACAACTATTATAAAAAAATGATGGTGCCTCCCTGGATATGGTAAGTAAAAAAAAAAAAAAGTTATGGAAGTAATAGGAAAAGGACAACTTGTCTTGAAGGCTACCTAAGGTAGGACAGAGTAAGAGGTTTGTACATGCTGCACTCCAAGGGTCATAATGTAAAAAAAGCCTAAGCTTTGCAACAGAAACTTTCCTCCTGAGATAACACAACTATTTCAGAATGCATCTCAATTATGAATGATTCTGTGGACCAGAATGAACCACATTATGTTATGCTACATGTTACATGCATTTGAGACAAGAGGCATGTCTCAAAGTGCAAACATTCAACTCTCCCACAGTAAGCAACATTCATCAATGTTTCTATGCACTTCTGGAACCTTAATGTTCTTAAACTGGCAAAAGCACCATTATTTTTATATGTTTCTCACCTTATTAGGATATACTGCATATTCCAGAGAGTTCTCTATACAGACCAGTTGGCACTATCAATTACAAAATCTGAAACTTTTAATAAATATTCATGTTTCTTTTCTCATAAAAGCACTCAAGAAACATAAAACTCTATAGATCACCAAGTGAAGGAAAGAAATGCATCTTCATTCAAATCTGAATGCAATTTTACAGCAAAATTTCACCATTAAAGATTATGAAAGGTGAGTTTACACAACAAAAGTTACAAAATTATGTATTTAAGTGTTACAATTAAAAGATCCACATTCATCTTGAAGCCTACATATTATTTTCAGTTTGCTTTCATTCTTATTAAATTGATAAACAGTATCCACGATGAGCAACACAACAAGCTAAATCCTTCATATATTCTAGAGGACAGACACCAGTGTGTTGAAGTTTGACTGATTGACTTGGGGGAGGCACAGGAGGGAACATGTTCATTTCAAAAAATAAAAACAAACTAGAAACAAAGCAGCCCACCACCTCAAAACACCCAGCCACACACACAACTTCAAACTCAGAAGCTTAGAAAATTTAAAAATATCTAGCAGTTAACAACCTGTACATTCCTGGCAGTTGATATTAAAATAAGTTATTCCTTATGTTGTGATCTTGCTGATTCACAAAAGAGTTTTAGAATTTTTGATCAGCACCAAATTCCTTTTAGGACACTCCATTCATTTAACAAACAGAAGAACTGAACCCAAACTTTCTGCATGATAAGGACAGAAGCAATGGCAGAAGCATGAAATGGTAAGGCCCAAAATAATAACCTTCCATGTTGCACCGTTTTTGTCCCTTGGTACTGCAGGGCAGCATTTGTGATCTCACATCCCATTTGTCAGCAGCAAGCCACGAATTCTGTCTGGCCCATAGAAGAGCTGCCTCAGTACTGCAATCAAAGGCTCTCGGGAATGCCTTTGTAAAGCCTCATTTTAATAACTCAAGTAACATATATTTCACTATCATAAAGGGTGGTAAAAAATGGCACCCCTGCCCACTAGCACTCTACACCCTGGCAACACAAATCTAAGAGCTCAATCTGATGCTTTGCTTTCAAGATCTTCCTTTGACTAATCAGTGTCTGAACCCAGTGTATTTATGGTTTCAATGTTTTTCCTCTGTTCCACCTCCCTAGATGTGTTGCAGACACATTTCAGTTATTCTGTCATCTTTTAACATCTACTCTATGTCCCTTGTTCTATTTGTTTCCAAATTAAGTTCCTGCTTATTGTAGCAAAGGGTGAGCTCCTGATAGATTACTGTGCTTAACCTTAACATGCCATCAGCTTCAACTTCTTGAAAAGCTATTTTAGAGAGGAAGGGAGACCAATGTGACACTGAGATTCCGGTTCACTGGAGATCAGGATGATAACAGCGTAACCAGCACTATGCTTTTCGGTAATAATTTCTTGTTACTACCTGAGTTGTTGATGCATGCAGAACAAAAATGAAAGGATAATGAATTAATATCACTGGCATGGCTTATGCAACCGCAAGCAGATTCTACCTGCTAGTCTTAAACGCATATTTTTCAGATACCAATAACAAAAAAGAATTCAGAGTTTGCTGCCTTCATTACCACCGATTTTTCAATTGTTGAAAAAGAAAAGGGACAGGTAGCTAGTTTTCAGCACTGCTCAAAGTGATACTGTTTCTTCCTTCCCTCTCACATTGTCCAGCAGCAGTTTAATTTGGTCTGTACTGTGCTATCCACTTTGCATGCATTGTCAGGGAGTATTTCCCACACTGCCCAAAGCACATCTGGGAAGAAGCTGAAGCCTTCCCCCTCCCACAGCAGGGCCACACCGAGACTACACCCAGGATCAGTTGCAGATGTCCAGGATATGGGAACTGCTCATTTTTCTCACCAGTTCCTGCAGGCAGGACCAGTTAAGGCAGGACCAGTATGCACCCTTAATTTCCATTTCTTTGCTAATGAGTCTTCCCCATGGGAAAACCAGGACATTTCTGCTTGACCGCAATCTCTCCTGAAGGACACTGATTACATGTTCATGGCGTGAAGGCAGTGCTGACAGTGACAATGGTAAACATTGCAGTCCTTCCAATTGAACTGAAAAAACTACTATACAGACACATTTCTCAATGGTGGAGTAAACTGTAGCTTCTAAAATACATTACTGTGCTACAATCTCTCTGCAAGAACACAGCAGGAAGATTTGGAGAGAACACTGCACAGAGCAACCTGTGCCTGAAAGCGAGGATCCATCTTTTTGCAGCAGGCTGGGTGGGAAGTGAACAGAAGCAAAGTCAGTCTCTTCAGTAAATAAACAGGATAGACAATGGACAAACCCAGCAAGCTCCAGCAACAAGCACCTCAAACAAGGTTATGCAGGGAGACTGTGGTATGATAAGCCACACCAATAAAGACTAGCTGTTTTCTCTAGTACATAGAGTACATACATACCCTTCCCTCAGTCCCAATAATTTTTTAAAAAGTTTATACCTTAGAGTTTATTATTTTGTTTCTCTTATCTTTTTTACCACATAATTACGCAGCTTCTAAAATGCACAGCAAAACCATAAGGTTCTTTCTGATTTCATGAATACCAAGAGGAATGTTTTCCTAAGCATTTAGTAGTCATACTAAGACACAGTTCCACTCATAGTTACACAAAGTCGGGATAAGAACATACTTGAAATGCAAAGCTTATCAGTAGCAGGACGCTCCAACTCTCAATATACCTGCCTCAGTTTCCCTCTATGATTCAGCTGCTTTTTGTCTCTCAGTTTCGCAGGCCAGGCCTGGAGTGGGAAGGTTCCCATGAGAAAGGAAACGCCTAGCAAACTCTGAGCTGGTAACAACCTTGAAAGGTACAGAGACCAAGTTGATGTTCGTAACACCAGCTGCTCTCCGTGTTGAAGAACATGGAGCCCAGCCCAGCCACAGCTAGGCCTGAAATGGAGATAAAATAAGAACCAACAGATAAACAAAAGAGTTTGCTTGATGAGAACAGGGCCTTCGTGGTTTCTTCTACTGTTCTCCTCTTATTCTCCAATGAGAGATTTTGGATGTATGGCTAATGGTTAAATGACAGCAGTCAATCCCCTTTATTCTATAAAAGCCTGGTCCCATCTTTGATCAGCAGACTTCCCATACACTTCCCCAGGAGGTTGCTGAACCTTCTTTCCTGTAGCAGGGACACCTGCCAGAAAGACTAATTCTCGAGAATTACGATACACCCAGGGACACCCAGCTGTGGCCTGGCAAGGGTGAGAGATATTAACTCTTTAGTTGTCTTTATTAGTAGATTTCATGTTAAGTAATCTTCATAATTAAGTTTAGGACTGTAGAATCCTTTAAGATTGATAAATTAATGTTCTAGGCCTAGTATAGAATTTGATAATAAGTGAGTTGCTAGCATTTTAATGGTTAACCTTTATTGTTTGATCTAACTATAAGTAGTAAAATTCACTGTTAAGATACCCTTTGCATTCAGACTTCAGCTTCTGTTCCGATTTTCCAATTTCCCTACACTTTTACTGTACTTGTGCCTTCCACTTTAAAGAGTTAAGACCCCAACGTTATATGCAATAAATCTTGATCTGTACATATACGTCTCGTCTGTCATCCGTCCTGTCTGCAACAATATCTACTACTAAATTATCAAAAAGACATACCAGCAGGATAGTAAATGTGTGGTATGTATATTTAGTATTTATTATAGAAATTTACTGCAAAAAATTGTAAGGAAGTGCCAGATACATCTAATAAATATGAATGAAGAAGGTTTCATACCCCCAGAGCTATATATATCTTCCAACTCTCTCATTGAAAACATTGTGTGAAAATAACTTCACCTTGTTTAATTTGAATTGGATCCTCTAAATCCTCTATACCTGTGTTAATCAACTGCTCTGAAAAAAGCTTCTATATGTAGTTAAACTTCCCAGTGGAGAACTTCTGAAAGTAATAAAGTCAACTCACAGTTGAGAAATAAAAGGAAATGGAAGTAACAACAAAGCAGGAGCTACAGTATCCCTGGTAACTCAAGAAAACAAAACCATAGTTATTTACTTAATATTTGTGATCAGCTGACATTCCCACAAGGCTTAAATGAACATCAGAAAAAAACCAACTCTCAACATAAGAAGAAAATAAGTCTTTGCTAAATAGTAAGCATTCTAGGGAAAAAAAAAACAAACATCAGCAGAAGTAGATTCTGCAACTGTAGTTATTCCACTACAAAAAACACCTCTTAATGAATACAATACATTTTGAATTTTAATATTATTTTTTAATTATCACTTTACCTTTTTTAATATAACAAACATAACACAAAATATGATCATTCTCAGACCACCAGACCTTAGAAGCATTAAAGGTGAACATTGCTTAGAAAGCAAAATTCCTCTCCTAGTTAATGTTTTGGTTTCCTCATTATCACACAAAGAGATTTTTTAAAAGGGTAAGTTACGCTTCTTCACAAAGTGGGAAACAACCTCTATGTAAATGTGATACAGAATTAACAGGAAATTTAGTCATTGTTGCTGGTGATTGAACAAATGAGTAAAAGGGGGAATAAATAAATATCTTTCCTGGCAAGCTGATAGGGAATTTTTAGGTCAATCAGAGTATTTGGGCAAATAAAGCACATTGTTATAATCTTGATCTGGGTTTTTGTTTTGCTTTTTAAGAAGTAGTTTAATTTCAGTCAGTTTTTCAGTGAATTCACTATTCAAGAAAAAAAAATCTTACTGAATGAACAGGAATCTTAACAAAGGTTTTCATTGATTTTCATAGTATGGCTTTCTATTATATTCTCTGCTCTGTAAAACATAGAGCACTCAGTAATAAACTACACTGACCAAACTCAGTGCACCTGAGCACCTCCTTAAGCATGTTTTCTTTTCACCTATGACATGTTACCATCACTTCATCCGCACTGACATCACCAGAATTCAGAACATACTGCATGTGGTTTGGTTGGCTAATTTAGTCTTCTTTGGAAATATGTATTTATGTAAACAGTCCATACAGCAGACAACAGCAGCACATCTTCTTGCTGGCCTTAACCTTCTAAAGACAATGACAGCTTTAAATTATTTTCACAACTGAAATGAAACCAATTCTACTCACTAATTTATGATTACTTTTAGCAGCTCTAACTACTGCATTGACTGAATGCCATTCATCAATTATCAAGAGCATTCCTGACATTCACACTTACTTAAAGAGAGAACAAGTTTCCCATATCCATCTTCCCATCACTTTTGAGGCTGGGTAATAGTTTAAAGTGCTTGACAAAATGTAAAGTTCCTTCAGAGCCTCTCTTTGCTTCTGCTGGTGAGAAGATTGCATGAGAGAAGTGACAGAATCCTAAACCCAGAGACACTGAACAAATGCATGCAGAAAACACTTGCCCTGCTTATTTCAAGTCAACTCTATGATGCTGATTTCAGGTGAACAGTGTTCAACATAAAGCAGTAAATGAACACCTAGATGAAAGTTGTCTAATTAAAACAAATTTTTCCACAAATCTGTTGATATTTTTATAAAACTATTACAAAGCCATACATCAATTTGTAACTCCATACCCTTTTACTCCCTTCATGTTCATGAAGGAATTTGAGAATCCCAAGGATAACATTTTCAGCCATGCCTGCTCAAGACTGAGGGTATGCTTTTCAGAAGTCCCCACTGTTGTAAGCAATTAGTCCTCACTACAACAATATGGGGGACAATTGGCAGTTTTTGAAGCCTCCGTGATAATGTGGTTTATGCTCTTTAGAACTAAAGGTGCAATTAATACTGTTAGCAAAAGAACTATCTACTGATTGGCTCCACCAGGAGCAGATACCAGCAGGACACTCTTGATGGGTAAGGCATAGAAGGAATGGAGTTTGACATTCATTATATGATGCATAGAGTGACATTCAGGTATCTTATCTGCTTGTTTGGCACAGGTAAAGTACAAATGTGGCCACCATGATATAATGGGACAGCAAACTCATGCAACTGATAACATAGGGTTTGGCACAGAGCATGGATAACATGTTAAGCTACCCTCATGAGAAACCTGCAGACATTCACATACCCTTGCCTTCCCTGTCAATCCTTCAATGCCTCACATATAAAGTCTAACTAAAAAAGAACACTCTGCGCATTAAAAATATGTGCATACTTCACCTACATCCCATTCTTCCAAGTTGACTTGGAGTAGTTCTCTGTAGCTAATCAGCTCTTCAAAAGCCTATGAAGTTCAGAAATACTCAAGTGATATTATTGATAACATGCCAATTATGATGTAAATTACAAAGACATGAGGTTAGCAACTGGAAAGAAATGGAGTTACTTTGTCCTTATTAGAATGGGTTATTATCAAAGAGCTGACTTAAATATGATAGATTGCATTTCACTTCCTATCAGTCTTCTGAGATGAGCATCTTATCTTGACATACAATGTCAGGGATGTTAATTGCTGTGAAGTACAGAAGCATAGAAGTTCAGCTAGGAACACCGCACATTCTGATTCATAAATATGAAAGCAGAGACTAAAGCAGGTGATAAATGAATGAACTACAGCTAAATGCTGGTAATTTTCATATTGATGCAAGAATCTGCTCAGAACCTGAAATTCACAAGATCTAGGAGCTAAAGGCTCGTATTATGGTTTTTCAGTTTCTTTGTCACAGCTTGGTTTTGAACTCTCTTTAGAAACACAAGTCCTGAAACTATGATTCATACCCCAGCTGGAAAATGCATAGCTCCCTAATGCATTTTTCTGTTCCTCAGTACAGATTCTAGTAGTATTGTGGGCAAATAGCATCAAACATGTTTACTCTAAATGGCTGATCTCAGAGCAGAACAACAGACTGTGCCATGAAATACTGCAGTAGCTATACAAGCACAATCGATTTGTCATAATTTCACACTCAAATTCTTCCTTGCAAAATAACTGGAAGTAAAAAGAATTTGTTTTCTTTAGGATTTTTTGTGCTGTTTATTTTTCTTTTTCTCTAGTAACAGTGCAGCAGGGATAACATTTTGTCCAGCTTAGGAATCTGGAGTTGACAGATTTCTATACTGTTAGAATCTGAACTCCTTTCTCCTGTGTCCAGAAACAGCAAATGGTTTGTGCCTTGAAGTAATCATTACTGGAAAATACAACAGCCATAAAAAAACTTAAAATGTGTTTTATTTTAATACCTAACACTGCTTTTATTATTGTAGCACCTAGGATCTAGCTGATACTGGGACCCATGCTGGAAGAACTCTGGCTATACACCTATGAAGAGGCAGCACCTGTTATGATAGTTTTATCTTTCAGGTAGGTAAAGTGATTAACAGATTAGAATCAGAATTTGTGCCCTTAGTGTAACAGGCACAAAGCCGAGGTAGTAAGAGATTAAATCATCAGCAAGAACTACTGTGTGGAGTAGGAGCAGAATTTACTCCTTTTCCTTATGTCTGCAAGCATCTCATCAAAAACTTGTGTTTTGCTCGAGCCTCTCACCAAGCAAGACACTGGAAAGCAAGACCGATGTTAAAAATATTTACATAGAGAAGCATAAATGGAAAAATGGGTGATCAGTAGGCTTCGTTGCTCTATGGGGGACTGTCCACTTTCAAAATTCTGTCAGATCACAATCACCCCTTCAGCAGAAATCACCCCTCTTTAAAAGATGGCATTGAAACAGTGAAACAACCACATATCTTTGCTGAATTCACAACCCAAGTTACAGTGAGGGATTTTGCCCAACTAAACTATAAATAGGTTTGCCCCTCTTTCATAAAAAAAACATTGATTTTTCGATAACTTGATTTGTGCATTTCATCCACCATTCCACATATCATATAGCTTTTCTACATTTCACGTCACCAGATACATTCAAGACCCACAATATCATTGTAAATTCAAACACAGGACTTTGGACAAACTCACTGAATTCTGTGGTGGTGGTGTTGCATAAAACCCCTAGATTTCTGCTGAATCAAATATGAAAAATAGTATTACCTCGGACAATATTCATTCTAATATGTAGCTTGATACTCAGTTTTAAATGTATTATATTCTTGCATTTTTAATTTTCAGCATTCTATGGAATTTATAATGAAAATATAACGTAAAAAGTCGGTTGAGGACATTAAAAAAAATGTAGCATATGTATAACACGGCCAGTTAGGACTTCTCACACAGAAAAACACTTGAGGGGACAGTAGACTAGGGCACAGTTTGCTTATTTCTGTCATGTCCATAAGCAGTAAAACAGTTCATCACCATTGATTTTAACATTGTTAATGTCTGTTACAGTGTTAATCTTTTTGGGAGTGGCATTGGCTTTCTTCAGAGTAAGAAAACACTTAATAGCTTTTCACTGTGTCCATATTTACAAGATTACTTTTTCAATGAGTAAGGTTTGCTTCTTTTTTGTTATTATTGTTGTTGTTGTTGGTTGATTGGTTCTTTTGCTGTGTTGTTGTGGTGTTCATTCTAAGGCATTTTCTACAAATTAAAGGTAATTGGAAGCCAGTTAAAATGTAACAGAATTGTAATATAAATTGGATAGATATTAGGGAAGAAATTCCCTGAACAGTGAGGAGACAAGCACCAGATTACCAGTAAAGACTGTAAAATCTCTCACTGGAAGTGTTTACAAACACCTATCAGATATGGTTTAGGTAGTTTTGATGATATATTGAGGTAAGGAGAAGTAAAAGATGACCTTCTGATCTCTTCCAGCCCTATTTCTTTTTTTTTATTTTTTTTTTCTTAATATACAAAAACAGAACTGTAAATGGATAGTTGCAGAATGGTATCTACATAACATAGATATACTATAGTTAACTAGACCTATGATAAGAGATATTCAAGAAACAGGTCTGATTTTGATCTTCTACATAAGCAAAGGAATGGTAAATTACTATTTATTACTTCTCCTTTTAGTACCGACTCCTTCTTTTTTCCTACCCCCTTAATTCTTTCACTGTTAAAATGGTGAAACAACTGTTACTGAAAAAATTACATTTTCTGCACTATTCTCTAGTCCTGACTCTTAAAAAGAAAATTAAGAACACCAGACATTCTTAGATCCAAAAGAACTGTCTACCTAAGTCTAGAGGAGGGGTGGTATCATCAGAAAAGGACTCTGGTCCATATGAGATTAAGAATTCCATCTTCACCAACAAGCAGTATCATGTGTTCCATGCTCTACAGGTTATAGCAAAACAGAACACAGGGCAGGATAAGCTGTGCGGGAGTACACTTCTTAAACACATCACCAAGTGTTTCTCTTGTGTCCCAAACCAAAAACATTTTTATCCCCTGAACTATTTTCAGCAATATTTTGAATCCTGGCTCTACTTATTATCCCCGTGAAAGTTTTTTGTTAATTCTAGCTCTAGTAAGCTTCTTTCACAGAATCATAAAATCACAATGTCAGGTTGGAAGGGACCTCAAGGATCACCTCATTCAACCTTTCTAAGTAATACTATAGTTTATATGAGGTGGCTCAGCAGCCTGATACTGATACATTATAGCACCAAATTCCTCGGGTTAATTATACTCTGCATAAAAAGATTTCTTTCTAAACTGTTTCATGTGTATCATAATTCAATTTCTTTTTGCGTCGTAGTGAATTGAAGTATCTGCCTGACCTTCTTTTCCACAACAGCTACCAATTGTTGTCCCCATTCCCTCTCTTCAGCATTCTTTCCTCCAACCTAAACAAAATTTCAAATACTTTAATCTCATCCAGATTTTAGTTTACATGAGTCTACCTTCTGTTAGATTTGTAGTTGATGCTGTGGGTCAGAAATAGGGTGAGCAGAACTGAATTCAGTATACCATAAAATTTTCTTAATCAATGTGATTTCATTTGGTTTTTTTCTCTATCTCCACCATATTCTCCTTCTTTAGATATCATGGCACTTTCCTACGTGCTACATGGATGTTTTCATCAAGCTGTCCCTAATGACAAATAGAACTGTTTATTTGTTTAACCTTAAATGAAATTAGTTTTCAAATAAGATATGTGAACCCACCTAATAAAGGTTGGCAATTCTAGAATTCCTTCCACTCTTTACTTTTGTTTCATCTATTACTTTTGTATTCTTAGTGCCTTCTTCAGATTATTTTCATATTTAAATTACCAACAGAGCCATTCTTTCATTAAAGCCTTTGACAAGAAATGGTAATAATTTAGTCATTCCTATAAAGTGTATTTACTTTTACTGCAATGGTACCTAGGGATCCCAGACATTACCTGTTACTAGGTCTACAGTCAAAACAGAACAGAAGGAGTAGTTCTCACCCCACACAGTGTTTGGGATAAAAAGTAATAAATTACTTTTTATAAAATTCTGTATTCTTGAATGTAAATAAATAAGGACAAATCTACTACAGCTGCAGATTGTTAATGCAACCAAGGTGAGATCAAGTATGCTACCAAAGCTTTTTGATTGCAACCTACTTTCTTCAGCTTGTCTTTCCCTACTGTTTATTGCTTCCTGGAGAACTAATGACGTCCTACCTGAATTAGTACTGTGAACTTAAAGGGACAGGTGGTATTTATGTGCAAAAAAAAGTATTCGTTAAGTTTTCTTTGTCAAGTTTGCATATATAAAAAATTAGTCACACTTGGTCAGATTCAGGATGTGATTTGAGTGCATTTGGTTTTGATTTTGATTTGAGTTCATCTTGATTTTAGTAATCTGAGCTTTCATTAAAAAGGAATAAAAAGTTTTACTCCTCACAGACATAGGTAAATCCACCAACATACGAAAAAAGAAGTCGATGAGAAGGTGGTATTCATGCCCAAAGGAAAGCAACAAAGTTATTCAAACTATAATTAATAGGATACTAATATGAAATCTCAACATTTGCATTGTATCTACTCTTTTAATTTTTTAGGAAAAAGTCTCTGTTCTACACAGGATTTCAAGAATGATCTTCACTTCTTTGCCACAAATGAAAGAAACTGAAGGTGGTGCTAGAGATCACTCTGTCTCTCAAACTACTCCACCTCTACCAGAGTAGGCTATTCTTGGCAGGAGAACCAACCTGTCCTTCCTGTTGAGGCAATGTAATTTCTTAGCAAGAACTGAAGAGTCAGAGAAAAGATGCAATCTATACCTCAGCATTTAATGTATCTTTGGGGGATTACACAGTCCTGAACTCTTATCTTTCCTCAAGTCATTGCTTATGAACTTGCATTGAAGAGGCACACTGTGCCTAAAAATAAGTAAAATAAAACTTGGAGAATAAAAAGCCTCATCTTCATACATTCTGTTCAAAATGCTACTAGACTTAATTTTGTGAGAGATTCACTTCTATTTTTTATTCACTTCTATTTTTTATTAAATAGTTTGTCTTTATTTACTAAATATTATTTTAAACAAAGGTTCACATGGGACAAAGGTTTTGGTGGTGGTAGTGAAATAAATATGATCCCTACTTACCATGCAGAAGGACACGGGATTAAAAAAAACACCTGAACAATAGATAATGAGTCTAGACCTTTTTTGAATAATGAGAAAACTTCAATGGCTGATTAAAATACTTTTGGCTTCTTTTAATAAATGTTAACAGAAGTGTCAAGAAATATATCTGGCTGTACTGAGAAGAAAATGTTGAGTTACGCATAATCCAATTCGTTTTTCTCTGAGAGGAAGAGTTCCAGAAGTTTAAAGAAAAGTTAGATAGTAATTGGAGGATAAAATATAAAATATAAGCAGAATTACTTTTTTAATCTGCCATTACCCCACCTAGTGCTCAGCATCCTCTGTGTTCACCACGTGCTAACCTAACCATTGCATTAGGGGAAGAGCTTAACCCACCTCCTTTTCAGCAGCACCTCAGGAGTTTTAACTACCGAAACCATGGCTTCAAATCTCTAAATTCACTGTAAATGAAGTGTATAGACCATGCTCCATGGTTTAAAATTGGTTTCAATGTATAAATCAGCATTCACTCACATGTACACCAGTACATGGGAAAACACAAGAGTATTTCTGCACTTGGACATAGAAGTAGGTTGTATCAGGGAAATACTAGTATCACAGACTTCAGACCTTATTGTATAATATTTATAAAGAAAAGTTGAGGCCCATATTGTGAAAGATATTATGGGAAGCCTCTGAGAGTGATAAAACAGCAAGATCACTCTGGAGCACTATAATCTGTTTTTCTAAAACACGGTAAAGATGGGGGGTAAATACAGTAGCAATAGGCTCATATTGATAATTAACCTAGCCTATAAAATCCTTGCGAAAGTGTCAACTGAAGTATTACTGTCTACTTTTCCCAAATTAGTATGTTCTAACCAAGTGGGCTTTATTAAAACAAGACCATCAAACAAGAACATCAGTTTTTATTCGACTTAATAAACATTAAACAACATTAGAATAACCATTCAATGCTATTTTACTCAGTGTAGAAATGGGGCTTGGGTGAATACAATGAATTGCCCTTTTGAAGTAAGGAAGAAATTTACAACTAGGAATAATTTCTATACTCAAAGCATTAGTTGCTTTCAGTATTAATACTGAGATTATTTTTTCCAGTCCATAAATGAGTTGGTAAGTGTGTCGTTACCTTTTCTATTTCATTTTCCCTCACTGGAGAAGTGCATTACTTTGTAAGCATTTCAAACCACTGATTTAATTTACTCTGGGGTGGTAAAATGTGTCCAGCAAACAAACAATTTGCCTTAACATTGAATACTTCACTATAATCTCTAGCTATTGGCATACCATGTCTTCACATCTTTCACTTCCCACAAAGAAGAAAGGCCATAACCTCTCGTTTTCATAATAGTGCCAAGCAAGCCAAGCCTGCAGAAGCGAGGAAAGAGGCATTTCTGTCACCTCATGCTAGTCCTTACACAAACTGGGTTTTGAAAACGAGTGGGAAGGAGGTTTCAGGACTGCAGCTTTGAAATGCAAAACTGCATTACTAGACTCAGAGAAACAGATGCAACACAAGGATCTAACATAGAACTTACCCCCAATACAAGCAGAGTATTGGACCAGTTGGCCTCCAGAGTCCCTTCCAGACTGCCTGAATCCTGGTTTCTATGGACTGTGGATTGAAGGGCAAAAAGAAAATCCACAGCAAGAAAAAAAGCAAGCAGGCCAGCTAGGAATCTCTAAAGTTAAAACTGTTGTGAACTGGAAAAGAAATTAAAAATCAGCAAGTTACCTGCATGTTGGGGTGCAATCTGTTCATCACTGTGACACAGACTGCATGATTGATTATCAGTTACTACAGTGGTGTGGTTTGTCAACTGCAAAAGGAGCAGGTCAGTCTTAAACAAATACTTGGTCATAAACTGCTGAACTTAGAGGTAGGGTAGCCAGGTGTCTTGCTTTGGTACATAAACTGTTCTGTCTATGAGCTGGAGAGGCTGAGCAATCATGCCTTTCTGAAAATTCAAAACTTCAAAGAATCAAAACTATCCAGATATAAGAATAAGATATTTTGGTGCAAACATTAAGAGATTAGAACTTACAGATACTAATAATGAACACACATGCAGAAGGGATAGACAGCTACATAAACCAACACTCCGGCTAGGCTCAAAACTTTCAACCTGACAGACACGGTGAATGACTGCTGCTTCCCAGAGCGGACCTTCCTCCAAGGCCTCCTGCTTTCCTGTCATCCAAGACACCTCCAGACAGACAAACAGCTGGGGTGTACAAGCAAGCTGTTGCCTGTGAGAGGCCAGCAGTAACTCAGAAGGCAGAGAGGAAATTGTCCTCTGGTTCTACCAGGATGCAGTAAGGCCCCACAGATACCCAACCCTTCACAGCTGTGATGTACCTCCATCCAGGCTCTCTGGTGAGAAGGATGCTTCCACAGCTGCAAGTAGGGTACGAAACTTAAGAGTCCTCTCACTTAATTACTGCCTCAACATCCACATAAATGCTAAGCATATGTGCTCCCATGGGGCAAATAATTTCACAGGAAATATCAAAAAAGTCATATCCCAGCTGCCTTTACTAAAGGAACCAACATTTCCATCAGTAGTATGCGAAATACCATGTTACACAAGATGTTTGGACACTGCATTAGCTTAGCTCTGCTGACTGCACAGGACTGATTTCCAAGCATGTGCATCATTTATTTGCTTTCTCTCCTGACTACTAAACAGCACACATGAAAGGTAAAACAAAACATTCATCTGAAGATGCACCGTTGAATTTGCTACTACGCATATCAGCCATCTTCCCTGTTTTCACTGGTACTGTTGACTTGTGCTTTGCCAGCAATGACTTTGCTGCAGTGCAGGAAACTGACAGAAAAGAAAGAGCCGATGAAAAGTAACTTGAGAATGAAAAGTACCCTGCACAGCTCCCATATATGTTCATATCACCAAGAAGCTTAATGAGTAGGTATTCAGCTTTAACAACCACAGTGTCATTTACAAATAAAACATCGCAAAGCAAATTTCTATAGAAATGAAATTTCCTGTGTGAAGAGAAGCCCTCATAAATGAATATCAAGCAGTACATAAACTGCTGAGAGAGTACATTTTCCATGCACTAAGAGTATGCATTCAACAACTTTCTTCTGTCCTCGTGCTTGCAGCTGATAGTCATTACAGTAACGTTGGAACTGCAGCAGATTTATCAGATTTGCAATGTAAATTTATTACCATTCAAGTAATTCTAGCACCTGTTCCTTACCATTACTAGACATTCCTTTACATTTGCAGTTTTTGCCCATCGTTCGCAGTTGAATGAATCTATAAGTGAAGCCAAAATATTACTTTAAATCCACTCTTTCTAAAGTTTTGTCCTTAAAGTCCACGCAGGGGAGTCTCTCCTACTGGCATGAAAAGTAATGTTATTCGTGCAGATCAGAAAATTGATTCAGGGAGATCAACAGTCATAAAAGCAGTGTTCATATTTACTCTACAGATGGCATCAGGAATTTATTTCTGCTTAAAATACCAGGGAATTAAGAATTTAAGCTACCTGCCTCCTTCGTGTGGAGCACAGTGGGGTAAAGCCTGCTCTGTACAACAGAGAACTTTGGGCTTATAGTCTGGTCATACTATAGGACTACAAGTCCCTGAGAACCCTTATTGTTCTTCAAACACTGCAGTATTTATGGAGGCACTTACACAGCCAGCTGTTTCTAAAACAGCCTCGGTGGAGAACTAGCTTGAAAAGCCAGAAGATCACTTGTCATGCCTGCCCATAGCCAGTAAAAAGCAAAAATATGTTTCTCTGCTTTATCCTTAAAAATGGTATCTGTGTGAATGGTAAGACTGGTCTGCTCTCCATCATAGAGAACTGGTGACCATTATCTCTGGAAATGTTATCTCCAAAAGTCACTCCATATGGTACTCTGGGAGAGATTTGCAGCTATGGCAAGAAGAAAAGTTTAGTTTATAATCCCTCCCCTTAATTTACTGGAAGGATTTATTGCAAAAAATAATTACACCAACTTAATATACGCAACATGGATTAATTTTAATCAAACACTCTTATGATGACATGGGTATATTTCTGTGGCAGCTACATATGCAGTTCCCACATAAGAAACCTACAACAAATACTAAAAATTTAAATTCTTTTTACAGTTATGACAGTGAATATTAAAGTACATTTTTCCAGGAAGTCAAGCTACCAAAAAGAAAAATTTAAAAATCACCCTTTCTTTTGATCGAAAATACTACCAATGAAATGCAGAAGAATAGCTTTTAAACTGAAATAAGCCAAAAACACAAAATTGTAGTGTGTTTTTGAACAAAATCATACTAATTTTTTAAATTATACTAACTTATGCTAATCAACACTTAATGCTTTCAGAAAGCATTTTATTTATATTTTTAAATCTTTTACTATGTAAAGATTAAGAACTCTGCATTACTGAATACTCATAACAACACAGGAAGGAAAAAAAGGAAGAAATATGCAAAACCCTGACCAGCTTTTTAACAAAAAATGGGAAGCAGTGGATTTTTTCTTCTTTTTTTGTCTTTTTAAAAATCTGATTATGTTACCATGAAAACAGAAGCTTTTGATTTTATGCATCTTTTTATTAATTTCCGATTAAAACCAGATATCTCCATCCTGCATTTCATACAAATTAATTCCTATTACTTCACATAAAGCTTAATTTACATAAATATTTAATTGCATAGTATGAAATTATACTTGCCTTGCTCCTTTAATGGAGGCAGGAGGTGAATTTTTGGCTGGTTGTAAAATCAGAAATCAAGGCTAATAGTAATACAAGATGATATAGTGGATCAGAGACACAATCTAGCTCTGCATAATCAGCTCAGAGGAATATATGATGCTTCCCATAATTGTATGGGTTTTTAAAAAATATTTTAAAGTAGGATGTTAGTATAAACATTAAGTTTCTTCTTGCAAGTTGAAGTAATTTCAGATTACCTTTGCCTGACTTTGCTTGATGTATACACTTCTTCTTATTGTCTAAATGTCTTTGTCTGTTATAATTGATAGCTTTGATCTTAAAAGAATCCATAAAAACATAAGGGCAATTACACCTTCAGGTATCATTCTCACACCATTGGAAATAGTATGACACAATGCTTACTAGAGCAGGTTCTAATTACCTATCCCGATACTGCAACAGAAAAATTACCTTCCAAAAGGGTTTGAAGTCAATGTTATAGATGTTGTGAATTGGTATGCTAAATTATTTCCAGAAAATTCAACTCAGTTATAATTAGATTAGCTTCGCATTAGTGGAATAAAAACTTTAATGAGGCACAGCTGAAAATATAACAATGTAGACTGCTTTTACGATTGCACCAAAGTAAGACTTGGTAGCAGAACTGAGAAGGATTATTTCTTCACAAACAAGCTAGTTGATTTCTGAGTTGGGAAAATAAAAATTCTGTCATTTTTCTCATTTATCCTTATGGCTCTTCAATTCTAAAATTAGACAATTAAAAAAAAATCAGAAATGAGATGCAATATTTACTCTCCTGCCACCAAGGCCAAGTGAAGGCTAGCACAGCTGAAAAATGAATTCACCTGTTCTGTATATGTGATATGTAGCAGGGAAATTTTATGTAAAGCTACTTGAGAAATATCTTTATTCTGTTTGTTCATACTAATAGATGTAAAAAAAAAAATCAAGGAATTGGATCAAAAAGCTAGTAGAAGAAATAAATAAAATGCCTTCCTTATTTCCTCCCATGCCTTCTTTCTGAATGTCACTCTCTTTATAATGAAATGTGTGAGAAAGTATAAGCTAATCTCTATAATACAGTTATACAGTCCTGGTAAGTTTGAGAATACTGATGAACCATAGCATGAAGTATATTAAGATAATAATAAAACCAGGAAATTATCTGAGAGCGTTTATAAAAGCAGGTGGTCACAATATTGATTTGATTTCTTCTCTAAAAAAACTGAATGTAATATTCTGCAAATGCAATTTTGTTTTACTTTGAACTACTGGCTGCTGTACTGCATGCTTTCTACAAATTCAAGGAGCTTGAACAGAGGACCTAGAGATACTCATCCTTTATCAAACAAGAAAAAAACTAAAATGTCACTGCAATCATCTGCTTCTTATTCTTATCTCTGGTCCAAAACAGAAAATGGGCCAGGAAAATATTAGAAGAACTCTGAAAGTTTCTCTAAGGAACTATAAAGGCATTTACAAGAACTGGATGGGCAGAAAACCCTCCTTAGTGGCATTAAAAGTTGCACACGTTGTTGGTTTAAGGAACATTCCCCAACTTCATAAGGGCAGCCGCAGAGATCACATAAATGGGCACAGTCTACAGAGTGAGGGCAGAGCTGGTGAGGGTAGGGTTGTCTTTTTATGGTTTACTGATAAGAACTTTTCCTATCGTTTCGTTTAAAGGAAAGAAAGAGAATGATTCTGAATTTTTGTGTCTGCCCAGTTGCCTCATGCATTAATCTGCCAGGCAATGGGAAGCACAGCAAGGCTGCTGTCTGACTATGATGTGCATTGTCCTCCAAGACTATCTTGTCTCTTTCATTTTCCAGCCTAAGATCAGCTTGAGTTATCACCACTTCAGACTCATTTCTCTGATCATGAGTTTGTAGCTAAGCATAAAGGGCAGCAAACACCACAGTACAGGTAAGCATATTTACGGTGATTTTAAGACTGTAAACTTCAGCCTACCTTGTATCAGGATAATATCAAGGTTAAAAATTTGGGAACTAGCTCTCATTTCTTTCATCAGGAGCTGAAGTGCAGAAGTAGTCATCACTTCTACAAAATTAAATACCCTGCTCAAGTAATTTGCCGACCATTGAATACCCTAAAGTATATATCTAGTAATATATACTGCAGTATGTCATACTGCAGAGAGTCATGCAGGGACAGAGAATGATTAAATACAGATTTATCTACAGGAGATCATTAATGCCATAAAAAATTGCCCTCTGGGAAACATTGAAATCCCAGATGGCTTTCCAGTATAATTCTTTAAATCTTTTCTACATATTGTATGCCAGCTTTTAATGGATATATTTAGTGGGAAGTTTGCTAGAGGGATGCTCTCTGGAGATGTAATGCTTTCATTAATCATTGCATCCTGAGCAAAGGAATGGGTTCCTATGTTGTACATACTTGCAGCAGACCTGTGCTTTTGCTACCACCATTAGCGTGTGGAAAAGTAAAGTCTTTGGTCGGAACCCTGACCAATAAAAACCAAAAAAAAAAAAAAAAAAAACAGCAACAAAAAAGAGCTATTTCACTAACATTGCAAGCATAAACCAGATGAAAAAACAATGTACTGGGTAATTGAATGTGTTTAGAGTTAATATTTATTTACTTAAATGCATTAACATTTAGAGTTGTTTCCAGCTTTCCAAGTTTTTTAATTGATCACTTTGGATATTAAATCTAAAGATTATTTATAGATATTTATATCTTGTTGAATCCAGAAGATGCAGTCATTAGGATTTCATAACTGAAGTAACTGGGGCTGGATTATTTTTTATATATATATATATATATATATATATATATATATATATACATGCATCATATTTGATCCATATTATATTTGTGTATATATATAAATGAAGCATATAATGCATATATATAAACACTAGCATTTTGCATTTTTTACCTGCTACAGTTTGATTACTAATGCCTCTGAAGGTTGACTGTTATTTTCATCGTAAATTATCAAAACCCCCAGAAGTCACCCTTGTCTCTCCATTTACCCCATCAGAAACTGTGGCTTTTACTTTCGCAAGACTAATGACAAAAGTGAAGGACTTGAAAATAATTACCTATGGAACTTGAGAAAAAACTTACATAAAAATAAAGCTTTAAAATAACACCTCATGAAAACTGAAGATCCTAACTGGCAGGTGATGCTAACAGCTTTATAAAAGTTTGTGTTGGTTACATTATTCACTGAAGCCTAAAATCCTAATTGCAGGAAAGTAGACAGATGCTTTGACATCGATGTTAACAGACTCACAACTCGGCTATTCCTAAGTCTGCTCCTAATACTATTATTAGTTACTAGTTTCTTAGTACATCCACAGGCTATCTTTTCTTCTGGTATTTAAGGAAGTGAATAATGATAGATAAGAAGGTTTATTATGACTTCTCTGAAAATGGGTCTATTTTATTATATTTGCTTGTGCATATTTCAATATAATTGAATTTAAATGAGTAGATAGACTATCAGGACATTTTATGATAATTTTAAATTATATATAAGTATCCAGGGCTTGGAATGAGAAGCATTTTATGCTTTAAAAATAAAAATATACTAATTAATGCAATTAATAAAACATTTATGTAGCATGAGAGAACTACATTCACTGTGCACTAAGGTGCCATTATAATAACCTCCTGCTGAAAAAAATACCAAATACATATTTTTATGTTGCCACAGATGACACAGTTATTGTTGTTGATTTACAATTTTTATATAACAGATGGATTTCACTAATTTATATATGCCAAATGATCTGCATGTGGGATATTCAGAGGAACATTTTACCATTTTTTAACAGCATGGAAATAGCTAATAAGGAAAAGTCTGACTATGGATATTATGCCTCTGAGAAAGTCTACAAATAACCCTTTGGGTTTTTTGAGACTTAGATTCAGGTTTAGAGTCTACAAGATCCAGAAAGAAGAGGAGGAGGATATTCTATCAAAAGAAAAGCTGTAATTTTCAACATCTTTCAAACAATTGCCAATCTTTTTCCTGCCAGGAAAAAAAAAAAACAAAACAAAGCAAAACAACAACAAAAACAAAAACAAAACAAAAAAAAGCAAGCCCTGCTACACTGCTTTCCTTAACCTTTCTGCCAAGTGAGACACCTGGAAACATTCTGCTGACCAAAAGTATCTTGCACAGGTAAGAGCTGCTTGGCTTCAACAGTAGCTTGGACTACCACTGGGATGGCTGCTGCTGCCTGCTGTGCAGACCACCTTGAAACAGGGAGGAGGATGGGGAGGAGTGCTGGAGCCCAGCCTCTGTCACCCACCACTCTGCAATGCAGCTGGGAAACACAGTTAATATTGAACAAATTTAAAGGATGTATTTTTGCAGGTTGCTGTCAGTAAACCGGAATTGTGAAGTTACCAAATTCCATCCTGATGCAGATAAAAATATGTATCAGAAGAGTCAGATTTCAAAATGAGGGAAATTGGAAGTTTCTCTTCAGGCCTAATGTTTTTTGTAAAGTTACTGTTTCTTTATCTGAACCCATGCCCCTGGACACAGGAACCTCTAAATATGGTTAAAAGTATTTCCAGGTATCATACTAATTCTCTTTATTTTTCTTCACCAATATTTCATCATCAGTCAGATATCTTACTTTATCTTTCTCTTTTTATTCTTCAGGATCCTAATTTAAATCCATGGCAATGAATGGGAGTCTTTATATAAAGCACCAGGGTTTAGAACTACCCACCTCAGTGGATGTTACCCACTCTTAGTCTCCTTCATCTTTGATACAGTCCAATAGCTGTCTTTGACAGATGTTTCTGGTATAAATGAAATGCAATGGGGATACCTTTAAGAACCTCTGCCAAAGGGATTTCTAATGGAAACTTGACATTGATTGAATGCTTTGATAAATTTAAAAATGCTTTAGCACTTATATAAACTATTTAGAGAATACTGTTGACCTTAGTTTAGATCACATATTGTCCAAAGCAAGTCCACACTTCAGTTCAAAGCTAGATAACTACCTACCTAGCTTATGTCGCCTACGCGTGACAGCTTTTTAGGATCTAGTGTTTTTTTATCGAAGGGTGGATATTTGTGTTCCAAATATGCTTTGGCCATAAAAAAAGAGCTGGTAAATGCAGCTTTGAACAACATGTAGTGATGCACCTATAAATTCACATCAGTGGCATTCACAACTGCCTTTATTCCCGAAGTTAAATACATGACTTCTTTTTTTTTTACAGTAAATATTTTAATATATTGCAGCTCAGGAACCACAATCTGGGTAAAGTTTCATCCTTTTCCTAAGGGAATCAAGTACACAGCTTCTTTGTCCAGGAACTCACTTGTGTAAGAGAAATCATTGGTTAAGAAAATGAAAATATCTAGGAAAGATAAGAGATTATGAACTGAGCACAGATCCCACGCTCAACACAAGCAAGAATAAGTGTTTTAGAAAAAAAAAAAAAAAAAGAAAAGGAAAACAAAAGACAGTTACAAAAGAGTCCAAAACTGAAATGAATAGTTTCCCCAGTTTTAATACACCTGCATTTTAGAGTTAGGTGTATTTAGCTTCTCCTGACACAGTTAATGAGCAAACTGTAATGGACTTTAACTTACCTAAGAAGTCTGTGCTGCAGGTATGAAAAGCATGAAGTACTAAAAAACACTGCATGTTACAACAAAATCGATGCAAGATCCTTGCTTCAGTTCAGGTGATATAAAAGCTACTTCGGTAAAGTATTCCCAAGTGCATCAAAACACTGTATCTTTCTGTTCACTCGGCAAAGTTATTTTCACAAAACATGATCATGAGGCCTTTACCCCATTTATGCTTGCCTGTACTGGGGTCCTTTCAGCTTTCACCCCAATCTCATTTTATAGTTTGTTATTATACCTATTAAATACTCCAGTTACTATGAAAGGTGGGCCCTTAAAAAGCATTATCACTGAATCAACAAAACAGTTATTCCTCAGTCTGCATGCAAGAAAAGCAGGGTAATATTTGGCAAGGTTTCTTTCACAGGCAATGTATTTTGAAGGTAATGGTGGCAATACTGGAATCTACCCCTCAGTTCCATCAGTCCTTGTTTTGTTTTTTTTTTAATTCAAATGTAAAATTAAAGCCTGGCTACAAAGCAAACTATAAGGTACTCCCAGGATATATCTGACTACTGAACTTCTGAACCAGCGAAGAGTCACAAGTTTTACAGAGATCAGTGTTTTGTTTATGCGTTGTTCAGGAGTGCTGACAGCATGCAACTATTCCTATTGGAAGAAATTACTGTTATGTCAGGTGTTCTGATTGATTGATTTTTTATTTTTTTTTTGCACTGTAGAGTTTTATGACCACTGTGTGCAGATTTGTGCCAGTATGTACTTTGCCTTGGAAATCAACTAGCAAAGAAAACAGCAAATAGCTAGCCAAATGTTGGCCACTGTGCCCAGTCCATTTTAAGATTTTTGCTGCTCAGATGTGTGAATGATTTCCATCTGTTCCTATGTGAGATAAAGATTTAGAGCTGCTGGCACTGGGGACCCTACTTTAAAAAGCCAGCTTGTGCCAAGGCAGCTTGTCAGCATACATGGATGCAAACATTCCCAAACCTTACAATGAATACAGTGGAAACTGTCTGATACAAACCAATAGGCCTCTCATTCCAATGACTACTCATTTTCTGAGTAAAAATTTAAGCACTCTGCAGTGTGATCTGCTAGTGTTTGCCAGCTGAGGACTGGACAGCTGTGCCAACACAAGCAGTTACAGCAGTCCCCTGATGTCCAGCACTGTTGTTTGTACTCACTGAACATGAATATACCTAAGACTCAAGCTCAGATTCCTATGGTGAAACAGCAACAAATCTGCCTGATAAATCAGAGAATACTTTGTTAGTGCCTTAGTGAAGAGATGTTATAGCAATTTTCCTGTAGACCAAACTTGTCTTTCATTTTGGCTGTGCTTGATATACATGCAATCCCTCTGGCTCAGTTAACCACATACAGTTGCCTGCATTGAATGAAAATAAAAACATTAAAACAAGCTGTATGTACTACCGTGAAGGGTTTGAATTAAAACCCTATGCTTGTTCTGAACTACAGTTTCTGAGGACTATTTTCAAAACTCCTCATTCTTCTCCCTAGGCTACAGCTTATAGAACAACATGTTCAGTGTCAACAGTAGTTCAATGCTGTTCTTGTTCAGCTCCGTGCACCTTCTGACACTTTATTCTCTCAGCCTGTACCAAATCAAGAAATCAGATTGTACACATAGAAACACAGACATAGACTCCTCATCTCTTATCTTCTAATGCAATTTTAATTTCCCAGTACCATTCATAATATAGCCATGCAACCAGCTGTATTATTGAGATGTCTTGCTGAAACACACTCTTAACTTCTAATCACTGTAATTTAGTTTCATATTGAGGGATATGTAAATGTACAGGTACCTGACATAATCTTTCTCAACACCCTAGCACGGTTTTGCCATTCTTCAAAAAGTCTGAGAGAGAAGACCTACACAAAAAACAAAAAGCAAGAGCTCCTCTAACTCACTTTCCCCATTGAGGCTACAGTTTTTCTTCCCTTAACATTGACTGGACCTACAGCAAGAAGAGGAGTTTCTTCTAATTTCTCCCATCACACCTTGAAATTTATCTTTGATTTTCTAATGTCATGGGTGAGAAACCAAAGAAGAGAACATGGAGTTATCACAGAAATCTCTTAGACATGCAGTTAAGTCCTTAAATAAAAATTATAAAGAAATAAAAATCTAAACATATAGAAAATTCTGAAAAAAAAATCACTGTCATGATTCATTGAGTCATTACATGTAGTGGGTGCCTTAAATGAAGCCAAGTACTCCCCACCTCCACTGTGCCATTTGGAGTCTGTTTTGGCCATAGAAGTGTTTCACTGGCTTAATGGATACTTCCAGTTTAAGATGGCCTCTGACTTTAATGCTGTAGCTGCATATCTGCAGCTGCATATCTGCATTTCTAGGCATTCCCTTTGTCTCCTGGTTTTCTAGATAGTATGAAATACAGGGGTATTAAAAATAGAGCTTGGCTGTTCTTAAAACCAAGCACTCCTCCATGTTGCCAGAACCAGCTCAGATGTTCTGGGAGCGACACCATCAAACAGCAGTATGCCCTCCAAACACACTGTGGAATCTAAACATGCATTACTTCATGGTAGAAGAGTTGTGAGCATGTAACTGTTGTGCTGTCCATGTTATGTCTAAATAAGGTACTAACAATGTTCTCCCGAGAACTTAGAGACAGGAAAGAAGTGATTGCCTATATACGAAACTGAAAAATAATTATTTCTTTCACACAATAATGAGCTAGCATCCTCCTCCTATAAATTGTCTTCTGGCAATCTTGCAATTGTCATTTAACTCCAGTGACATGCAGGTATAAAAAAAGCAACGTGAATAATTGAGTTAATATATTAGGAGGTGGGGGGGGATCTGGATATGGTATTTTGTCTATCTCAGTCATTTCAATCAGTCGAGCCTGGGTTGAGTGCAAAGGCAGCTCTTCTTCCATTGATCCACAAGTTTCTCTAGGAGAAGGAAGGTATTGGGTGTTTATTTTTTACTACAAGTTTCAGAGTTGCAGGCAGAGAGCTTTTCTTACCCTGCCTGGGGCACAGTGCTACAGGAGGAAGGGATTGCTCCCTTTAATAATAATTTCTTGGGCATCTCTAATGGGCAAGAGTGGAACCGATGGCTCATCTGTCTGTGTGCGGTACTGAACTATTCCAAACACTGTAGGTTAACTTATCTACAAACCTACACTTGCTGAAGAAACCCTAAAAGTTAAAACTTTGGGCTTTACTTCCCAAAACAACATGCAAAATTCTTTGTCACTGTGCTACTATGCTGCACCACAACAAAATTTGGTATTGGAATTTTCCAGAAGCTTGCTTGCCTTTCTCCTATTTCCAGAAAATGAGAAGAAGAGTGGACGAAGCCAGGAGAGTAGTTCCACAGTGAGGAAAGGTTCAAGCATTCCTCATCTTTCCGTGCTCCATTAGCGTCCGAAACAGCCTGTATTTCCAGAGTTCCCTACCTGCAGTTGGAGACTGATCAAGCTGAGATTTTAGTTCTGGCAATGCAGCACCTTATGGAGTGTGCATACATTTTCTCTGTCATGTAGGAAAAAAAAAACATTCTCCAACTTTAGCCAGCTTCAGACAGGAGTGAATACAGTGGTGTTCCTCACAACTCGCCTAAATAGTACCCAAATTGTTGTTGTTCTCCTGCTGCACTCAAAGTGAGTCACAGCTGCAGCATTTAACAGCCTGAAGGCCTGTAAAATCCCACAAATGTTTTAGGCTGGAGCCAAAAGTTTGAGGTCAGGGAGGTTTGCTGTCAGGGTGTCAGGATTCCCTCGAAAAAAAAACAACAAAAAACAATATTAAAAAGAAGAGAAGATTAAAAGAGAGATGTCAAAGACTTGGAGAACAACTATGAAGGCAGGAAAAACTCATTCTGAGAAGTAAAAGAGGAATTGGAGTGAAAAGTAAAAGAAGAAAGAACCATTAAGATTGCTCACTTTGGAGAACTAGACTTAAGGAAACCGTAATACAGAAGTTTGTTGCCTAGATCCTTTAAAAAGAGAAGGTCTGGATTACCACCTGCAAGGGATTAGAGGAATAAGGAAAATTAAACACTGCAAAAAGACAATGCTGTTTTTACAAGCACAGCAGTAGCAGGGGCGGGGGCGACTTGGTGAAAGATCAGAAAGTATAATTTCTCTTATGTGCTTCCCCTCCTCACAACACTACAGATAGCTCCCTCCTACCCTGCCTGCACCCTGCCAAACTTCAAGATAGGTAATAGGTCTGACAGCACTTACTTGTAGCAGCTTCCTATTTAAATGGTCAACAGTTCCTAAATAAGAAAGGTAAGTACAAAACATGTCGTTCTTAACGGTACACCTTGGAGATACACAGATCACACTATGATGATATTAAGCTTAACAAGTTGGGAGCACTTGCATTCATGTGAGGGTTTTCTTTTCTGTAACAGTTTCACAATTTCTAGCATTAGCTTTATCCTTCAACTTCCAGAAACAAAAAATCAAAGTTTCCATTTATTAAATAAAAACAAAAACAAGAACAAAAACAAAAACCAAAAAAATGAAGACATCAGTGTCTTTCAGTTTTGAGTAAGCCACAATCTCAAGGCTAGTAAAACAAACGCTGAGAATCACTACGAGCATTTTTGCAAACATTTACCCATCCCCACCCTCCCCCCCCCCAAAATAGATTGCATAAATTGAGTCATAGGTGAAGGAGCCAATCAATTTTTCCACCCTTATCAGTGATCTCCAGTCTTTCAGCACATAGCTGAACCAGTAAGTAGGAAGGTTCATAATTCGTGAACATGATTCAGCTCTAACACTTCAGGGATTCACACTCTACCCCCAACCTCACACCTGTAGCACTGCTGTTTTCAAAACCTTTTTCACCTCTGCTGCTTCTGACTTGGCTTACATGTGGCATGGGTTAGAAAAGAAAGTACTTTTCCCCAGCTACCAAATAATTGCTGTTGTAGCTACTCACTTGGAAAGCATCATCAAGTGTTGTGGTAAATGAATCCTTTATGCTGCAGTCCATTAGAAGTCTGGAGTTTTTTGATTCTTTTCACCAAATGAGTCAGGCATCTATTCTAAATATACCTTAATAACTTTAAAAAATAATGACTATGAAAACTAACAGCATTTTAAGTTTCTTACATCTCTAGGAGATGTTTGACTTGGTGTGCACATCAAGGAAAAAGGACTGGATATTGCAACTATGACTTGAGCCCAGGAATTTTCCCATTCTTACCAAATCAGTGAATTAGTAGCAGGTGTAAGTAGCAAGATTCAGTTATTGAGGATGTACAAACTATAAACCCTGGGCTGGCCAAACAACTGCTGAGGGACAAAAGAGGCTGTACAAGATCTTTTCAATGTAGATTTGGAGTTGAATTCAAAGAACTGAAATTATTAATCTACTGCTTCACAAGTATCTTACAATTAATATAATGAGGTCTTTTCCAGTTAAATTCACACATTATGTCTCAAACATTTAAATTGATATTATAATTTTTACTTGTATTAAAAATACCTCATTGACAAATAAACATCCAGTTTCTGAACAGCACAAAGAAAAATGTATTAATCAAAGAAAGAGACCGTCATTTATGATATAATTATCCCTAAGATACTGATCACTGACAGTTATGATAGCTAAACAAATCACAAACATTTACATGGCTACAGAAAGCATTATTGGAACTTGCTACCTAACAGAGTAAACAGTTGAAATTTCCTACTGTGACTCACTGACTATTATAATCATGTTTATTTTTCTATTAATCATGCAACTGTCTAAGATAATTTTAAGGCATTAATATAGCGTAAATTAAGGGTTTTCTAAGTGTCAATAACCTTTTTACTTCCTGTCAGAAGTATGTGAATTACAGTTGCTTAACATGAGCTTTGCTTTTTCCTAAACAGATTAAGGCCAAAAGTATTATGGTGGTCAAAATCAACCGGTATTTGAAGCTAAATCTTTTCCCCACTATTCTGTATGCCAGCCAATATCTCAGTTTTGACAGAATGCCACATTTCCCCCTCTCTCACACACACTGTTTTCTTCTGCCAGTACAGGCTGTGGACACCATCGTTGTCCCAAATTCCTTTTCTTTTTTTTTAATTCCTCCTCACCACAGTGGATCATGACATACTTTCCTTGCATATTCTTCAGAGCCAGCCTAGCCCTTTGCATATTCCTGAAAAGCAGATGGTTGATGTTTTTTCTAATCTTGTTACAAAGTCATCATACAGTCATAATAATAGTAGCCCTGATTCACTGCCAAATGAAGGCTATGGAAAAGCTACTTTTAGGTTCACAGAATCACAGAATCACCGAATGTTAGGGGTTGGAACAGACCTCTGAAGATCATCGAGTCCAACCCACCTGCAGGGTCCTGCACCCACCTGTAGGGTCCTGAACCTGGGGAGGAAGAACCCCATGCACCCGTGGACCTGCTGGAAAGCAGTTCTGAGCAGATGGATCTGGGAGTCCTGGTACATAGTAAATTATCCATGAACCAGCAGTGTGTCCTTGCTGCCAAGAAGGCCAATGGAATCCTAGGTTGCATTAAGAAGAGCGTGGCCAGTAGGCCAAGAGAGGTCATTCTCCCCCTCTACTCTGCCCTGGTGAGTACACAGCTGGAATACTGTGTCGAGTTCTGGGCTCCCCAGAGACAGGGAACAGATGATAGGGGGATTGGAGCATCTCTCTTATGAAGAAAGGCTGAGAGAGCTGAGACTCTTTAGTCTGGAGATGAGAAGGCTGAGGGGAGACCTTATCAATGTACACAAGTATCTAAAGGGTGGGTGCAAGGAAGATGGAGACAGGCTCTTCTCAGTATTTCCCAGTGAGAGAACGAGGGGCAATGTGTACAAGCTGGAACATAGGAAGTTCCATTTAAACATGAGAAAAAACTTCTTTACAGTGAGGGTGACAGAGCACTGGAACAGGCTGCCCAGAGAGGTTGTGGAGTTTCCTCCTCTAGAGATATTCAAGACCCTCCTGGATGCAGTCCTGACTAATGTGCTCCAGGTTATCCCACTTCAGTGGGAGAGTTGGACTAGATGATCTCTAGAGGTCCCTTTCCAACTCTAAAAATTCTGTGATTCGGTGAATAGCAGCATGTCTAAGGTTTAAAATATCTAGACATGCTTTGTTTTTTTCTCAACTGCACATTTGCAAATGCATCACTGTGGCCATGTCCCACCGAACAGGAGATCCTCACACCAAGATGCCTTTCTGGCTGATATTAGACCTCAATATAATTTCATTGACGTAAATAGATAAACATAGCTTCCATCACCTCCAAACAAGAAAAAAAAAAATGCCTACACATACAACCTGGTGCTAAAAAGGGAGCAAAACTTGGCCCTAGGTAGAACAGATGCACTTTGAAGGGCCCTCCAGAACACTTTATTTCTTGGATATTATCTTCCTTTACTTGAAGCCCCTCTAAATGAAAGAAATGTTTACTACCAATGCCCCCGAAGTGCTAAAAGCAAAGATAAAGGCTCTCAGTGCAAGCATGCCTTAAATTCTGCTCTCCAGTCAAGATGGGGGTGTAAGCCTTGCTCTCACCAATGCCAGAGACTTGGCTCAGGCTCTGAATACAGTGCTAAAATACTAAAAAGCCTGTTTTCTGAAAAAAAAAAAAAAAAAACAAAAAAAAAAAAAAAACACAAATGCATACAAACCAAACAAGTGTTAAGTGTGGTTGTGAATGATGCAATTTTTAAAAAATAAAATCACACAAGTAAATTTTAAAGAAATAAGAGCAGCATTTAATCCTTTCCAACAATAATTACCATTGTTCTTACTCTGTTTCATTCTTCCTTTCCCTCACCACCACCATGGCAACAGTTTGGAAAAAAAAGTTTCTGTGTAAAAGATGCCCTTAAATTCGGTGTCTGACGTGGTGCTCATTTACTCTTATTTTAATATAAACATAAAATTACTGGCTTCAGCAAGGCATTTTACATCTGCAGGAAGAGTTCTGTTGGTTTTCCTTCTGTTTTGTTTTGGGGTTTGGTTGTTTTGTTTGTGTTTTTTTAAGAAATAAAAAGGCTATTTCTGAAGTTCCATGCTTCATTGTTTGTAGTCAGAAATAAAAATTTTGAATAGACTCCAAACTTTACACTAGTGAAAGGTAAATGGAGGCTGTAGAATCATCCCTTGTCCATATTCTTGAATATGTAACTATTAGCAGGATCAAGCCCTAGCTATTTTGAAAAGTGCATCATCACAATGTCAATTATGAACTCCCAAGTGAAGAAATATTGACTTGTCCTGAAAAAATACTGAGAGGTAACTTTTTCTACACTACAAGGATGTCTTCGTTGTAAAAATGTATTAGCTTTTACTGATATTTAAGAGGAAGGAAAGACAGTTCAGAGATACACATTCCTATACATTTCATTAAAATTAGCCGCTGGACAAAGGAAAAACATTTGAGCAGACAAATCTCCTACTCATACAACGTTTAGGGCACATAAGAGAGTGTAGGGACCTGAAGTTCTGTATTAAGGCAAAGATGAAGCAACACAAGTAATTTTTATGCCAATGTAGAGCTGCAGGATATCCTACGCCAATTTCACAGCCTTAGATTTAGTTCAGCTTACAGCTATTCCTCAGACATAGTTTGTACATTTATTTTTGTGAAATTGTTTGAGATAATTTTCTCACCTCTAGCTAGTGAAGAAATAAAATCCTTAAAACTTTGACATATGAAAACAAAATAGGAGAAACAATATTTAACACCACATTCATATTCCCTTGGTTTCAAGATATAAACTAAATTTCCTTGGGAAGTTACTCTCTCACTGTTATTTTTATTGATAGTAACAATTCCATATATTAACAGTACTCATGTTCTCTTGACCCTTACTAACAATATTTTTTGCTGTACTAGTATCCAGCAGAAATCAACAGTAATCTTGGAGCTTCCCTTCCTAGAGCTTCTTTTACGTGTATTATTTCCAAAATGAAATATATACTAAGGCATTATTAAATGGGGGGGAAGAAAGAAGAAGTAAAAAAGAACTCTAAACACTAATAAAGTGGTTTGCCACAAGTTTTTCTATTGCAAGACTCCTAGAAGATCTAGGTCTTACAATTCTGGGTAGATTTAAAAAGCTTACTGCTCTCTTCTTCACTGTAACCTCCTTTCACAGTTTGGTTCAGGATCAGCAATGAAACCAGTGACAATAATGCTCTCAATCCCCTCCCCCTCCCACCCAGGTAGGGAAGGAGAGAGAATGAGGGAGAGAGGCTTCCGGATTGAAAACTAAACTAGACAGCTTTAGTTCAATACTAATGATAAAAGAAAATATATATAAGTGCAGGAATGTGTAAAACTCCTATCACCTCACTCCACCCCCAGCAACTCCCCCAGCACTCTCCTGAGCTGTGAACAGTCCAAAAATGTCCCAGAGCGCTGCCGGAGAGAGCAGCAGAGCAGACAGGAGCTGGGGGGAGAGATATGAGGGTCAGGAATGCACAAGCCTGGGGATCAAAGGAGATGGATGGATAGACGGAGTCAACCCTGGACACCGGCCATGGATGGAAGAGGGAAGAAGAAGAAGGGCTTGACTTCTGTGATCCCTGAATTTATACCAAGTGCCACATAAATATGGGATGAAATAATCTCATTGGCCAACTTTGCCATCTGTATAGTCCACTCCTCCCTATGGGAGAGTTGTAGACATGGCTTTTCTGCTCGTATGGTCCGAAGCAGCAGATTCAACAAGCAGAGTAAAGAGTCCTTGGTCTCTCAGCAGTAACTATAAACATTTGGGTGTTATCAGTCCACCAGCTGGAAAACTGGCTGCTACTTTCAGCAAGTGTGTTGCTTAAAATAGAATTCACTGAAGAAAAAAAAAATCAGTAAAAAGGAAATTGGCTTCATCCTGGCTCAAACCAGGACGCCTCCAAGTAAGTTTCTGTCTAGGAACTAAACTAAGGATTTAAGTTATATCCACATTTATCTAAAGAAGGAAGACAGTAGAGAGATTCCCAAGGGTGGGGAAAGGAATGTAAAAAGGAGCTTTATTGCTACATAGTGAAATTAAGTAAAAAGAAAAACTCTCATTAGGAGCTTGGGAGACCAAACGTGTATGAATATTTAGTTGTCATTTTAGATCCCAAAAAACTCAACACTGGAAGTCAGCCCTACATGCAAGATGGTAGAGTTTGTTTTGGAAAAAAAATTAAAACTCAAACATTTTTCAGCCTTGGAGTCAACAGCTTTTGGGATATAACAAACTTTCTCTAGATAAAAGGGGAGTGCAGTCCCTCTAGGCTTTAGGATTCTTTGCTTCCACAGTCTGTTACTGAGTGCAAAGCCTTGGGGTAGTATGTATGATTTGAAAACTACACAGAAGTCCCCAGTAAACCCAGCTCACAGGAGCTGCTTAAAGTCCCACAGAGCAAACCAAACTGAAGTGCAAAGTTGGTCTAGATTCAGTCAGTGGCACACAAGTAAAAGGCTCTGTAGTTCATTGGCAACACCTCAAGGTACTGAATAATCTAGGAAGTGCTAATGTATTAGCAGAAGATATCTCTCATAAAAGTAAAAAACAGCATGTTAGAAGAATATGGAGATTATAAATTAATTTGTAACTCAGCAAAATCTACAAGGCAGCTAATTGTTTTAGTTTCAGTCTGCTCCTTCTCCTGAGGTTTAAGAGATAGACCTAAAAGCAAAGTATTGACAGCAGCATTTGAATCCAAGACTTTCACATTGACAATGCAGTCATTTAACATAAATAAATATGTCAGACTATATGTTAAGAACTGAGTGATTTTTCCAGGAGAATGTGAAGTGTGGGGTTTTTTTCCAAAAATTAACCATGAACATTGCCCATGTGAAACAAGAAAGGAGAAGACTAAATGTCAATCTGAAAAGAATACAGTGCTCCATAAGGTTCTGCTTGTTTGTTTTGGAAGAAATTTCAAGTGGAAACTGTAAATGTATTATGTTGGTCTCCAGCTGGCAAACAGTTTCCTGGATCTTGGCAAGATTAGCATCTGTATGTGTCTACATGCATGAGTGTTCACATTCCTCAAAATGAGAGTGTGTTTTGCAACTGAGGGAACAGCTACTCTTTGGTAGAAGGAAATAAGAGAATTTTTTCGAAAGGAATAGTTTTAAGCCATGTTGGTTCCCTCCAATCTGAGTGGCTACGCTGAAAAGCACACAGATCTATGTAGAACTGGCTCCATCTTTTCCTTGATAACCTAGTCAGTAAGGCAGAAGGCATATCTGCTGTTCTCTTCCTCTCAGTTCCTTTTTAACTTAGTTTTGCATCAAGTGCAGTGATGAAACAAGCTCTCACATATGAGCTGTCTATCCCTCTATGGGCCATAAACATGGACACGGAGCATATGTCATATATCTATATAGATAAATATAGATACCTCTCCATCTAGATCCATTAATACATATCAATTTTGAGTGCCTTCTTGCTTATGTCTTCAGTGAGAAAGTGTCTCTTCTAAAGGATAGTCTTTCCAGAAAGTGAAATCACATCACTGGAAATAAGATTTTATGTACTCTGAGGGACTTTCTCAGAATAACATATTCCAAAAAGCCATACTTTTACCTATGCCAAGATGAAGTGGTGGTTTATTCTGCAAGATTTATGTATGCACCTGCAGAGGAAAATCAACTGCATATATTTTAACATCTGTAAATGTTTAGCCTTAGCTAATTTAATTAGGAAACATTTTTCTTCACCGAATCCTTTTTAACAAGTGATTTGAGACTTAAAGTGTATTTATTTTCAAAATGTCATTAACTATAAAATGGTTAAGAGAAACATTTTCAACAGTCATTTGTATTTAGGGTTAAATTTGAAGTGGCAAGTAAAGTGTTACAAAATAAAGCTACTTAAAAGCACAAGGATAAATCAGTCACCTTTGTATCTACTATCATAGTGAAAGTGCTAAAAGAGAAGATTAAGCAGGAATAACTTTGTGTGAGGAGGAACTAGAAGTTAATTTATTTATTTCTTCTCTCTTCAGCAATTGAATTCTACCAAATAAGAGGGGTTGTGTTGGGGAGTGTAACTTTCATGCTGACAAAAAAGCCTAAATATAAATACTGTGTTTAAAACAATCAGCAGAGTTTTTACTAAGAGTAGCTGATGTATTGGGATAGCAGAGAAAGCTCTAAGTTCTCTAAGTTGCACCAATTTAACATCACTCTGGTGTCCCAGGCTGCATTACTCATCTCCATATATGGCTCAAAGTCTCTGCAGAATAGCAATATGACTCAGATGACTTCTAGAAGTTCCTACACAAGGGTAAAATTAAGATTGCAAATCAAAAAGTGGTAGGAAGGTAGGCAGAAAAACAAGACCAAAACAAGCCACACCACTGCACATACTTCTTCTATGGGGAAGGAATAAGAAAACTGCATGACAGATTAGTCATGTTGCTTAACGCAACACTAAGATGTGCTGAAAAAAATAATAATAAAGTGACAAGAGTGGCAAAAACCTGAACAAAATAACAAAATATCGTAACTATAAGCTAATACTGCCACCTAACTCCCAGCAATTCAATATTTGATTTAATGAGCATAACCCTTGACTTTAAATTGTTATCCTTGCCTAAATGGAAAAGGAATTTATGCTCAGTATAGCTTGTTTAATGTCTTCAAAATACTAATTTGCTTGAATTCAGTCTGAAACCTCCATCTCTGCTCAGCTACTGAGATTAGTGATATGTAAGGAATGACAGTAAGAAACAGCTCTGCACTGGTAGATATCTCCAAATTAATGAAAAAAATCAAGGTAGTTCTATACAGATGCTTGTATTTTTACACATACATCTCTATATACACAAAAGCAGTGTCACTCAGATTCTCAGTAGAGGCACATAGTTTGAAATAACAAAATCCTGAGGCTCAAAATGCCTTCAGAAATAATCTTCTCCATCTGGGCTTTCTCAGACTTATCCATATCCTTCCAAAATCCCTGCACAACTGGACACAATAATCCAAGAAATGGAAGTGCTACTTTACCTCTCGACAGTACTCCTATGCTTTTTCAAGATTATATTTGCCCAGAGTCTGTGATACAGAGATGATCTAGGATTCCTCAACAATGCTAAACCTTACACAGAATATCAGCATTCACAGGTAAATCTTCCTACTGCAACAGCTGATTTTGAAATTCAGCCTTAACTTTGCAGGGCATCTATTCACTTCTGTTGCCTGCTATATGCTGCTACCCATTAGTATAAAGTAACTGGGCATGAGACACAACTTCCACCAGTCCTCAGAAAAGTCCTACTAACACTGAAATTTCAAATCAGTACTGGTTTTCTGAGTACCACAATCTCTTATATTTTTCATCTTTTAGACTGACTGAATAAAAGTTTAACAGATCCCAGATAAAGAAGGGATCATACTTTACTGGTGAATCAGAGTTATTTAGGAAGGCTGTATCCCTTTTCAGTTTTCTATGCCTTGTCCACAGAGACAAGGCCTTTGGAGAGAGGAGCAGGCTCTAACAGTAAAACACTGTTCCCACCACAATTGAATTGGTGAGCCTACATAGACAGACCAATAATGTAAAGTTAAAGAAAATTGAATTATAAATGTCGGATGGACTCACATCACAGCATGTTCTTAAGAATCTTTTTCCTTCGCAAATGTAATTTACAGTAGTAATCAAGTTGCATTCAGTCCTGTAAACACAATTCAAAGACATAGTAACCCATAGATTTGTGCATTTAACCCACCCATCTGCCTTTGCAAACAAATATTTTAAGAGCTTAAGCTTTCTGATTTGCAGAACTACTTGTTCCTATAATTATGAATTCAAGGTTCTGCTTTCAAAATACACAACATTGTTTATGGCAGTCTTAGATGAATTTGAAAATCCATCTGTATGTAAAATAACTAGTTGAGTCTATAACATTTTCCAGATCCAGATTAATTCAAATATCTATATTCAAAAGCTTAGACTGAACATTTAGATAATTACTTCTATGATTGCTGAACAGTGTAGTGCTAACATTAAATTACACAGTAGAATTTTCTGGAGATGCTCATGGTATTCCCCATGGACCTATTTTGTAGAAGTTTCATGAGCACAGGAATACAGATAGCTGTCTAGTAAGAGTTTTCAGAAGTACAGGGGAAAAAAACTGTGAAAAATTTCTATAAGTTAAGCAAATAAATGTTTTTAAAATACTGTCTACATGCATCTTGATACTTTTTGAAATAGTATTATACCTGAATGAAATACAATATTGACATTTATGACATCCCAGAAATCTAAGGTGTGGTTGGTTATTTTTAAATTAATCTGAACCAGATGCAGTCTAGTTTCACAGATGCATTGCTGAATCACTTAAGGTAATTAAAAACATATACAGCTGCATTATCCAGGTAAGCAACAGTTTAGTGTCTTGGAAACAGCTATGTCTCCCTGAAGAGATGAAGAAAGACTGTTCATGATCTGCTTCAACCAGAGACCCTCTTTTCTGCAGGTTTTTAAAGCTGCACCTGTCACTATTCACTTGCCAGCTCTTAAAAGTGTAAACCCCTCTCCTATTAGAGGAAAATAACATCAGAAAGTAAATAGATGCGTATTTTTTTCTGTCCTCAGGTAAGGGAAAATCAAGCATGGTTAATGTTTTTCCTTTTATCAGAAACTGGAAATGCCCACATATTTAGAGAAAGCTTCCTGTTTAACATAGCCTGCATTAGGACTTCTCCTGTGAAAACAGAGTACAGATATGTTTGTGGTCTCTGTTGGACTGCTTGCATATTTCATGAGGATATGTGACATCTGAGGGTAGGGACACATTCAGGTTTCCAGTGAGTTCTGTCAGAAGAATATGTAAGTAGACAAAAGATATATTCATATCCTCCCTAACTTCAGGCTCACCTCAGCAAATTAAAGTGGTATATAGATGTCCATGCTTAATTCATTTTGATATTATACCTTCTTATTAACTGATTCCCCTTTATCAACATTGACTTGTAGATTATAAAAATCTGTTCCCAGCACTCCATCAGGAGCTCAGATATGTCAACTAGTAGTTAACCAGCAGTCTTGGTATACACAAGGCAAAAGGGGAATTTGCACACATGCAGAAAGCTAATATTGAAATAACATTTAGAGTAAAACCTTTTGTATACATGTATAAGATCAGCCCCTTCCAACTCTTGGACATCACTCAGCATGTGCACAGTAGAAGACCACCTAGAGCTTGGTTCATGCCATATCCTATCTATGTGGACAGCAGGAAAATCTAAGTTGCTCTCAAAATCACTTGTCAAAAAGCACTAAAAATAACTAAAAAAAAATTAGGTCTAAAGATTGGTACACATGAAATAGCTTGACAACAAGACAGCAAGATTTGCTGTTTGGGGTGAGTGTCAGGAAGATGGAGTTAAGCTTTTCTCAGTGGTGACCAGTGATAGGACAAGGGGTAATGGGTGCAAATTGGAGCATAGGAGGTTCAAGGTGAATATCAGAAAAAACTTTTTACTGTGAGAGTGACAGAGCACTGGAACAGGCTGCCCAGAGAGGTTGTGGAGTCTCCTTCACTGGAGACATTCAAAACCCGCCTGGATGCGTTCCTATGTGATGTGCTCTAGGTGACCCTGCTCTGGCAGGGGGGGTTGGACTAGATGATCTTTCGAGGTCCCTCCCAACCCCTAGGATTCTAGCATTCTATGATTCTATGATTCTATTATGAATACAGATTCAACATGTCCCTGGTGCTGAAAGAGTCTTGGTTCATTCTAGGAACTGACTGTAAGAAGAGGTAATACTAAAGAAAGCTGAATGTTGCTGGCTTTTTGAACAATATCTAAGACTCTATTAGCTGAACATTATCAATTATCATTGCTATTTAATGGCTAGAGTTCACCTAGTCACAGCTAAATTGTTACTTTAGATCCATCCAGAACACTTCTACTCAATTTATAGACATCTGCAAAATCTCTTGTCTATGAACGTTTGTAACATCCACCCTTCTTTAATTAACTTCTTCTAATACTAAACATGTGCTTGACAGCAGCAAATTGCACTCCAATTGGAAACACCCAATGAGTTTAAACTTGTCATTACTTCAAATTTTTCCCTTGAAAAGAGACCCAAAAAGGAAATGCAGTTAGATCATTCCAGTGACGGCAATAGAAATAATTCTCCGTATTGTCACCTGTTATAGTAATTACTGAACTCCTCTGTTAAATTATCATACGTATGTGCAACAGGTAAGTAGAAGAGATTCTCCTGGACTCCATAGTTGGTTTCTATTTCTTAACTACCATCTAAAACATGTTTGGCTAGCAATGATATAAAAATTATTTGTTTCTTATTTCACCATGATATTCTTAAGTTGCATGCAGGAAAGAGTTATACCTTTATCTATCCAATTTTTGTTACCTAAACCACACAATATTACACATATAAAATATGGCACATATTGCCATCTTAGGTAACAGCTCCCAAGCAGGAAAGAAACAGCCAGTATATTTTCAGAAACTCATGTCTCTATGTTATGTTGAAATACACAAATGACCTGAGATCCTAGAAAATTAATCAGAAACTGCAAAGGCAGCAGGTGCAGTGCTGGAAGAAGAAAAGCAATCAATGGAAAAGTTGCCAGGTTTCATAAAAAAAGAGAAGACTATTGATTCTTCAAATTATTACCCAAAGAAGTTATTGTGACAGCGCATTTGACAAACAGCTTGGACTGGGAAGAAGTCAAGGGTAGAAATTACTATTCCTAACTTGTTTAGGATATAAAATATTTTTATTTTACTAGCAGCAGCCAAAAGAACCACTGTAGCAAATTACTTTGGTATTTTGGGGCTGGGACAAAATGATTCTGAAAATCCACAATTAATATAAGAGTAAAAACAAGACTTCCATATTTTTTCAGTATAAAAATCAAGTGTCTGGTTTGTTCACTGAGGAGGCAAGTTAAAAAAAATGCTCCTTGAAACATTCATCCCTCATTCTTTTGGCCTGAACCTCAATAATTCTGTTGATAGTTTATTGGCAGATTTAATGTACATTTTCCTGTTTAGAGAAACTGTCCCAGGTTCTCATGTTCTCTTTAAAATAATTACACAAGAGAGACCACAGGTGGCATCGAAGAGGGTCCCGTCTCTTTTGCTGCTGTCCCATGGCGAGACATATCCTCTTAATGGCTGCAACACATGAACAATTGTCTCTAGGGGGATACCGGGGTTTACCTTCCCATCTGTTCAGCATCTTATTCTTTCTGTCAGCCATTTGTTCAATGGCTGAGGTGTGGAACTTATGGGAATCAGAGATCATGTCTCCATACTGTCGTGCTCCGAAAGCCACTTCATGCACAGTTGGTCTTGCGTCGTCATCAATGCATCCCATGAAGGAGAATATATGGGCATGTGATGCTTAGTTATGAGGGTCAGGAATGTACAAGCCTAGGCGTCAATGGTGATGGATGGATGGAATCCTCCCCAAATGCTGGCCATGGATGGAAGAGAAGGGAAGAAGAAGCAAGAAGGAAGTTGTCTTCTGTGATCTCTGACCTTCCTCGGAGCTTACATAGATATATGGAATGGAATACTTTTGGTCAATTCTGCTGTCTGTCTAGTCCAGCTCCCCTACGGGTGGGTCATAGATATGACTCCCCTGCCCCGGTAGCCTCTGTAGCAGCTGAGCTCAGAAGCGACGTTGGAGTCTCAGCAGAAACATAAACATTCCAGTGTTATCAGTCCACTAGCTGGAACACTTGTTGCTAGTTAAAAGTAAGCTTACTGAAGGGGAAAAAAAAAAAAAAATCAGTAAAAGGAAAATTAGCTTCATCCTGGCTCAAACCAGGACAGAAACAAAAATAACAAACTACTGAAATGATCAAGGCAGGCATTGCCTTGTGCTGCAACGTTGTGTACCATCATGCTCAGAGCTCAGGGTGCTCTTGAGCATCAAGAACATAAGGCTCCATGAAAATCAATGGCAGTACTATATAGAATTTGAGGTTTGATTCTTTCAGAGAATGCTTAATTCCTTATCTTAAAATTATCATAATGGTCTGCATGGGTCCATTACTCTTCATTAACTAGAGAAGGTGGTCATCTGTGGCTTAGATGATTAACTTAGCAGGTAAGATGTCCACCATATTCTTGGAATGCTGTATTAATGTTTCTTGATCTAGAAGTCAGAGACCACCCATATGACTTTTAGATACGATTCAAAACAAGGATGAAATGGCTGCACAAAATGTCATGGTAAGAAGTAATTTCAGATAAATCTATAAGTAAACAGAGGAGTTAATAACCCTCAGAAAACAAAGGAGAAGCAACAGCATAAAAAAAATCCTCTTTTCAAGTAGATATGTCAAGCAAATCATCTTGTGGAAGAAAGGTGAGAAACATATCAAAAGATCAATATGGCTAACAAGGAGTTATACATTGACCTCAAACATAAGCAAAAAGCATACAGGAGATAGAAAAACTCAGATTCTTAAGGGCACATAGATAAATGGAGCATAAGGATGTAGAGACAGTTTAGAAAAGGGCAAAGCATGGCGCTGCTCCATAGGAATAGAATCAAAACTCATTGCAAAAAAGTCTTCCTGATGGGTCTTGAAACACTAGCGTCAAAAGATGACCTTGAGGGATCTGAAACATCTAACTGGGCTTGTTGCATCAATGGAAAGACCAGTTGTGATAAACTGTCTATTCCAATTAACAGAACGGAAATGGAGCACAAAAAGACAGGTGGATAAGTTCTTCCATTAGCTCCACTTGGTGAGATCACTCTCGTATACATAGCATCATTCTACATGCTGAGGAAAATGATAGGAAGAGGGTCATAAGATCGAGAACAGTCTCATACTCATCTGGAAGCTCTGATCCAGATTTGGGTGCTGAACTTTAGTAAGAATGTGCACTAACTGGAGAAGTCAAGAAGAGAAGTAAGTGAATAATCAGAGGTCTTCAAAAGGGACAGTACAAACATGGTTTAAATAAATAAATGGCTTCTGCATAGGAGGGACTAATCTGTTTACCTTATCTGTAATGGATAGGAAAAATAATGGGCTTACAGCATAAAGATGAAAATTAAGAAAAATTTCTGGGTAAAGAGAGTGAAGCACTACAAGAGATTGCCTGGAGAGGTCATGCAATGTGTCTATTTAAAGGTCTTTAATAAAAGGCTAGATAAACACTAATCAGAATGACATAGGGAAAGGTATTCATCCTTGGAGGCAGAGGGACAGGTTAGATAAATTGAAGTTGCTCAAGATTGAAACTCTTCAATTCTATGTCACAAACTGAGCTAGTAAATAAAGCACAAGACATGGGAAATTTTCATTAATGAGAAAACGTATTATAATCAGCCTTCAAATATCCTAAAAAGAGAGCATACTAAGGATGCCTTATTGTTGGTGGAAGTTTTCATAGAATCACAGAATCACAGAATGGTTAGAGTTCGAAGGCACCTTAAAGATCATTGAGTTCCAACTCCCCTGCATGGGCAGGAACACCTCCCACTAGATCAGGCTGCTCAGAGCCCCATCCAGCCTGGCCTTGAACGTTTCCAGGGATGGAGCTTCCACAACTTCTCTGGGCAGCCTGTTCCAGTGTCTCACTACCCTCACACTAAAGAATTTCCTCCTGATTTCTGACCTAAATCTCTCTTCTTTCCATTTAAAACCGTTGCTCCTTGTCCTCTCACTACAAGCCCTTGTAACAAGTCCCTCCCCAGCCTTTCTGTAGGCCCCCTTCAGGTACTGGAAGGCTGCTATGAGGTCCTCCCTGGAGTCTTCTCTTCTTGAGGCTGAACAACCCCAACTCTCTCAGCCTGTCCTCATAGGAGAGGTGCTCCAGCCCTCAGATCATTTTTGTGGCCCTCCTCCAGACACTTTCCAACAGGTCAACATCTTTCTTGTGTTGGGGGCACCAGAGCTGGACACAGTATTCCAGGTGCGGTCTCACCAAGGCAAAGTAGAGGTGCAGCAGAATCACCTCTCTCAGTCTGCTGGCCACAATTCTTTTCATACGGCCCAGGATGCAGTTGGCCCTCTGGGCTGCAATTGCACACTGGTGTCTCATGTCCAGGTTTTGGTCCACTAGTACCTCCAGGTCTTTTTCCACAGGGCTACTCTCAAGTGTGTCCTCCCCCAGCCTGTATTTATATCTCTAGTTACCTCAGCCCAGGTGCAGGACCCTCATGAGGTTCACCTGGGCCCACTTCTCCAGCATGTCCAGGTCCCTCTGGATGGTATCCTGTCCCTCTGGCATATCGACCACACCACCCAGCTTGGTGTCATCAGCAGACTTGCTAAGGGTGCTCTCAATGCCACTGTCGATATCATTAATGAAGATATTAAACAACACTGGTCCCAGTACGGACCCCTGAAGGACACCACTTTTCACCATTTTCCATCTGGACTCAGAGCCATTGACCACTACTCTCTGGATGCCACCATCCAGCCAGCTCCTTATCCACTGAACAGTCCACCCATCAAACCCATGTCTCTCCAATTTAGAGAAAAGGATGCTGTGGGGTACTTTGTCAAAGGCCTCACCAAAGTCCAGATAGATGACATCCACTGCTTTTCCCTTGTCGACAGACGTAGTCACACCATTGTAGAAAGCCACTAGGTTGGTCGGGCAGGATTTGCCCCTGGTAAAGCCATGCTGGCTGTCCTGAATCACCTTCCTGTCCAACATGTGCCTTAACATGACTTCTAGAAGGATCTGTTCCATGATCTTCCCAGGCACAGGACAGATCAGTAATTCCCAGGGTCATCCTTTCTACCCTTTTTAAAAATGGGCATAACCAGGGACTTCACCTGGCTGCCATGACTTTTCAAATATCATGGAGAGTGGCTTGGCAACTACATCCACGGGTTCCCTCAGGACTCTGGGATGCATCTCACCATGGACTTGCATATCTTCAGGTTCCTCAGATGGTCAGGAACCTTGTCTTCACTTACAGTGGGGGGGACTTTGTCTCTCTGGTCTCCACATTGAGGGCCATCAACATGAGAGTCATGAGGAGAGGGCTTGCCAGTGAAGACTGAGGCAAAAAAGTTGTTGAAAATCAGCCTTCTCCTCACCTGTTGTTTTGACTAAATCTTATGAATCTGGGACATTTCAGAAGCAGAATGGTTGAGACAGCTTAACAAGCTACACTCTCTGCTATCAAAGAATTGGATTTAGTTCATTGGACGTGTAAATAATATGAGCCAATGTGACAATTGACAAAGTAGAAAACTATTTTATGTCATAACTCTTCATCAAGTGAGTCTGTATTGATATATCATAGTCCAAACTCATGCCTCGGTAACCAAATACAGCTTTCTCATTCAAACATACACAGACTTAGTATTTGACTCAGTGCCACAATAAAATCCGATTTTTAAAAAAAAGCACTGTACAATATGTAAGCTCACTAACTGATGAAAATTTCATAGATTGATCACCAAAAAAAAAGAGTAAAATAATACCAAATCAAGGATTCTGCTTTTATTAGTTATTTTCACCATTCTTGAAGATTACTATATAATTAGAAAATAATGATGTTATATAACTCTTGTGTTTAAAATTAACAGAATGCAGAGATTCATTAAGCAACAGAAAGCAGAGGGAAGGTACACATAGGAATTAAAAAGCACTGTTAAGAGGGACCCCTTGAATATAGTGGTTTTATAAAACAGGTAAATTTAACTGTATACATACAGAACAAAATAAAGTAAAGCTATGAGAAAGAAGAGTGCATCTGTCCTTTGAAAAGCAGTCACTGATGAAGAAACCTCTGGGTCACAGTGAACAAAGCCTCATTTGTGCTGCATATGAGAGAAAACAACAACAACAAAAAAGCCCAGACACAAAGCAGGAGAGAAAAATTGTTTCACAAAATGAAAAGTCCAGAGAGCTTAAGGTAGGTGCTTCTACAGGAACAGTATTCTCTGTTGACTTCAAGTCAGCCTTTTGCTGATATAATACAGAGATTTTGTTCCTTTGTTTTTCCACCAGAGCTTTACGTACATTGCTTCACTAATGCAGCCAGAGAGCTTGTAAAGTGGTCAGTGAATATCAACCCAATAGCAGTTGAGCAGGAGCTTGCTTTTCTAGGCTGAGCTGCTGTCTGGCAACAAGCAGAAGAGAGGCAAAAAAATGCTAGCTCTTACATTCAAGATAATGCACCTTTTTTGACAGGTTCTGCAGCAGCTTTTGAAGTTCTAACAAAATACTGTACTGGGACTCAGTGGTGGCAGGTAAGAGACTTGCTATCAGTGATGATGTACATTTTTAGTCTGAAATATTTTGAGACTCTTTCACACAGACAATTCTGTTAGGGTTTTGAAGCGTGAAGAGGAACCATCCAAAATTAAGATAACTGATTTATACAGTAAATTAAAATAATTAAGAGAAAAAATGGTTGTTGATCAAATACATGTGGAAGCAAATAAATGGATACAGTAAATTCATTTTTGCAATTGGTTTGCTGCCCTGGAAATTCCACTTTTAGAAGCAACTAGGTCAAAGAGAACCAGAATGGTTATTTCATTTGAGATAACATTTATGCAGATAAATAAACATGAGCTGAATGCAGGAGTTTCACTAGTAGTGAGAGTTTTTGTTCTGGGCATAAAGATTAAATTCAAGCCAAAAGCAAATCTTTCATAACATTTATTACCAAGAATGACCTCAGATAGAACTATTAAGTATTATGAAGCTATTTAAGATCTCACAATGAAATAGTTAAGCATATTCACATGAATACTTGAAGGGTGCCTTCAGCTTTTCATAATGTTTATCTTCTTCCATTTCTTCCCCTTTCTCATTAAAAAAATACCTGCAAACCTTGTCAATAGCACCAACATACACTCCTCATTTGGCATCCAAACACTTTTATTATAGGAATATGTATGCGCTAGTCAATTTTTAAAGCAATATGCCTTACACTTCTATTTTGAATATTAGTTTCAAACTCTAGTCTTGTATCCACCAAGTACACTCTGATACAAGCTTCTATTTTTTCTGTTGCTATTGCCTTCTTTCCTGCTGTTCAGTGGTGTCATCTGTGCAAGGGCACTCAAACTGCAGCAGCCGCTCTGCTCATAATTGCTGTTGCACTTTGCTTAATCCAGCCATTTCACTGCCGAGCTGTGTCATTAAAGAAATATTAGATGCTGACAAGGAATATAGAGGGCTGCAGCAGAACTGAAGAAGGCTAGAAATTACTGATATGGAAAGAATAAATTGAGTTTTCATTAGGAATAAATTTTAAAAGGATTGTGTTCAGAGTACACTAAGGACCATGAAACTACTGCAGAGAAAATACTATAAAACCTGATTTTTTTTTAGTTTTCTTTCAGCAGCTGTTAGAATACTATACACTTCCTTTCTTTAACACAATGTTGAAATATTGCTACAGGGTGCTTTTTGGGGTTTTTTTTAAGTATTTGACATCTTGGCTATCCCAGCAATGATGTCATCTCTTTCATCTCCAGGACCAAGGATATAGTTTCTGCTCCTGTAATGGTTGCAAACCTGAGGCTGGCTCCAACTTGTCAGACCTTGTCCTTGCTCCAAATCAGTGACTTCCCACTATGACTATGCCTGAGTGCATAACCCCATTTCCAGCTGCTGCATTTTCACTTTGATGGATCAGTAGCCAGGATGGAGCATGCTAGGTGTATGATACAAAACCAACAAAGACAAAATTATTTTGCTTTAAGACAAGAGGAAGGCAACGAAAGTTAGATTGTAAAAGAAAATCCGTCCTGGAAGGAGATGTAAGAGTTGAGAATTGGCAGTAGAAACATGAAAAGAGGAATTCTACCTTTATTTGGAAGTCAAAAGAGATACAGAAAGCAAGACTCGGAAGTTCCTTACCTGTACGTCTATGCAAGATGAAGGATTTTGTTTCAAGTGACATCACTCAGCCTTTAAATGTAATATGGTTTCAGAAAGAAAATGCCATATTTAATGTTTTAACATAATTTAATGTTTTGTAGAAAACATTAAGCAAATGAAGCTCCACACATTCAGGAAAGACTGGACAATGTAAAGCTAAAAGAGAAGACTAAAATAGTTATTTGTTTAATTTCCTGCACCAAGAATAATAGCATTACGGAAGTATGTAACCATATTCTAGTAACATTAAACACACTTTATTTTCTTTTTAAATGAGTACTTCAGCTTCCAAATCCTAAACAGTTATTTTCAATGAAGTTGTTCTGACCTTGATTAGAGTCCTTCTGATGTTATCATTAAAGCCTGTCTGTGGTTTCTTTGGTTGATGCTTTTGCAATAATCCTTTCCAAACAGTTATTTGCACTATCTAAAGTATTCCTACTCCACACCTTTTATTCTGTTCTCCTTTAAAATATGAAGAACACATACTTAAAACCCACAACTTGTGCAAGAGTATGCACTTTTACTTTCAAGACAACCTGCTTGGACATTGCATTATGCATCAAGCTGTCAAAGGGCCATTTTTCAAGGTCATTTTTCATACAAAAAAAGTTTACCAGCTGAGGAGGGATCTCATTTCTGCCTTGTTGACTTGTCTTGACCCTTAGAGTATGTATCGCGGAAGTGTGTCCTTTGAGTTTCAGAGGTCACTACCACCACAAGTTTTCTAATTGGAACTGTTGCTTGAAGTGAGAAATATTTTTGCCTAGACTTCTGAGGTTTTAAATCTTCATTCTTATGGCTGATTTAAAAAAAAAAAAAAAAACAAAAAAAAAAACCAACCAAATAAACACAACACACCACACAAAACTATGAATTCAACTTGTGTTGAATTCCATACCAAGGAATTTTCCTTTCTCTCCCCATCTACTTTACTTTAAAACAGTCATAAATAGAGATTCTTTCAACCTGACAACTTTGATGCTGTAACTGGCCAATTCAGTTGTCTGTTGTCATAAATCTTTTACTCTTCCTTCAAATGTAATTTTTAAATTCACTTTTTCCCTTCAGCATGCACTTCTAGTGCACTTGATTCCACTACCAATGTTGGATTTTCTAGCAACATGCAGAAACTCGGTAGTTCTGAACTACAGCAAAGACTACCTTGAATTTTGAACTAAGGATTGTCATGAGTAATTTAGCTATATTTAAATCATCTCTACATGACTCCTTACAGAAACCCCATGAATAAACCTGAATACAAATATTCAGTTATTCTGTAAAAAAGCCTTAAAAAATATTTGCTTAGCAGTATTAAAATACTGAAAAAGTTAATTTGCCATTTACAGCTATAACTTGATTTTTTACATTTTTTTCCTAGTTGTTAACTGCGAGTGGAGGGGTTGCTCAGGTGTCCATTATGGGATGTTTAATGCTAGTGCTTTTGGGATTGCTCATTTCTGCTATTGCAGCCTAGCTCAGTGCACTTTTTTGGAAAAGAGTTAATTTTGTAATACTTCACTGTCATATATCAGCTTTCCTAAACAGATGATATAATTGTTGTGACATTTCAGGCTTGCTTGAAAGTCCTGGGTAAAGAATAGCAAATAAATGTAAGCCTTTGCAAATGTTAGTCAATAGCCCAAATGTTGTGCTTCTGTTTTATCTTTTTTAGAAAAGGATTTGTCAGAGAACATGTTGAGCTTCATAACTTACGTCAATTTGATTGCATTTTTAGTTTATTGATTTTCATTCAATTTAATTTTGCTAAGCTGCAAAAGCAGCATCGTATCTATGGTATCCCAGCAGAAGGAAATCTACAATCATCCTTTCATCTTGGCTACATATGGACCATGAGATGCCACAACTCAGAGGAAAACAAGTACCTATCTTCCAGCAGAACAAAAGAACTTAAGTATATTCTTTCAGCTTTGTTACAGCTTTTAATTTTGCAAGCACACAGTTTGGTTAGTGTTAGAAGATCTAGAAAGCAAAATGTTATTGTTAGATAAGGGAAGGAAACATGGAAGTATGCTGGCTGTAAAAAAAATAAGTCACAGTAATCGGAATTTGAATAAACATGTTGATTTCAGGAGTAGTTGCCATATTTTAATTATATTCTATTTGTCATTAAGGGATGTTAATTAGTATAATTTTCACATAATTTGAATAGTTAAAAAGGCAGAGTGTCAAATGGCATATTTTTTTCTTAATTTTGAAGTGTGGAATGAAGTATTTAGCTGGGCAAGACATATATGTTATACGCTGTAGAGGGCCAAACAACTTCTCACAAAAGGCAATATAAAGATTTCATTGACTACAATGTATCTTGCTTCCTTTGGAACAATTTTCAAAAAGAGGATATGAGGTAAATATCAAAGTTAGGATGTGAAATACTAAACTTGAGTTTTTGTTGTTTACTTCTCTGCTATTCTCATTATGCAGCCTACAGATGGGTTTCTTCAAAATATGCTACACTAAATAAAGTGAATTCACTACATACATATCTGCCTTAATTCCCATTTTCATTTGTCAGTAGCAACATTATATCTTACCTTGGCACCTATCTTGTAGTTCATCTCTGTATGGGCATAAGCATCTGTTCATACCAGGTTTGTTACAAGATCAAGACTCTACGATGCAAGGACAACTCCCTTTTTAGTACTTTTTTTTTTTTTTTTAATAAGAAAATCACACTCAAACCTTCAATAGATACATTTCAGGATTTTGATCCTGAAAATTAAGTTTCCAGAGGTCCAGCTGGTATGAAAAAACCTGTATTGATTCATTAAATCTTGGCCATGTTAGAGGAAAAGTAGAGCATAAATCTGGTCCACTCAGAAGTAAAGGAGTAGAAGTATCAGAGCTTGGATTTCAGACCAAATTATGTGGATTATGTGGGTCATATTCAAACAATGCCATATTACTGAATGCAATACATATCTAGGTGACTATATTGTTAGTCCCATCCTTTTATCTTTTTTCTTATATTTTCTTAACTAGTCTACTAGTTCCTTAGGTTTGTGATATTTAGCTTCTGCCACTCCCCCTTGGCATTGACAACTTAAAATAAATAAATAATTAAATTTAGAAAATTCAAAATTAGTGGTTTCTATTACAGACAACAATCTGAGTAATAGACTACATAAATACACTAGCAATTTACTACTTGTATTTTACCATCAATGAAATATGGGTAGGGAAGTGGGCCACAAATGAAGCAAATCAATGGTTCCATAAAGGCATTAAATATAGGGAATAGGTGAATACAAGTATCAATTAATTTACTATCTCTTGGGCTTGTATGACTGAAATAATGTAATTGAATTTGTCAGGATAGTGCCTGATTTCCAAACTGAGCAGAACATAAAGTTATATAATGGGTTTGGGAATATACATGAAAATTATATACTGCATTCTGTTTTGGATTCAGTCCCTTATACCACGCTTCTCTTTGGTTCCACTCAACTGCTTCACTGGTTTTTACATGGATGGTTTGGAAATGGTAATTTTTTATTTATTTTTTTTTTGTATTACACAGGATTTTGCAGGTAGATGAGGAAGACAACGAGGCAAAATGTTAAAGAGCAGCACAATCATCAAAAATCTAGTCCTGAAACTGTTTCCTCAGTCTAAGTATAGTAAACACCATATTTTAGTTCAGTTCTAGACAGAACATTAATGACGTTTGCTTCTGTATCTCCAACAGATCAAATCTTTAATGTCTTGGAGTCCAATGTTCAGTGCTTGCTCACATGGTACTGTCCCCACCCACCCACACTAACCTTCATACTGTGGATCCTTCCTAATGACAGTCCTTGAAAGTGAAATTATTGTGACCAAATATTCCTTCTCTGCTTTTTAGCACTGGACATTTTGGACTTAGATCAATCAAATACTTCTTAGTAGTTTAGGCTGATGATATTCACCTAATAAAACTGCAACTCGAGAGAAAAATACCACTTTTTCCTCAAAGCTATAAGCACAGCTAGACTGATCTGTCCTCATATCTGTGTCTGGAAGACAACAGTGCACTGGTGGAGCAACACATCATAGCTGTTGCTCCCCAGCAATTATTCTGATTTTTGGTAACGTGTTGTCAGATTTTCTTTCCCAGTGGAAAAGCACCACATCCCCATTTCAGTCCTCTTAAGTTTCACTTCTGAGAACACAATGAAAACTGACCAGGTGATCTGTGTCAATTGTTTGACTTAAAAGGAACAGTGCCCCAGTAACTGGGGAAGAACAGATGAGACAGGTGAAGCAATGCAAGAAAAGAGAAAGAGATGGGTTCAGAATTAATTCTTTCATTTTCTATGGATCCCAACAGGGACGTTTTGCTCACATGAGCTGTCTCACAAACACAAGGTTTTCTCTAGTAAAGAAAACTACTAAACCACAATGAAAATTAAAAATATATATTTAACTACATTGTGTCAAGCCTCCAGTACTGAACTAGTACAGAATTTACCTGAAGACAAGGAAGCAAAGTTAAGAGGTATTGAGTCACTGTAATCTTTTTTATGGAGAACATAAAACAAGCCTTGTTTCCCTGAACAGAAGAAAAAGGGACAGTTGCTCTTTTTTCAGTTTTCAAACTTACCTTTTCAGCTAAAGATTAACTCAAAGGAACTTCTCCTTTTACTAAGTCAAGAGCACAGCCCTTGCATTTTCAGTATGTCTTAAAGGAAATTTCTCATATAATGAACAAAACCCTAGCAGTCTAACTTATCTGTGCTTTGAACAATAACTTTTCTTCTTTTAACCATTACAAAGTAGCAGGGCCCTTAATTGCTCTTTTATTTAAATATTAATGGAGACAATTAGTACTAATCAGTAAGGCCTGCAATAGCCCACATATTTAAAAAGCACTCATTAGCAGATCCTGATGCTTAGCAGCACACACACGCAAAAAGAAAAAAAAAATCACAAGCTAAAGCTCATTTCAAATACTACTTTCTGTAATTGTAATGATATTGACTTCAAAGAAATGAGACTGGTAACAAAGGATTTATAAACATCTATTGTTGAATTCAAACATTCTTTTATATGAGCCTGAGAGTCTGCACAAACAAAGATTTCTTAGATAAATCAATATTGCAGGTCTGAGCTGTGTTCAGCTCTACAATATCAATGAAACGATAGGAGCTGAAATGGCAACACATCATCACCACTCAACAAGAGACCTATACCTGGCAACACCCTATATAAATCTCTTCCTTTTCCATGTAGTTTTAATTCAATTCCTTGGAGGGGATTCAATTTCTTCTGAAATTATCTCAAAAACCTTCGCACTGAGTGTTACCCCTTGCATTTTTACATTCACTGCTCTGAGAGATACCACCCTTTAGAGTAAAAAAGCATCCATATAAAGCAACAGTTCTTCTTACCCATTATTTGGTTTGTGTCTTCCATGCTTCAAGGAAAACCTTAAGGAAAAAAAAAATTATATACCCCAAAAGGGAAAATGACAAGCATAGAACCAAAATTTTTGTAAACTTGCAGCAGTACCCAATTATTTCCAAATAAAGAGTTTCTGCCAACAACAGTCCTGACATATTGTTCATAATAGCTTTTAAGATTAAGATCCTCGGTCTGTTTCCAACTCAGCTAGAAGTTGCAAAGTTTCTAATACCATGGAATTTCTACAGGGTCCAGATACAACCAAGAGTACTGATGGTGTCAGCTCTGCAGTGGGCAGTCCTCAGTCCTAAGGTCAGCTGTTCTCCTTTCCCCTTGTCTCCTTGAAAGGCTACAGTTTGACTGTCAGAGCTAGTCAGCCCTTCTTTCTTCCCTCATGCAACACTTTAATGTTGTCATTCAGTCTAATATGCATTTAGTGACATATTTCTGTATTGTAACTGCAGCTCCAAAAGCATGCATTCCTATCATAGCTTTATAATTCCATGTATGTTTTACATATGCTTTTACATAAATTACCTTAAAGATGTATTATTTTCACTTGTAGTTAGTTCAACAGAGCCCGGCTTTCTTCATTTTCTTTTTGAATATCACCTTGGAAAAAACAAAAACAAAACCAACCAATCAAACAAATATATATATCTGTGATGTAAGTCTGAAAAATGGCTGAAAGCTACTAATTTCTGCTGCATCCTACTGAAAATAACAAATTTCTTCAGCATACAAAGAATCAAGTCTCTGAAAAATTTAAAGCTTATCAAAAGTGCATAATACCTAGGGTTTTTAAGAGGACAAGAATGTCTCATTATATGAGCTATCTGAAAGAACTTAATTTCAGTTAAATATTGCTATATACCTCATACTCATCTAAATATGAGCAAAAGTACTACAAATGAATTGTTTTACCATTAATAAAAGGAAACCACATGCACAACACAAAAAAGGATGCCTATGGGTAAAGAAAAAAATATTTCAAGCCAAATCTTACTTGCACTACATTCATCAAACTTGTTAAAAACCATTTGCATTGGACAGGTGCTCATCTTGTGTAAGAGAATGAACTGTATTCTTCAAGTATAACAGACAGAATTAAACCCTCATAGCACATGCTGCTATAGAAAACTGCAGCACAGCCGTAGCTTTCAACTGCAGTACGCCATCCTGAAGCCCCAGAAAACACACTCAGCTGTAGAGTTGAGCTCTTAATGGAGGAGAGAGAAGATACTAAAAAAAGTGCAGATATTAAAAACGAAGCAGTCTGATGCAACACTTTTTTCTTTTTTTTTTTTTTTTCCCTGCATTCATTGGAACTGAAGAACCCTCAGAACCTGGTCCTTCAGTTTAATTGCATAAAGGGGAGCTGAGTGCTGAGTTCATTAAAACCACAACCATGAAAAAGAAAGCATAGCCACCTGCACTGCAAGAATATATGATGCTATACTGGTTAAATATATGATTATTGAAATCCAAATTATTTTCTTGTTTCTTTGTAATCTTTTACTTGGGGGCTTTAGATTAAAAAAAAAACAAAACCAAAACAAACAAAAAAATCCCAACCAGCCAAACCAGCCAAAACAAAAACAAACCCTTAATTATAGGCCATCAATAAAACTAAGTAAAAATATTTATACTAAAAATGTCTGTTGAAAATCAGCAGCTGCAGTACAAAGTTTGAGAGGGGGGTAGGAATCAGACACTTGTCTGCTAAAATCCATCCAATACATGTGAAACCTAAATAGACTAGTGCTCTTTCTTTAAAGGTAAGTACACAGCACTGCCTCCTGGAGGTGCATCCTAATCCTGTAGAACATGTTCCTTTCTACATGTTTTGCCTTTATTTCCAGTGATACATTCACAATTATTTTCTGAACAGTAGAACATGAGGGTTGAGAAGAGCAAAGACCTTACTGTCTCAGGCCACCGCACGGTAGCAGGACGTGCTCTGGAAGAAGATATTTTCATTTCAGCCTCTTCAGTCAGGGGAGGAAAATAATATCAGAGAAATTGCTCTGTTTTCTCAACTGTTACTTTAAAAAGGGCATCATCATCTCCTCCTCCTGCTATCTTAAAGGAAAACAACAACGATTGATGCATTTTGTACAAAGCTTTATCCTGTCAGCTCATGCTAGATACACTCAGAGAAGGGTTGTATTCAAGTTTTCAGGTCATGGTCAGACCTGATGCAAGACACACAGTAAATAACTCTAGAAGTGCCATGGACATATACAGAAGCAGAATATTACAATATTCAGAATCTTTAAGGTAAAGTACTTATGTAAAGTGAGATGAGATCTTCAGAGTTAGACAGATACTAAACAGACTTTTTGAAATAGTAGATTCAGAGGGAAATTTCACTGAATTCCTGCTTCAATGTTTATGCTCTTTTTCAGATTAGGATCTTTCTTCTAATCATTAATGATCTCTATCTGAATAGGGAAAACAGTATTTTCAGATGTGGTCTGTGAGTTTCACTGTAGAGCTTCTGTAGAGACTTCGAAGCCTATTTAGCTCACAGCTTCTTGTACCAACATAAAGAAACACTTCAACTCCTCGACTCTCTTGACCTAGCACACATTATTTCCAGAACAAGCAATATTCAGCAATAATTAATTATTAATGTAACGTTAAGTGGCCAAATGGCTCATCTTACACTTCAGAGATAGCTTCATTCAGTCCCTTTTGTTGGGTCATCAAATTGGTCAAATTCTGTTCAGTAGCTTGAGGCAAGGTTTTCAACACATACTATTCTCCTCATCAGACCATGGCCAGAGTATGACTGCTAATAGGTTCATCATATAATTGTGCTGTGTTTGGAATTTATCCAAAGATTTTTTTTTTCCTGGAAAGACTATTTTCACTGAAGACAGGCATTTCATTTCTGAGTGCAGCAATTACAACAATAGTTACAGTCAAAATGTCAACTTCTCTGTACACTGGGTGCATTTCCACTGCTAAAGCAAAATATTTGGTCCCTCTGATTTGAAATGCCCTAGACTCAAAACCTTCAAATGGTGCACAGAGAATAAAGATGTGCATATGGAGCTACAATGTCCTGATTGGTAGATGTACAAGCAGCTATTTGGAATTGCTAATTGGACAAATTTCTTTGTAAGATGCATGTTGTTCACGCTAAGCTTCTCATATGTGGAATGAAGGGGATAACAGTAGTACTCTTCTGCCCCAAAGATTTCTAAGCTGGAAGACGTAGGGTCGCTGTTCAGAATGCAAGAAATAAGAGATAGCACTGTAAGCTTAGACTTTTCTTCAAACAAATTCTATGCTTGCATAATAATTTATGAACACCGAAAAAGTCTTAAATGTATTTATAATCCTGTTAGAGTAGCTCAACCAGTTCAAAATCACACTTTGTCAGGCAATATAGATTTCAAGCTGTCTGGTTAGACCTGTCTCTCGGGAGAAGTAAAAAATTGACATGAAGGGACTTGCATATAACATGACACTATTGTGTTGGGGGAGGGGGTGGGGGGGAGAGGCACCCACATGCCTGTCTGCACTTGGTTATGTAATAGGTATCTTTAGAAACACTGCAAGTTCTGTGCTATGAAGTAGCCCAAAAGAATCAATGAGACACATGAATGGAACATGGTGCAAAAAAAAAAAAATAAAAATGAGTGAAGAAATTGAAAAAAATTGAAAAGCACAGATATCATCTGTGGTGGGTTGGATACTCAAAGATAAAAACAGGGAGATCACTCACCAATTACCTTCACAGACAAAATAGACTCAACCTGAGGAAAATTCTACAATTAAAGTAGAGCTGGACATGATTCCTGAGACCTTCTAGCCTTGGTCAACAAAGAGGGAGAATTCTTACACCCTTTCAGGGCTGTCAAATGTTCAAGACCCTTAGAGCTCTGTCCAACCAGCCAGTGTATGTCAAAAGGTGTGCAGACTGGTGTTATAACTAACTGATGAGCAGGCTTCCAATGTCTTACCAATCAATTTTCAAACCAGAAAAGAAACCCAACTCAAACCAACCAACCAACCAAAAACCCAAACCAAACAAAACAACAAAAAACCGACATAAGCATAATCACTCTTAATTCCATACACAAATATATTATTGAGGATATTAGGAGTAATTATTACAAGTATATAAACAAGTGCCTCTGCATATGCAGTGAGCCCACTAAAATCAGTCATTCATTATGCATGCCCCAAAGAAAACATGTGAACAGTTGTGCTCAGACATTTTTATCCAAAGCCTGCTTAAGAAAGAAAGAGTATTTTAACACTTGAGAGGAGTTTCTCCTTTGAAGGCAATCTATCCTCCTTGGTACAACTCTCCATTCATGAATGATGGCTTCAAATATTCTCTCAACTCCTGCAGGTTGACATGGCCAAAAGGAAAAAGAGACAAAGAGAGAACAAGGCTTACAGATTTTGTCCAAAATTATGTTATCGCTTATCAGACAGACAACTTAGAACTGTGAAACAGATAACAAGAAATAAATACAAAGCAAAAGAGAAGATGCAGGGATTTACCTTTAAAAGAGAAAAGGCAACTTTAAGGAAAACAAAAGAAAACAAAACAAAAAAATATTATTAAAAAGAGTGAAGTACAGGAATTTTAAATATAATGAGGTTTAGATCATGGAACAAGGGGCTGACCACTTGGGAAGAATACAAGAACATGGTCAGAGAGTCTAGGGATGCAACAAGGAAAGCTAAGGCCTCCTTAGAATTAAAACTGGCAAGGGAAGTCAAGGACAACAAGAAAGGCTTCTTCATGCACATTGGAGTAAAAGGAAGACCAGGGGAAATGTGGGCCCACTGCTGAATGAAGCAAGTGTCTTGGTGATGGAGAACATGGAAAAAGCAGAGTTACTTAATGCCTTTTTTGCCTCTGTCTTTACCACTAAGGCTGACCCTCAGGATTCCCAAAGCTTCCATACCACAGAAGAAGTCAGGAGTGAGGAAGACTTCACCTGAGTGAAGAAGATTGGGTTAAAGATCAGTTAAGGAAACTGGACATCTTCAAATCCATGGGCCCTGAAGGGATGCACCCATGTGTTCTGAGGGAGCTGGCAGAAGTCATTGCTAGACCACTCTCCATCATCTTTGAAAAGTTCTGGAAAATGGGAGAGGTGCCTGAGGACTGGAGGAAAGCTAATGTCACTCCAGTCTTCAAGAAGGGCAAGAAACAAGACCCAGGTAACTACAGGCTGGTCAGCCTCACCTCCATCCCTGGAAAGATGATGGAGCAGTTCATTCTAGGGGTCATCTCTAAGCACATGGAAGAAAATAAACTTATCAGGTGTAGCCAGCATGGATTCACCAAGGGGCAATCATGTCTGACTAATCTGATAGCCTTCTATGATTATGTGTTTTGGTTTGAGCCAGGGTGAAGCTCTTTGCTGATTTTTTTTTTCTTTCAGTGAACTTTTTAGCAGCGCCAGTGGACTGACAATAACCAAGGTCACTTCTGACTGTCTGCAGCCTCCCCCCCCCTATGGGGGAGCAGATCAGACTGAAGGCAGGGTCAGCAAATCAGAATATTCCCTTCTCATCATATTTTCTCTATTTGGCTTTCAGTATTGGTTAAGACATCACGGAAGTCAAGCCTCTCTTTTCCCTTTTCCACTCATTTTTCTCCTTACTGTCACTTCTATCACCCTCTCTTTGGCTCTCTCTCTTTTTTCATTTTTCTTTACAGCTGACACCCGAGGGCCCCGTCCGTGCGCCCGGACACTCCCCCCTTCAGCTGGGAGTCACCAGGGAGAAGAGTTGCTGTGAGAGTCGCTGGGGGAGGAGGGAGGGGATCGGGTGTTGCACATCCCTTTGCAAATACATATATATTCCCTAAGGTAGGGTAAGAGGGAGGGGGGTGAATCGAGAGTGTTCTAACTCGGTGCCAAACCGTGACATTATGTGACGAAACGGATAGATGTAGCGAGAACAGTGGATATTGTCTTCCTTGAATTCAGTAAGGCTTTCGTCACTGTCTCCCATAACATCCTTGTGGATAAGCTCAGGAAGTGTGAGTTAGAAGAGAAGACAGTGAGATGGATTGAGAACTGGCTAAACAATAGAGCCCAGAGGGTTGTGATCAATGGTGCAGAGTCCAGTTGGAGACCTGTGACTAGTGGTGTTCCCCAGGGGTCAATACTGGGCCCAGTCTTATTCAATATCTTCATCAATGACCTGGATGAGGGGAAGGAGCATATCCTCAGCAAGTTTGCTGATGATACAAAGCTGGGAGGATTGGCTGATACACCTGAAGCTGTGCAGCCATTGAGCGAGATCTAGACAGACTGGAGAGCTGGGCAAAGATAAACCTAAGGAGGTTCAACAAGAATAAGTGTGGAGTCCTGCACCTGGGGAGAAAAAACACCATGCACCAATATAGATTAGGGATTGACCTACTAGAAAGTAGCCCCATGGAGAAGGACCTTGGGGTCCTGGTGGAAAACAAGTTATCCATGGGACGGCAATGTGCCCTTGTGGCCAAGAGAGCCAATAGTATCTTGGGATGTATTAAGAACCGGGTGACCAGCAGGTCAAGGGAGGTTCTCCTTCCCCTCTGCCCTAGTCAGACCACATCTGGACTATTGTGTCCAGTTCTGGGCTCCCCAGTTCAAGAAGGACAGGGATATGCTGAAAGAGTCCAACCGAGGGCTACAAGGATGATTAAGGGACTGGAACATCCCTCATACAAAGAAAGGCTAAGAGACCTGGGGCTGTTTACTCTTGAGAAGAGAAGACTAAGAGGAGACCTTACTAATGTCTACAAATACCTGAAGGGTGGATGTCAAGAATAGTCCAATCTCTTTTCAGTGGTGCCCTGTGATAGGATGAGGGGAAACGGCACCAAGTTGCAACACAGGAAGTTCCACCTCAACATGAGGAAAAACTTCTTTACTGTGAGAGTGCCAGAGCACTGGAACAGGCTGCCAAGGGAGGTAGTGGAATCTCCTTCTCCAGAGACTTTCAAGACCCATCTGGATGCATTCCTGTGTGATCTGCCCTAGGTGTTCCTGCTGCAGCAGGGGGACTGGACTTGATGATCTTCAGATGTCCCTTCCAACCCCTATGATTCTATGATTAAGCAGTTACAGAGAAACAAAATCCATTGCTTGCACACCTGGGCCAAATCCAGGGGAATTACACCCACCTAACACAAGAAGTGATTTGATCTGTGATCTTTAATTAGCCCAGCAGAAGTAATTTGCATCATATGACTACCATATGTTTTTATTCAACCCAAACTTTAAAGTCACAGGCCAAAAGTAACTGCTATTTAACATCCAAAGCTGCTTGGGAAGAAGTGGCATATAGCCAAGTGCAAAGGAACAATTGAAAGTGACAGGCAGAAGCAAAAAGTCACCAAAACTCCCCATCATAAGATTATAAATGTCATTTGATGTTGTCTGAAGGAACTGATCTTACTAAGAAGGGGGGGGGGCAGGAAAGAAATGGGGGATATGCACTGTTCACATGTACAACAGACCCTGGAGACAGAGGTATCCTACTTGTGAATCAAGGACGGGTCATGGCCATGACTTTCCAACGGTGCAGAAGATGCTGTCAAATTGTATCTGCTATAGCATACTCTCTTTGCAGCTCATTCAAACCATCTTTTCCCTGTGAGGCCCTTTCTGATTTGCTTTGGCTTTTAAAAGGTCAAAGAAGCTGCCAGCTTTCCTTCTGGGCACAAAGCTGACACTGTCTTCATACAGAGTCTCTCATATCACATTGCATGTCACTCACCAGGACATAAGGAAGCTGTTTATATACAGATGGACATTATTCTAACCACTCTAACCAAATACTTTATAGTTATTATTTTGAAAATGCTGGCTTATATATTGCGAAGAACAAAAATCAGTACATTGTAATAATGGTATTAAGGAAAGAATTTACTGTCTTCATAATACCTAAGGGTCATACAGTGGTATTCTACCAATTAATAGGAATGATACTCTATTGATTCCTAGGTGAAAATATATTAAAAAATCATCAATAACTATAAGGAAATTATGTGTACAGAGAATCTTACTCCAAGGAAAATACACACTGCATTTTTGTTAGAAAATATTTTAACAAAACAGGGTATGGTTTGACAGCAGAATCATAGAATGGCTTGGGTGGAAAGGGACCTTAAAATCATCTAGTTCCAACCCTCTTGCATGGGCAGGGACACCTCCCATTAGACGAGGTTGCTCAAAGTCCCTTCCAACTGTACAGATATTTTAGGCCAAGCTTCCAAAACTAATTTTAAAGCCATATTTCCTGGGTTATCCTTAAATATATAAAATGAAATTAAATCTCTTAGAAGAAAACAGAGGACTTGGACAGTTTCAATTACCTTTCATTTCCTATTCCCAGACCTTCTTTTGTGAGCATTTTAAGACATTGAGGAACAAACTGTATGACATGAAACTCTTTTTCAAATGACAGAGGGAAAAAGCTCATCTCATTAAAGAGCATTTAGAAGGACCAGTCCTTGGAATTCACTGAGCACACACAAGGTTACAATCCACTTGAGAGATCCTGGAAATGTCATAAGCTAGCAGAGAGCAGCTCAAGCACTTTATGCATGACAAAAAAGCCAAGGGAGATGATTATAACCTTGCACTCATTCAGCAATCAAGCATCATCATTATCAAATACAAGGAAGCTTAAAATACTTATGCATTTTAAAGTTGTTCAGGTCTGTCAACTCATTCAGCAAAATGCCATATGTATGTAAAAGGGATGGGGGGCTGACTGGGGGACTTTGCATTTTTGTATTACCCTCATTACTTACATTGTTGTTAGGTGCATTAAAGAGATTATTTTTATGAAGACTGGGTATTGCATGAAAGATGGTTTTACTTCTGACCGCTGAAACATACCTGCAAGTTTTTAGGATTTCTTTTAATAGCTATCCATGGATTTAGTCAGCTGAATAGGTCAATTTGATTTTTCTGTATTGAACAGAGCATTTTTGTGGACTATGTGCACACATAGTCAACAGAGTTACCTCTGCATGAAGAGCAGATTCTTCAGTATTAAAACAAAAACCTCCTGTCAACAGAACCTTTCCAAATTGCTTATTCCTGTCTGTATCTCACAGAATCATGGAATCGCAGAATTGTCAGATTTGGAAGGGACCTCTAGAGATCATCCAGTTCAACTCCCCTGCTAAAGCAGGATTGTCTAGAGCACATTACTCAGGCCTGCATCCAGGCAGGTCTTGAATAGCTCTAGAGAAGGAGACTCCACAACCTCCCTGGGCAGCCTGTTCCAGTGCTCTGTCACCCTCACTGTAAAGAAGTTTTTCCTCATATTTAAATGGAACTTCCTGTGTTCCAGCTTGTGCCCATTGCCCCTTATCCTGTCACTGGGAGCTACTGAGAAGGGTCTGTCTCCATCTTCCTTGCACCCCCCCTTTAGATACTTATAGGCACTAAAAAGGTCTCTCCTCAGCCTTCTCTTCTCCAGGCTGAAGAGGTCCAGCTGTCTCAGCCTTTCCTCATAACAGAGATGCTTCAATCCCCCAGTCATCTTCATTGCCCTCCATTGGACTCTCTCTAGTAGTTTCCTGTCTCTCTTGAACTGGGGAGCCCAGAACTCAACACAGTATTCCAGATATGGCCTCACCAGGGCAGAGTAGAGGGGGAGAATGACCTCTCTCAACCTACTGGCCACACTCTTCCTTATGCAACCCAGGATTCCATTGGCCTTCTTGGCAACAAGGGCACACCGCTGGCTTGTGAATAATTTACTATGTACCAGGACTCCCAGATCCTTCTGCTCAGAACTGCTTTCCAGCAGGTCCACCCCTAACCTATATGGGTGCACGAGGTTCTTCCTCCCCAGGTGCAGGACCCTACACTTCCCCTTGTTGAACCTCATTAGGTTCTTCTCTGACCAGCTCTCCAGCCTCTCCAGGTCATGCTGGATGGCAGCACAGCCCTCTGGAGTGTCAGCTGCCCCTCCTAGTCTGGTACCATCAGCAAACTTGCTGAGGATACACTCTGTCCCCTCATCCAAGTCACTGATGAATATGTCGATCAAGGACGGACCGAGTTTTGACCCCTAGGGGACACCACTGGTTACAGGCCTCCAACTCGACCCTGCTTCATTGATCACAGCCCTCTGAGTTCCATCACACAGCCAGCTCTCAATTCACCTCACTGTCCACTCATCTAGCCCATACTTCCTCAGTTTCCTAATCTCTAAAGAAGAAAAGTTACCCAAATAAAAATAAAAAAGAAAGCTATCCTTTACATCGCTGAATTATTAATTTAAATACCTGCTATTATTTTAGGTGCACTGCAAGGTCATTTTAGTCAGATATTATCTTTAAAACTTGAAAATCAACTTCACACTTTCTTTCCCATAAATAAATGTTCTTAGGGCTTCAACAGCAGGTTATAATTACAGTATTAATTTTAAGTGTTCTACCTTGACCAACTCAGGGAGGTCTAGGATAACACTCTGCAGCCAACTCTCTGCAAGATAACTCTACGAAGATTGGCCCATGCCACTGCTCCTCCTCTGTGCATGGTGAGCTCTGCAAAGCCCTTGAACATTGTCACCTTTCTCTCATTGGTACTTTTAATATTGTCTTGTAGTATTTCATCACCTTTGTTTTAATATTTGTATTTCCCTTTTGATGTAGTTGCCTTTCTCTCATTGTGAATTAATGACTAATTAACAATGAGATAAAGGCAACTACATTAAACGTGAAATGCAGAAATTGAAATTTTGGCTGGCATAAGCACAGCCAGGTAACGTGCATGTAGTATGCAAGGCAGGTGGAGAGAGCCACAGGAGGGATTTCCTGGGGAGGTCAGGGAGCAGACAGCTGCCTTGCTGCCTCCCATTGAGCCCCCACAGCCACTCCAGTGCTGGTTCTGTGGTGCACATTGTGTGAAGAGGGAAGGAGCACTGTGGTGGCAGCCACTACTGGCTCCCCACATCCCTTGTTGCCCAGGGCTGAGGAGGATGCCGGGGTGGCGGGATGCTGTGCCCGCAAGTTCTTCAATTTAAAAAACAACATCCCCAATTGTCACGGTTTGGCTCCGGGTTGGCAGTCCAACCAATAACAGTAATGCTCTCAGTCCCACCCCCCTCCCCCAAGGTAGGGAAAGAGGGAGAAAAAATGAGAAAGAGAGGCTTTCTGGGTTGAAAAGTGAAACAGATTGATTTTAATTATTAGTGATAAGGGAATATATATATATTTGTAAAGGGATGCACCAATTTTAAAAAGAAAACACACAAAACAACCCCAAAGAACCCCACAACCAATCTAAGGTCTACAAAAGGCAGGCTCTCCCACCAGGCAGTGCTCAGGTGTCCAGCTTCCCACCTTGGGCCTCCCCTGCTGCTCACACCCCTGCCTGTGCTCCACCTCCTCCTCCCCCTAATGTAATGCGTACTGCAGGCCGGGCAGGAATGAGCTTGCTGGTGGTCCCTTCTCCACCTCCAATGAGAGCCTACTCACTGCCAGGTTCGCAGGGCTCTTCATGGCACCGTGCAGAGCCCCCAGCAATGTTCAAGGGCTTTGTGGAGCTTTCCATGTACTGGGGAGGACCAGCAGTATCTGCTAATTTGCTCTGAGTTGTCCTGTGGAGAGTTGGTTGTGGAGAGTTGTCCCATAATCTTCTCAGTGTGCCCCAGTCCTCTGACAAAGGCCTACCTTACCTGTAGGTGACGTTGCACACCAACCATGATAGTTTTCAACTTGGTGAAACTCAGCTATGCCAGTTTTTATTTCAGAACAAGTGCTTTTGGTCTACTACATCTTTATCCAAATCAAGTTAAAATAAATAGGCCAGCAACAAAACAAACTCCTCTGCATGAACGCATGACAGCTTCTAGGGTTGTGCCCATAAAGAAGAGGTGACATCCACACCCTTCAGCTTTTCAAGGATTACTTAGACCAGTTACAGCTTCTTAAAAACTCATCTCACTATTTCCTTCTTAAAGATGATGGAAGAGGGATCTATCTACTTATTTAGAAAAGAAACAATAAATGAAAGAAGAAATCTTACAGTTACCCCTTTAGAATATTTTAAACTTGGACTGTTAGCAAGCTTTCTGCAACCTTAAAACATACTAAGCTCATAAATTACTTTCTGCTGTCAAACAGTAAGTACTTCCAAACCTTAATGTTGGAAAGGTATGGCTTGAGCTACAAAAAAATAACAGTTTTGAAGCACACTTCAGAGAGTTTTGGGGCTTGAATTTCAAAAGCATGAGAGAGCTAAACTGAGAAGCTTCAGGCAAAATACTTAAAGAATGGCACTTGTGCCTTTATATAAATGCTGAGTACTACGCAGTCTGAAAAATATTGATGTATTGTCTCTTATAATTGAAAAGTGAAGATATCCAAGTACATATTCTACAGGTAAAGTGAAACATAGAGAAGCTTATTATTTCAGTTTTAGATAAATTTTCCTGTGGTAAAAAACACTCCCATTAAACTGTATAAACCAAATACAGCTTCATACTTTCTCTGCAGTCAGATATATAACTGTAGCTACAGCATAGGCATAAAACTAAAGTTATGGAATACTGGTTTTATAGGAGGAATGTAACTGATTAGTTTTATTTAAGAACATTATCTATGCTCAGAGTGAAAGACTAGTTGTTGCTTCATTTTTGTAGTATTATGGATTAAAAATAAATTAATAAGTAAAACCCAGCAATCAAGAACGGAAACAGCTTTCTAGGCAGGAAATTCTTCTAACCTGTTCAGCCTAGCTGGAACTGTCCCAGGTTTTCATCTTCTCTCCTCAGCCCTTAAGCTCGTACACCAACCCAGTGACAGAGCTGTGAACCTGTTTAAAGCAGGATGATACACAGCATTCTCTAACCAAGACCTGGAAATCCTAGGGGATTGAAGGATCCTGTTCCAGTGCTGCATTATCCTTCCAGTAAAGCAGTCTATCCAAACATCCAATCCAAACCTTGAGCCTGTCTGAACCCTGGAGACACTGATGGCTTTCGCTCTGCAAAACTACTTTATTTTTAGACTACAAATAACAACAATAGCAGCTTGGTTTCTCTATATTTCAAGATAAGATGAAAGCTTGTGAGGGAAAGAAAACTCTCAGATTACCGGGGTAAAACAGACTGCACAATAATCCTTGCCCATGGCCTCTGTTCTAGAAAGACTGGTCCTCTTGGGCAGTCACAAGCTGATTATATTAGCAAGAATGTGGTACAATGGGAGCAGATGCAGAGTGAAATGGTCACTGCTGAAGAGCCAGGAACTGCACAGTATGAATTTCAGGAGGTTTGCACTTTTTACTGGCTCAAATCTGGTGGCATGCATTAAATGTTCACTAGAAGGAGAAGAAAATCAAGTTACTCTTGGAGCAAATCTTCCATTTTCAAGTTCTCAAAGGAATTTGATTCACTCAGAGAACTTCAGAACCTGGGTCAAATTTCAGTAAGTGGGGACCATCAGGAGGTTAACTTCAAAAGCACACCCCTGATCTGAACTAAAACACATCAGCAGCACACTCTCCCTTTCAAATCCAGGCACTCACAGTAGCTCTTAGATTTAATATATCCTCTGCCTTCTCCTCTGGGACCCTAGAAATGACTGCTTTCTGTCACATCCATGGTTGCAGTGTCACAAAAGGCTTCAATTAATAACAACTGCCAAAAAAAGCAATCCTGACCTCTATGCCCTGTCCACTCACTCTAATGCGTAAGAAAATTGGCATGTTTCAACCCATCACCTGAGGTACAATTAATACATGTTAAATACTCGTGCTGTGATGATAGATGGCACACAGATCTGAACCAAGAGATGTTTTATGTTATGTTCCTATCCAGACCTGCAATAACTAGGCACTAAAACTGTGCTGGGACTAGACTCATTCCTCAAAGAGGACAGATTCAGGAGGCATTCTCTAGTCATGACTGACAGTGGAAAACCATGAGTACACTGCAGAGAATGCCTGCTTTGCTCACACAGACATTCCTCACAGAAATGAGTTGCATTTTCAATGGTGTCAGGAAAGAGACGCATCCAAGCACTCTGCTTTCAGGGTGATACTATTAACTAGTAATCTAGAAGGAGCATTACCAACAGCATTGCAGGAGACCAAGCTCTGCTCTTTCAGAGAGGGGTTACTCACCCACTAGACAGGATTGGTGAGTTTTCAGAAAATGTGTCAGCCTTGCCATTTCAAGTGCAGTAGAAGTACTGTGAGAGTTTGACTTTTTAGAAAGCAGCCTCCCCCTCACAGCGTAGGTACCGAGATGAATTCACAGTAAATTCAGAGAAATATGCATAGGGAGTAGAAACGTTACAGCTCCTTTTAAACAGTTCTCAGCAGGTAAGACAGAACTATCACACTGTTCATACACATATATGTTCTGACAACACATTTCTGTGTACACATGAAAAAAATTGATTCAATAACTGGAAAGGATAGAGCCCACTAAAAAAGGTACTTGTAGACATATATACAGAGCAAACACTTAAAATGCAATCATATTTGGGTTTTCTTTCCATGTCTTCCTTGTGGTTTGATCTAGCTTAGAATAAACTTTTCTGACTTGTAATTATTTCCTAAGTTCTTATTTTTAATTAAAAGTAAGTGACACAAATATCATTTGACAACGGCCTTTTTTCTCATCATGTATCTATTCACACAATGACACTAAGACCTTAAAAGTTAGTGTTCTCAGAAATAAAGCTTTATGAAAACATGATTTAAGTAACGCTCCTCTGAAGGATCACCTTGTTAATTGCTACTTAAAACAGAGAAACAGATCCTCTCGATAATTATCTTCAGACTGCAGAACAATCATTTTCTTCCTACCCATACAGAAAATACAGGCAGCAGGGAAAGCAAAAAATAATGGCCTCATTTAAATTCAAACCAGTGAAAAACCAAAATCTATGTAATTCAATAACTCAGCTGACCTCTGTGGACAGATTTTGACTGCAAATTAGTACAACAGATCAAAGTTAAAGAGAAATTTCTTTTGTTTTTCTTCAGACATATAAACTGTTCACATGGCTGAAAATAATCAGATCTGTAAATGTTTGAAAGATGAAAGACTTATTTTCTATTTTAAGTTAGTTTCATAAAACTTTTTTCCCTAATCTATTGTTTTGTGAATTTGTCAGCTGTGGTTACAATAAAAAAATGGCACATGGGTCTCCAGTCTGTTTAGAAAATTTGAAGCAAACATTATGATTGTGCCCTAGTGTTTAAGTGTAAAGACTAAAAATGCTGGGTTAGGGCAATGGTGAAGTCTCAAATTCTCTCCTCACTTCCTGGTTTTAAAAGTTATCTGGGTCCAAAAATTTCCGTAGAATATTAAGTTCAAATAAGAGGAGAACATGTCAGGACTGGAACCCTGGGTCCACATTGACACGCTTGTATAGGTGCCATTTGAATCATCCTCAGTCCCTTTAAGGATCAAAGCCAAAAATTCCAGGTGAGTCTTGAAGACAACTTGAAATAAATACATTAAAAACTCCAGAAACCCGAGGTTTACAATACAATTGTCTCTCCCAGTTTTATAAAGGGCAAGTTACACCGCCTATGTTCTTCCTGCAAGTAACTCATTTCTCTACTTATGTTCCTTCACCTAGGATTCAGGTTCAGAACAGAAATGTTTAAAAATTGAGTCCTTCATGACACAATCATGATTATCTTATAGAAAAGCATCTACACTTCTTCCTATTAAATCTCATGAAAAATACTTCATTTTGTATATATATATATTTGTATATATTTTTCTCCATTGTCCCTGTAATTGCAATTGCATTGCTAGTTTATTAGCATATTTTCCAGTAATATACATTTTTACCAAGAGCACCAAAGGAAAAGGATTCAGGCTAGAATCATCTTGTTCAGATGAGGCTGTTAAGCTACAAAGGCCATAACAGGATTTAACTTTCATAAGCATGCTAGTCACAGCTGATCCATAAGGGCAGTTAAAGCTAGCCTTATATACACTAAAAAATTAATGGCAGTGAGGACAAAAATATTCTCATATTCAAAACATTCTTCTTGAAAAGAACGTATAGAGTGCTCTAAAAAGGGCCACCCTTTGCTTTTATACTTCATTAAAGAAGGAAACTTCCTATAACATTGCAAAATTATACAGCAAAAGGAAGGAATAACTTCTCAGTCTTTACTTGCTAAAATCCTTATCAGTAATCTACCAGGTCAGGAACTCTGTGAAAGTTTTGAAGTCTTTTCAGCTGTCCAATAAACTTTGATTTTCTGGTATTGTCTTAAATTAGTCCTGCAGTATGTCAGGACTCAGGTCAGAGTTGTTAAAATACACAGTCTCTCATTATAAACAAACCTAGCCCAAGCCAACCACAATGATCCCAGCGGACATGTGTATAGCAATCCTAATCATAAATGAACTGAAAATTATTATAGCACATCTACAGTTCCTATTTTCTGCTTTTGAAATGCAGAAATCTGAACCACACTTATGTCTGTCTATACTGGTGTGCCACTGAATGTGGAGTAAATTCCCATAAAGCAAATGTAACTTTTAAAGAATTTACTACACAGTTATTACTGTTCCTTGTACATTTTCACTATGGTTTTCATTTTCCTGTATGCCGAAATATCCTTTTTTTTCCCTGTTCAGCTGAATTATAGATGGTTATTTACTTCATACTCTATGGTCTGTAATTTATCTTTACTTTATCCTTCTAAAGAAAAAAAGACACATGTAGCTACAAATTAGATATTCTATCAAAATATTTTTTGTAGAGAGGAGGAATGACACAAATCAGAAAGGCAGCTTTGGATTTGTCTTATTTCACCCAGCCTCTTTTACAAAATAAACCATCACACAAACAGCTGGCCACCTCTAATGGTTTTATCTTAGACAAGTCCAAAACCAAACTTACTAATTTGGTCTTTATTCCTTCTACAATCTCTAACTGGCAGATTTGATCTTTCCGTTACACGGTCTTCTCTCAGTCCAGGACTCTGTGCTGGAAGAGTTTTACCCACAACTTATAATCTTTATCCTCTGAAGAGTCCTCTTCAACACAAAACAACTCACATTTACAACACCTCTAGTACAATTGTGAAAGAAGAAGAATATTCAGAAGCAGTCATGTGAAAAATAAAGTGGCTTATTAAAAGATTGCCAAAGCACAGACAACTACTGAAAAAACCGTGCTCATAAGTCTAAAGGATGAGAAATATTTTTTTCCAATCTATATTCTCATCCATCAGTCTGATGAGCATAGATAGATTCTAGGTATTGTTTACTTAAACTTCAAACAATTAAATTGAAATTACCTTTTCAGTAAACTTCTTCCAGTTATTTTCTTATTATCACTAGCCTTGGTACTGCCCTAGGAATTATGTTTGTAGCTACTAAAACCCTGACTCTAGGAATTATATACTTTGTTATTTTGGCTAAACTACATTCAGAAAAAAATCCATGTGTTCTGTGTGCTCTACATTACAATCAAAAAAACTGTCTAAAGGTCTGGTTTTCTTTTCCTTTTTTTCATTTCTTTGTTGTGCTGAGAAAATTATTTCACATAGAAAAGTACCATGTTCTTATCTCTATATCTCATCCACAGAAATGTAGCATGCTGAATTAAAAGTCTACAATATATTTCCCCACAAAATGACGTGTATAAATGACTAAGCATATGGCAACACTGTCAAAGCAGAGTAAATATCTCTGAACAGTTGAATAATCTTGATTTTTCTATATGGACTTATTTCTCATTCTGGGAATGAAATAATGAAAATATTTTATTAGAAAGTGTACTGACCAAATGAGGAAATTTTATCAACTACCATGTCAGATTTACAGAAAGACAATGTTGAACTTGCAAATATAGAATCTATCATTAGGAACTGTACTATAAGCTTGTGCATAGTGTTCGCACCTTTTTTAAGCATTCACCTGATGAAGCTTCAGAGGAAGAAAGAAAAAAAGAAAACAAAACAGTATTTCATTAATCTTTAACAGTCATCCAAATAAGAACAAGAATAGCAACCTACCAAGATGACCAATGACAAATTCCCTTCCATTTCTGTACATACCACTGTCCTACAATGAACCACTGAAAATGATGACAAAAACCAGTAACTACTTAACTTAGCATATAATTCTGACTAGAAATTTTTGTAATACAAATCCACTGTAAAACAAGTTCTGAATGGAAGATTGTTAGAGAAGTTTCGCCAAACAAGTTCCAAAGTAATTAATCTTGCTTGAAATATTATTGACCCAATTCTAGACATAACAGCATAAACTACTGTCACTTTGAATATTTTATGTTTGTGCTGTATCTGCACAAATAAAGAACTCTTCTAGATTGTATGCAGAATAAGTGAAAACATAAGCATGAGTTACTATGTGAATCTAGTACTGCTTATTTTTCTTGAAAGCAAGGGAGGAGGTGGATAGCAGTAGCCCAAGTCGATAAGGTATTAATGAGACAAAAGAAAAAAGATGAGCCATTAAATAATTAACAGAAAATAAATTACTTTAAATTAACAAATAAATTAATTATTGGACAAGTTTACTATATATTTGAATGAACACAGTATCCAATATTATAGTCACTGGCACATTTGCAAATCCAGCCTGTAGAGTACAAGAGCTGTAACTTCCCTGACAAATTTTCACTCAAATAAAGAAACTCTATTGTAGCTCATGAAGATCCTCTGGTATGTAACAGATGATCCCAGAGGAACAGTCTCTTTGAAGTCTTTCTTGCCCTCTCAGTAAAGCTTATATATAAAGTCAAAGTGAACCTTCAGAGTTTTGCTATGCCACATCAGGCTGAACTTAAACATCAGATTTCCAATTTGAGACCAAGCAGGAAAAATAAGTGAATGCCTCCTTAGGTTCTTTCTCCAGCTCTCAGATTCTAGCAATAAATAGAAATAATCTGCAACACATAGTCTGATCACCACTGGTCATTTAATTTGCCTACTATTTATTCACCAATTACCCATAGCATTATTACTACTGCTATCACTTTCCAATAAGTAATAGTGATATGCATTGCAATGTGATCTTAGGCATATGGATATTATTTGCCCTAGATTCAAATAATATGAACTATTTTAAATTACTTGCAAATTCAACTCGAATGAAAGCAAATGAGAAATACGTAGTCCAACCCAAACATCAACGCAGGTCAAGTTCTGCTACACATATTGACACTGAACTCCCCACACAAGCTCTTCTAATTTGCATTACACGGAACAGAATTAGTGGAACAACTTTTTGTGAAATAATTATATTCCAATAAAAGCCCACAGAAAGGTGTTCTATATTGCTCAGTACAATACATAAGTGAGCAACCAGAAACACTTTTTGTTGTTGCTGATCAACCACACCACACATACACAAAAGCTCTGGGCTTGGAGCTTACATCTTACCCAACGCAAGACTACACAGTCCTGTGTCCTGGTTTGAGCTAATTGTCCTTTTACTGACTTTTTTTTTTCCTTCAGTAATGTCTCTTTTAACTAGGAACAAGTATTCCAGCTAGTGGACTGATAATGCTGGAATGTTTATGTTTCTGCTGAGACGCAAAGGTCAGTTTGTTCTACTCAGTGAATCTGCCACTGTAGAGGCTACCAGGGCAGGAGAATTGTATCTATGACCCCCCTGTAGGGGAGCTGGACTAGACAGACAGCAGAACTGACCAAAGGTATTCCATTCCACATATCTATGTAAGCTCCAAGGAAGGTCAGACATCACAGAAGACAACTTCCTTCCTGCTTCTTCTTCCCTTCTCTTCCATCCATGGCCGGCATCCGGGGAGGACTCCATCCATCCATCACTGTCGACCCCAGGCTTTGACCTCATAACCCTCATAACCCAGCCCCTGTCTGCTCTGCCTTATCTCCTCCCTGTGGGCTGAGACTTTTCGGGACTGCTCACAGCTCAGGAGAGTGCCGGGGGAGCTGCTGGGGGTGGGGGGAGGCAAGAGGCTTTTGCACATTCCTGAACACACTTGTTTATAATTGTACATATAATTAAAGCTGTCTAATTCAGTTTTCAATCCAGCTAAGTCTCTCTCCTTAATTCTTTCTCTCCTTCCCTACCTGGGTGGAAGGGGGAGGGGGTCGAGAGTATTGTTTGTCTCTGGTTTATTTGCCGATCCTGAGTCAAACCGTGACACCCTGCTACCATCATGCAAATACTATCCCTTTTCCCAGCCTGGAGTTTACACAATCAGCCACACCCTGGCCAGCATCAGACCCCTCTCCAACAGTCTGCATGTGCTTCCTTGACTTCATATCCAATTACAAAAAACAGGTTTCCATCTTGTTCACCATGACGCTTCTCTAGATTGTTTCACCTATTAGCTGATTATCCAAGTACTTCACTAGAAACAAACCAAGTTCTGCTTCTGTAAGGAAGATTAAATAGCCATTGTAAACTCCTCTTGTTATAAGTATTATATATTTGATTCTGTTTCCATACTGTTATCAGTTTCCAGTGGTAATTGTAGTACAAGGTCACAGTACATTTTATCAGCAAAGTATGTGGGGAGATGGAATAGGAAGGGACAAGCAAAGTTATGTTATATTGTTTGAAAATATTCATTCATATCTTTGTGTTTAAAAATAGGGAGCTCCTCTACAGTAATCTACTCTGTGTGGTATAGTGCTAGTGGTGTCGTAAGTAAAGCATGGAAAACTAAACAAATGTCTATTGAAATGATATTAGATTATGAATAATTTAATTGATGAGCTTTATAGAATGTAAACATTCTTAAATTACTTTGCCACGAATTAGTTATCAAAAACTAAATTACTTAAATTTCTTCTGCAAAGGGAAAACCTAATGAGATCATAAAGATTCCTTGTAAGAGAATTCCAGATTAAAAGTATGTTTTCCAGGAAGGCAATTTATTGTCCAATAATTTATAGCTATAAAATTGTATTTCTGCACTGATTTATTTTCTGATTTATGATGATTTATTTTCTGCACTTAACACAATGAATGTTTGATGTACAGTGATAACCTTCTTTTGCAACTGTGCAATACCATAAACACCAGAAAGGTCTTTTCATAAACTAGAATTACTCTCAGTCTAATTTTTCAAGAGCTGCCTTCAGGAAATCAGCATGTGTGAATACAGTCATCAGTGTATTTTAAAATACTTACATTGTAATTAATCTTCAAGAGTGATGCGCCTCAGAATGTCAACACTATAAGAGGCAAGAGAGTTAAATATAATTAGATGCAGCTATCCAAAGCTTAGTCTCTGTGGGAATTTTCCATAGTGCAGAGACAATTGCAGACTACTCTTACTTGTTTTACTCTGAAATCCTGAACGACTGATCATTGTAATTTTTTTTATCTTTTTATGGAAAGTATTCACTTTTTCTTCTACTGTTTTTAGTTTAATTTAAACTCTCAGCTCAAGGACAACACACCAAACCAGAACAAATGTAAAAAAGCAGTTGACAGATTCACATCAAATTTGCCAGTGACAGATATCTGTGACACACTTACTATAATCCAAGAAATATAATAAAAAGAGGTGGAGATCCATTCCCAATCAGGCATACAAACAGGAAGCTGGAGAGAAAGCTACTGCACTGGGGCAAGCTGGACATATTAACAGGCAGGGAGAGTCATGCCTTCATTGACAGCAAGTGAGTGCACCTGGTAGAATCTCAAGTCTATGAGATGGGGCAGCCAGAGGCTCAATTAAGTCTGCTAGGCATTTGGCTCAAACTCCTTGGGAACATAGATGGTAACTAAAACAAATGTAAACAGCAGTTTCTGCTTTATCAACAAAGAATAAGAGTAAGCAAGATGGAATATAGCTTTGAAGCACTGTCCTAGAATTAAATACTTAATTTTTGTAAAATGGGTTGGCTTCTTTTTTCTACTCTGAGTAAAACTGGATTTTTTTTATTTTCATAATGGCTTATGACAATCACAAAGAGCTTATACATGATAGAAAACAAAGTCATATTTACTATTCTGATACTGTGTTGGGATCCAGAGCAATAAAATTTAGAGGACTACAGGGTGAATTTTGATGAATAATATGAGTTTTCCTATGAAAGAATATCCTCACAAGAAAAAACAGTGGAGGCAGACAGTATAGCGCCATGCAACTGAGGAAAGGTACAAAGTCACTCTCTGAAAATCAGGGCCCAGAACATTGGTAAAGAACACAATGAAAAGTATTATGGTTTTGGAACTTCATATTTTGGAAAATATGCAAGAAGAGCAATTGTCCACTTCTAGCTGCAAAAGGACATAGGTATCAGGACAGGGCTCATATGAGGACTAAGAGCTCCCCTAGTAATTCTTTAGTACTCATAGTAATTCTTTACAGGGACACCAGACAAGACTGCAGATGAAGATGAATGGGCTATTAGTTTGGAAGTACACTCAATATTTATTTTTCAGTTTACAGGCTTATCAGCTCCTGTCAGTTACATTACTACAGAAAATAAATCTACAAAACAATAAAACTTACAGTACTGATGTAATCTCTTAAATAAGTTCATGAACTAAATATGATCATGAAGTCAGTAAAAATGCAATTTATAATATTACTGTGGAAAAAGTATTTTAAGAACTTATTGGGTTAAAACCCATAACATAAAGCCTATGTTCTCTCTCTTTCAAGAGGATGTAATTTTTGAAAAAGGCAGAGAGACAAAAACATCTGAAAGAGAATTTCAGGAGTGGCTCAGTAAGAAGTGGAACTTGTCAAGACAGTCAGAATGAAGAAGAATAATAAAAAAACAACCAAACAAACCACCAAAACCAACCAACCAACCAACCAAACCCCCAAAAGACAAAAAATGAAAAACAACAACAAAACAAAACAACAAAAACAATATAAAAATAATCAGTTTCTTAATTCTTGAAGCAGTGTTTTAACAAACAAAAGTAAAAAAAAATAATGCATTTGCGTCCAAACACCTATGATAGCAATCTTTTCTCCGAAGTGCCATTTGGGCTGTGTGTTCAGGCACCTGAGAAAAAAAGTCTGTGTCCCAGGATGTTGCCCAAATCAACCACCTCAGAACACAACACAACTATTTATTTTGAAGGAGAGTAATACACAGCAGAAGTAGCTACAGTGTTCTGGAATTTGCAACTCAAATTCTTACACTGATAAAAGCCACAGAACACCCACTACATAAATCAGTGAGCAATCTAGAGAAAAAGGTAAAGGCATCATCCCCAGGACCTGATGATGGCTGCCTATTCCACATGACTGCAGATACCTGTGCCTTCAGGGCAGCAACATCAGCCCCAGGTGAGTCCCACAATGAGATGCATTTGAATTGTTCACACACTGAACACAGCTCAAGAGGGTCATCATCTTTGTATTAACCTTCCCCATGATGGCAATTTACAGTCCTGAGGCTATGAGAGAGTAATTTTTAAATAGCTGTTCCTTTAAATAGCTTTCCTTTTCCTTATCTCTTAATTCCTTCCTGCCTCCCTGCTCTGAAAATCCCCTATATCCACCTCTGAGTAACACTTCCTTCCCAAGTCATCCCTTTCTCCTTGAAAAGCTACACTCTCAAATTCACCCCTCAATCCCTTATTCTCCTTTTTCCATTTTCTCTTTCTCCCAGACACCTCTTTGTTAATTTCTTTCCTCCTATAAACAATTTTCCCATTATATATCCATTCTTCTCTGGAATTCTGATTTTACCCCCAAGCGTCTTTCTCCCCCACTTGACACCAACTATTACTCTCGAGCAGAACTCCCTGTGCTTCCTAAAGGTCCCATCTACTGCAGGTACAGTGAGGAAGTACAAGACCCGCATCTTGTCTCTGCATCACTTCAAACTTTGGAAAATCCTTTTGCTTTTTACTGTCTGTTTCTGTAACCTAGGATGTCCCATAAAGTTCAGATCTTCTCTCTCCTTTCTGCTGGAGCTGCTCCTAAAAACCACGCTTTTTTCCCTCACACCACCTGTTTTGACTGCCATACCTTCTCACACAAGCCTTATAAGACAGATACACTCAACCCCTTAACCAAATTAGCAGTGGTTTGGTACAGACTCCAAAGGAGGTAAAAGCCTGAGCCGTGGCCAAGCCACGGACTCCTCTGATTTCAGTCTGTTCTCTGAAAACCCACAAATAAGCAGAGTGACACAGCGAACATCGAGGCATATGAGCTTTCATCAATACAGGAGTAGCGGGTGCTTTTACAAGACCAATTTAACAAAGATCAAAGTAAGTTGTGGATACAAGGAGTCTCATTCATATATTTTCCATCACATCAGACCACTTTATCTCATAAATATGACAGCCTAGATGAGCTCTCTCTGCTATGCAGCATGGCTGTGTGGTGGTGATCTCCCATTGAGCTGGGATGCCCCTCAAGCTTGCTCCTTGAAGCAGAGACCTTTTACATTTTACAGCAGATCTTCGGTAAGCAACCAATATCACACATAACCCTGTAGTATGATAACTTCGATTTTTGCCTTGGTAACTTTGATTGCATGCTGAACTGATGCTAATGAAGCATTACATGAACTTTGCATATATGAACTTCAGACATAAACCGTTGACCAAGTCTGGGACTAAGTTTAGATTCAGCTGCATTTAGACTCTTCTATGAAACGGAGTTTAGCAAGTGTGCCTCTTTGCCTACAATCTCCATGCATCCCACACCAAACTCCCCGATTTGCAGTTGCCTGCAGCATTTGCCACATTGTTGACACATCACAGGGGCTTGGTGAGTAAAATGGTTGGGTGGCTTGCTGAGACATCTCTTTAGTCTAGCAAGAAATCCTGCTGAACTCTTAGATGTCTCAAGACACACACCAGACACGCCGAGTGTCTGAATACACTATCTCTTGGATTGTTCAAGTCAAGCACCATATATCCCAAACATCACACGTGTACACAGAGCTGCATGTACAGCAGCTTGATCCAAAGCCCAGAAAAGGAAATTGAGGTCTTTGGCTAAACCAAGCCTTTACCTCACCAAGCACGGATTAGGCCTGAGGTGTACGACAGCAGCCACTGAGAAAAAGGACACTTGCAAATGTTCAGTCTGTGCTGCACATCTCCATACTTCAAGCACATTAGAACATAGTGTTTTCACCAGATTTTATCTCTGTATCTGGATTTTCTGCATAATTTGGGTTGTATTAATCCTAGTAGCAGCATTAAAGATTGGAAGAACATAATTCCTACTAGAGGACATAAAATATGCACACATTTGTGATGTGGAAATCATTAAGGGACTAAGTATGAAATTCCATAGGTTCAAATTTGTACAGTAAAATTAAAGGAATGCTTAGTGCTGGTAACAGTATGGCTCTACAGAGAATTGAAATCCACTGTGGGGTTAAAGAATATATCCAGAAAGAATAGCAGCTTAAGGAAAAAAGGCTTCTATGAAAGAAGGTAGGGATTTTTGAGAACATATTTTTTCTAAAGAAGAAACTCTCCTTGCATATTATATTATAAAACATATGAAAGTCATAGTGGGACATGGGTGTTCTCTTGATTGATTTCACCAGTGTTGGCATTGCTTTGTCCAGTTTTTAGTTAACATACAGTGTTGAGTCACAACTGTAAACCACTCTAGCTGCATGTGGGTAGTAGCTATTGAAACGTTCTCAAAAAAGAAAATACCACGTATAGGAATAGTAAAAACATATAAATGCCTGTGTGGAGGAAGAGAGGAGAAAGTACGTACAGAGGGACATGTAGGAATTCTCAAATCCAACACCAGTGTTGAGGTACATTTCTCTTTAGTGTATCCAATCATTCCATGGGAATGAGTATTTCAGTTCTATGCTACTGCACTTCTACATCTACGTTGATCAAAATGTCTCTCACCCTGGAAAAAGGTATGACTAATTTAACAGAAATGTAGTTTTGGTGGAGATAACACTTCTCCTTCATACACCTCCTTCCTTGCTATAGTAGAAACCACATTTTCTACTTTATATGGCTTCCTGAATCTTATGCAGACAAGACCATGGGGACCTTGTAATTAACATCACATCACCATCTGCAGTTCCCTGCTTAGTACTTCAGCCTTCCCTCAGGCACTTGCCCACTTGCAATTAGCAGCAGCACAAAGTTTTGGTGTATGCTAACCTCCTTGTCAAATCTTGCCCCAAGGCTTTTACAGAAGGGAAGTAGCTGTCAAAACCATTTTACCCTCCAGCACTTTTTCTTAGAAGTTTTTGTTTGCCAGGAACTCCAAATGCAGGCTTGAAATTAATTGATCTCAATGTAATATCTTAAGTTTTCCTCTGAACAGAAACTTAATGTTAATTTTTATCAATTGTGAAGATTTATTTTTTTTTGGCCTGATGTACAAAGATACACACTTTTCCAAATTATGCTCAATCAGCTTTGTTTTAAGAGGGGAGGAGGGGAAGTAATAGTTTCTATGTAAGAGAGATCTTCAAATTTACTGCTTCTGCCAGGTATTTTCTTTCTTTAAAGAATGGATTCCAATTTTTTTCTGAATCCCATGAGCAAGAACAATTTTTCCAAAGTTTAAGCAGAGGTACTCCAGCAACACAAGTGCCCTAATATATGGCACCACATATATTCATGCATGCACAACACAAATAATTTGTGATTTATTTTTTTTTTACTTAACTGCTTTTTCTACAAGGTGGCTCACTAAGGATCAAAACCTCTTAGTGAAAATAATACTCAGGAAAAGGCTGAGGAATCAGCATCATTATTGACTCATACAGTAGCCTGACCATTGCTTTTTTTTCCTCTTTGCAGAGGCTTGTGTTACACTGACCCAGTCAAACACTGAGAAACACTTGGGAAAGCCAATGCTCAGACAGGGATTGAAAAAACTCATTCTGGACTGTTAGGCTCCAAACAGTTGATGACCTCTATCTAATTCCCAAAGGCAATCATCAAAAGAAATATTAATTGTTGAAATACAAATATAACATCTGGTAATGGAACAAAGAACACTCACTTTGTGTGTGCAGGGAGCAGCTGAGTGAAAGAAGAAGACAGACCCAAGCTGTGAAATTGATTGTCTTTTACAGTCTGAGGAATCGGTCAGTGAGACTAAGTCACAGAATTGTAATACTACACTCCAGATAAAAATGAAATGAAGGAGATCTGATTCATCAGCAAGAAAAAGAAGAAAACATGAAGAATCTGTGATTGATAAGAAGCTGGTGAGCCATTCTCAGAGTTTTCAAAACTAATTGGATTCCTCATAAGCAACCAAATTGTTGGTACCTGGAGGTGAAAAAAAATGTCATCAGGAGTGCATTGGATGCCCTGGAATAAACTCTAGGCAAATCAATAGACCCTGAGAAAGAAAAGAAGTAATATTTTCTTTATGGATGTTATGGAAGACAACACCCTGCCAATAACTGTGGAAAAGTCCTAAAAAAACTCGATACCTTAAGGAGCTTAGAATCAGTCTCACAAATAGTATGTGAGGCTACACAGATTAGAAGGTAAAGGAGAACCATTCTAATCCCCTGTAGCTAGCATATCTGGTGAAAAAAAGAACACAACCAACTTAACATTTACATCAGTATTAGTACTAAATGTGGCAATGTTATTAATTTATAGAGATGCATGGGTAGGTTGCAGGGTAGTCAATCAAGGGAGAAGAGGTAGAGAAAAATCACAATTGCCAATGTTGGTCAAGGAATGATCACAAAGAGCAACATGGTTACTAAAAGGATTCAAGACAAGGTAAAAAAAAAAATACAAAAGAGAAAATAGATGCTTGGTACAACAAAGCACAGAAACAATTAAATTGAATCTTGAGGACTAAGTGGTTTTGAGGACTTAGTCTTGAGGACTAAGCTGTATCTTTATGGACAACACGCAGCCCATTTTGCAGTTTCCGGATTTAGTGATGCACTGCACAAAAAGCAAGTGATAATAGATAAAAGTTACCTTTGCTGCAAAGAAGCTCAAAATTTGAAAGTAATATGATTTTTTATTTGCATTTCAGTGGGGAGGTAGTTCAACTGGTAGAATTAACTGAGGAAGTAGTAAATACCAAAGAAGAGTAAAAAATCTGTAGAACAAAGGGAATTAGAAAAAGAGCACAGAATTTTTTTTTAAAAAGGGAATGTGATATGTGCCCACAGCCATCTGATACACAAGAAAAACCTACCGCTCACTGACCCAAGCATCTCTTGAAGAAGCAGGACTAAGACCAATCTACTCCACACCAACAGGACTCTACATATTAAGGACCAAAATTAACATCTGTGTCTGAATTTTACTCATTAAAATTCAAAATCTGTATTTTACTTAGTTCCATACATGTGAGGAATCAGTAAGTGGCACATCTACAGCCCAGTGAAGAAATAATGAAGTCAGTGGAAGGAGCAGGAGCATCCTCACACAGGAATATTAACATCTCAAGAGAGCAAAACTGAGACTCTAAAGTGAATTTGGAAAAAAAAAAAAAAGGAAAGAGTAGAAATTCGAGTTCATGAAATATAGTGTAACAGTGTTTCCTAAGAATTTATAAAGTAATGTCCTTTATGTGGGCTGGATAGTTCTCTAAACTGAATCTTTCCAGTTGCCATTTTTGTTTTACAACAAAAATGGAAAGACACAAAGGAAAAATGAATGTATTCCCATAATGTGTTTCTAAGAAAAAGCTAATTTCATCAGAAAAGTGGTAATTTTTCCCAAAAACATTTCAATTTCTTAACCTTTAGACTATCTGCTTCTTTAAAAAAATACTCCTATGCTATGATGTCTGAATTTTTACCCTTCCATAAAGCAAATATATAACCAAACTTGTTATGTATTTTTTATTTAGGAAAAAAATGTTGCTAAGCCTGGAGGCTATTTCAACAGATTCAAGTCTGACATTTTAGCACAGTAAAACTTTGCCACAAATCAAGTCAACAAAATGCTCATTTAGTTTTCTAACAGGAATGGAAAAATCAACAACAACAAAACACACACACACAAAAACAACCCAGAGACTTTCCCAAACACTTTAGGACTACAATTTCTATTTTTTCTACAACAATCTGCAATCTTAAAAGTACAATTGCACTCATGTTTCAAAAAAACCAGCACCAATCTTCATTTACCTGTCAGTATAATGCTGCCACAGCACCTGGCTTTACCCACAACAACAAATAAATTTCTCATGAATAGGTGACCTTAATTGACTCAGCTTAACTATTCTGTCTCTGATGTGCTCTTCTAATTACCAAATAGTTCAACAAGCAGCAGAACTACACTTTCTTTTTCTTGTGGATTTGTGTCTCAGGACTAGGCTTCCATAAGGATTCTCAGTTTTCTAATAAGTGAATCACTCTCTGATCCACAGCATTTGTAGCTTGTCAATGTCCCTGACTCTCCTACCAATTCTGGTTGAAATTGACCAATGGGTTTAAAAGGTGCCAGGTGAGAATCAGTGTCTTGCAATGGGTTGACCTAAAATCCTAGATTTTTCATGGCACTTGTAATGCAAGATCATTATCTATTAAAATGAAGCTATTCAAGATGGAGACAACATGAATTTGATGTGCAGAAATAGGATATCTTGAATGTGCCAGTAAAAATTTGAGAAACAGTCACCACAAAGCAAGCTAAAAATAATAGACCAGTAATCTTCCCATGGTCGTAATATAAAGGAAGCCTTCTCCGATTTGGAGAGGGAAAATGGAAAAAATTTGTTTTCAAGCTCAATATTTTTTCAATAATTAAGAGAAATTTTGTACCTTTTTGATTAACTTAACCTTGAAGCTTCTCCTATACCAGTCGTTACCAGCACCACAGCTTCAAATACAGCTTGCTCCAGTTAGACCAGACAGCCTGGAATACATAACATAGATTCTCTACATTTCTACTGTTCTATGGTCACAGCTAAGAGAGTCAAAGAAAGTTGGAAATTAATACACAGTTCTCACGGGATAATTTGCAAACACTCATGTCTCAAAAATTTGATGTGAATGTTTAGAAATAATTCTTCAACAAACAAAAATTAAGGATGTCATATTGGATATTAAAAAGAGCATGGGACAATGCCCTACTTTTTCTCTAATGAGACTCCACAATTCATGTAAATCAAATAATATTATACAGTAATACAAGGACACACTGAAAACATAAATATTCACCTGCCAAAGTGATAGCAGCTTGAGAATTAAGAGAATTAGTCTTAACAATTATCAAGAAAAAATTTATTGTAGAATTTACCGCTTAACTCTTAAACATTTTGTTAGAGGTATTAATTTTAGCACCAGTGTAATTGCCTTGGAAATAACCTTGATAATAGGTTTCGTGACTTTTTTAGATTTAAAAGTGTGAGTCAGCCTGCAAGGTAAATCTTGAGGAAGAAAACAAAACTCGGCTAAGTTTAATGCATCAAGATTTTGTAGGAAGATCAGTGGCTCACAGAAGAAGCAAGTGCAGAGAATACACACACTAGAGGTCTTCTTTATGTAGAAAAATACATGATCAACTGATGAATGTAAAAGGGAATGATGCCTCAATTTTTCTAAGCATCGATGGTGAAAAGTTTAAAATTGCTAGCTTTGTAATACACTGGCAAAGATGTTAATTATCACTGAAATTCAAAAATTACAACACGGTTTTAACAGATCTTGTAGGTTATAAACAAAAAATAAAGTCAAAAAGCAGTCTAAACAAGCTGTATATGAATTTGGCAAGGGTGGTGGTGTTGGGTATGGATGTTGTTAGTCAATGGTGTTGGGTGATGATTTCAACCAAATGAGATGGAGAAGATCTGACTGAATTATCTTAATACTCTACTTTTTTTTTTTTAATGTTAAAAATAATTTAGTCCTTCAGATTTGATTGTGAAAGAAGAGCCAACACCTCATGACCATGCTTCACTTAGTAGCCTGTTAAATTATGAAAAGGGTAGACATTATGCAGTAGATCGAAGCCTATGATTTCTTTTTCATCATGGCATATATATTTTTATTCCTTTTCTGTGCAATTTTTAACTTTTGCCTACAGTTTTTTGACAGTGATTAAGGCTGATGAATAGAGGAACACTATGTTTTTGCCCAGTAAATTTCAATCTCCTTTTTACTTGGGCTTTTTCATATGACAATAAAGCCCAGATTCACAAAGCTGTTTGAACATCTCACCCAACCAGAGTGTGAGCTAATCCATTTAGCATTTATGTCACTTATGTTCATGTTTGTGACTGTTCAGATCCTCATCCTTCTCAGAAGCACTTTTTAGTATTTTCACTAACTCCTAAGGAGTCCTGTGCATTCATTTTATTCTATTTTCTTTCTCTAGGGTCAGGCCATCTACAGTTAAAAGGTTTTCATCTGTCTCTGAGGTATGATCCCATTAAAATTCTGTTTTAACTTGTCATGTTCATCTACAAATGCATGGTTTTATGAACAGCAGTTGAGATTCCATTTCATCTTTGGTGTCTAGTGAGCCTTAGGTCCTCTCATGAAAGCTTTTAGTTTGAATGGAAGTGCTTTTAGATGGCTCACACACTTCAAATAAGTTAGAGAGTTCTGATCATCAAGGGCTATTTGTCCATTGTATTCTTATTCTCTTTCTTTCTGTCACACATGTATTTGAAAGCGCCCAAGCTTTTAAGTCACTGACCATCTGTCTTCTTCAGGTCCTGCGGACATCAGCATCATGCAGTTCTTTCCACCTGGCTGTGGTTTCAGAAATGTTTGTATTTCTAAATCTACTGGACATAATATTCTAACAACAACTTTATTAGCCATTTGAATTTTCCTTTGACACTTTGCCTTGTAACCAGAAAAATTACTTAATTTAACTTACAAAAAGTCAAAAGACTTTCTTGACTCCCCAATGTACTCCCTGTCATTTAGATAGTGCATACACAATGAACAGCATAGATCTCTCTTTTGACAAGAATTTATTGTAGTTACAGCAGCAAGTCCAGTCAAAATAACTGCCTTGTCACATTAGGCATCATGGAAACATGGTAAAATGGCATCACTTGGACCCAAATTGTTTCCACCTACATTCTCCTTTTGAGATCACTGGCTTGTCACCTATTATAGAAGTCAACATAGAGACATCAGAAAGCGGACCAATATGGGAACCTTTTACATTACAAAGAAGGTGACTAAATGATAGAAAATTTGCATAGTTAATTGCTTATTTAATGGTCACATAATTAGCTGGCATTTCTATCTGCAGTTTAATCTCTTCATTTAAACATAAAATAGCATCATTAAGCATTTATTTTTTCTGCAATCTTCCAGTTATTTCCAAGTCTAAGATACCACATAAACACCACGGTTGATTTAATTACTGTGAACGGATAATATCCAGTTTTTAATGACATTAATTGTGTGTTTCTCTCATCAACAGATCAGAAAGGGAAAAAGTAACTACTTTGTCTTCTGTTTTGTCCCTCAAAATTTATTACCTGCCAACTTAAAATATGTAGCAAAGCCTTTGTGCTTCATCAAAGTTGAACGTATTCAATAAAATACTGAGGGCATTCAGTTTTCCATTTTCTCAACTTTTCTTTCATCTCTATTGTAAAACACTTTTTCTTATCCTTAGAACTGCTCTCCTACTTTAAAAACACTGGAAATTAATCTCTTTTGCTCTTTGCAGAATTGTTTCAATAAATTTAGGGGGAACAAGTGGGAAGTTGAAATGAGAAAATGATTTTCATTTTATGCTCTCAGTAAAGTAACCTACTGATAGAAAGAAAAATCATACATCGACAAATTACATTGTATTACAATTAACCTTCTCCACCTTTTGAGCTTCAGTGTCATAGCAACATGTTGAAAGTCAACAAGTGCCGTAAAGTTCAGGTCAGAAGGTTAGGAGAGGAAGGGAGAGGAAGCACAAGAGCAATGTCTTGAATGTCCAAGTTTCTATCACTCAGTAAAGCAGAAACAGCTGTCACAGCACGCAGGCCAAGTAGCCACTTTCCTCTGAGGGAAAAGCAGCTAATTTGGTACCCAAACACAATCTCTCAAAATGCATCAGTCACACTCTTTCTCTGCTTTCTGTTGTACATAACTGCTTTACTCCTGGATACTTGGTAAAACACAAATAGTTCAATAACTTTAATGGTACTCTGTGTTCACCTAGTGTATTATGTGATCACATTTGCTTGCTTTCCATGTAACTCCACTCACAGATTTTTCTCAAAAGGACCATTACTGCACTTTCTCCCTAAAGGCTAAGTTTTTAATAGGTTAGTGTAGAACAGGGAGAAGCCAGGGGGAGAGAGAGAAGGGCATCTCACACACAGTGTACGAGGTGACTCTCATGGAAAAACAGGGTTTGAAAATTACTGCAGCAGGCTTTATTCCAGAAATAAGTTACTCTGGAAGTCCATTAACCACTCCTTAGCTCACAGTAAAATTAAAGACAAGGGCTACTGTCAGTGGTGAAGGGCAAAGCCACAACAGAAGGCCTTTCACATTAGCTAAGTGAGCATGGGAAGACATTGAACAGGTTCCTGAGGATCTGATTGAAAGAAGGACTCTGCAGCCTTGAAACAGGCTTGGAGTATAGCTGTACACCACAACCATCTGACACGTACTGGACATCTAGCTATGCTAGCAAGGCCCACCAAATCCTGGCAGCATCATTTTTCCTTGACCAAAGAGGAAGAAAGTATCCTTTTCTCTATGAGGCTGGGAAACACATCTCTGTTACCACATCCTCATACCTCAGTTTTTGCAGTAAATGCTGTTAATAGTGAGAGGATTAAATTAATTTAAGTCAACAACCAGAGAAATGACATTACTATCTGCTGTCAAACTGTTACATGTCAATGAGGCTGTATGAGAAATATACCACATCAGAGTGACATGTATTGACTAATGACAAGCAACATGTAGTGAACTGAGTATCAAATAAAGGACATTCTCAAATATCAAAATCCTGAGATAGAGTCTCAAAATGTACTTTTGATAGTCATCTTCATCATGTTTTTCAATTGTTCATCATTCTAAATGTATGAACCTTTCAACTGTTAATCACAAAATTATTTCAGAAACTAGATTGTGATGCCTCTGTACAAAGTAGCTATACAAACTTTTAACATCTACTACTGAATTTTCTACATCATTAGCTGACTGCACATTCCCTAGCAGAAGTTACAGCTTTACTGAAAATCTAAATGTTTTCAGTAATATGAACAACACTAAAAAACTGTCCCCTTGGATATGTATAAGCCTACCACACAGAAAAAAGGATAGAAATGTTGCTATATAGAGATATCTACAGCTAGGCAAAAAATATCAGTTGCTGATGTCCAAGTAACTTGGGGCTCCTACACATCATTTTATTTAATCTTTATTATTTCATGCATGTTTAACTCTCTCCAGTTTTTTAGATTTACTCCTGTTTGACAGTCCTCTGAGCAAGAGCAGATGAGGCCCATCAGGTTAATACATTCTTATTATGTACTCATGGATTTTAGTGTTCTTGCTTTTCAGACATAAGGTTTTATTTATTTAAATGTGGCATTCACCCTTTAGTGCATTTATTACAAGGCTGACATTTTACAGTTTTTTTTCATCAGACTCAAACACCAGGAGCATTAACTTTTATTGAGGCCTTTATAAGCATTTATCTGAGTTAGAAGTTTTCAAGGCTACTTATCATTTAGATGTGGTGTTGGCTTGTATAATTTTATTTCATTTTCCTGTTAGAAGTCACACACATTATGCAGGCGCAGCAGAAAAGTTTCCCAAACAACAGCACTGCTTTGTGACTCAGGAAGGGGAAGGAAAAGATTAGGCAAATGTGGCAGTTTTTTTGTTGTTTTGGGTTTGGTTTTGGTTTTTGTTTTGCTTTGTTTTCTTTGTTTGGATTTGGGAGCAGGAGTAAGAGAAGGAGTCAGAAAGGGATAAACTGGCTCTGTTTTTTAAATTGTCCATGTGTATCTTTCTTGAGAGACCATCTCAGGAGAAAGGTTATAATCCATTTGGCCCTTGTGTTGACACCACTAGCTTTCCTCTTACTCATGAGCCAGTGTATTATCCTAAAAGCATTTACGAGGAAGAGTTTTCTCTTCCTGGTCAGAGCTGTCACCACTAATGAAACCAGTTTTGCTCTTCCAAACTATTTAGTCCAAAATAGAGAGCAGGAAAACTCTGAACACCTGCTTTTTAGTCTTCCAAAGGGAAAAATAATCAGGCAGTTGGTTTTGCACAAGCAATGATTTCGTTCCATTGGATTTTTTTTGCAAGTAATAGCCACTTCAGCAGAGATGCATAAGATGCTACTTGGCTGTGTGGAAAACAGCATCCTCTTTCCCACAAAATAACATGGCTTTATGGGAGCAATGAGCCAAATATGAAGCATGGAACTCAAAATGGCTGCTCCAGTGTTCCCTATGCTTCTGCTGTCCTTGAAGGACTGAACCTCAAGGACAGACACCAAAGTTGATGGACAGCAGAAGAGGGGGGAAGAAAGATACACTCTTTCCATGTGCACCAGGGCTGCTTAAACCCATCAGCCACTGCAAAAAAGTAGCCACGGGGTTGGACTGAAGGCATGCTACATATGCAGATCAGACTCTAACCTTGACAATACCCGTACTGCCTGACACATAAAAGGCAGATGCTGACAGACCCGTGGGCTGGCAGGTTGTTTGTTTGTTGGAGAGCAGTTGGCAGACTGTGGATAGAGACTGCTGCTTGCAGAGCTGTTGACCATCTGTGGTCACAAGAGAAGGAAGTACTGCTTACTGGAGTTTCTGTGGTGCATTGGGAGCTGCTTGCTGTCACCAAATCCTTTACCACCTGTGGATTTACTGCTGCAAGAGTGGGAAGATTGACAGCTCGCTGTGAGTGGAAGTAAGGAAACCGAACCAGAATTTGCTAAGTGCGGGACGTCTCTCTTTCACTGCACATGAATATAAAAACCGTGCTAGTGAGGAGAGTCACTCGTGACAATCATCAATCCTCAGACCGTCTCAAAGACAAGCAGGTGCTACACCCTGTTTCCTTTCTCCCACTGCTCCCATTCCTCCAAACAAGCACGCACAGCATGACCCTTTAGGGGATCTTGGCAACGGGCTCCAATCATTCTCCTTCTCTTCCCCCTCCCATTCCTTTTACTCTAGTGTATCTTAGATATATTATCATTACTATAGTTTGTGATTCCATTCTTTGTTTACTCCTCCTGAACCCTTATACCCTGGTTATAATTGGCTTTCCCCAAATAAACCATTTAATTTGAGAACTTTAAATCCATGCCCATGGTATGGTTCTTGTGGGCGTGGTGGGGAGCGACACCTATGAGTTCACTCCAAGATTCGGAGCCGCAGTCTCCAATCCTCTGAGAGAGGCGGACTCTGCACGCGACCCTCGGTTCCTTTAAATTCGAAAAACTTCTGGGAAGGAAGGCGTGACTTTCATTCATCCTGACTATAGTGGTGGGAAAGTTTGTCTTAGGGCCTCCACATCGGTCGCAACAGGCTGTCATTGGGTTTTCATGATTATGAACTCCTAAGCACTAGATAAATTATTCATATGCAACAGGAAAGGGCTTAAATAAAGTAACTCATTTTGCAGCAGAATCTAAAGCAACTATTAATTGTGTGATGAAACCATTTGCTGGGGTCATACTGGAATTAAGAGTACCGAAGAATACATAATTTACTTAGTTTTCCAGTTACAAAAACTCCACAATTTCCTTCCCAGAACTTTTCTTCATAGCACAAATTGCTATGACAAGTGTACTTGTCATCTGCTTGGCACAGTTAAGAAGACTGGTCAGGCACAAAATCCCTAAGGAGCAGAGAAGACAATGAACTCAGGAGGAACACTGTGAGTGCCCTTGCCAGACATGGGACAGTAGCTTGGTCGTTTGGTGTTAGGAAACACCTTTCTCCTGGCAATTCCCTCTCCCACTGATTGCTCCAGAAGCACAGCTTTTTCCATCAGATGAATCCTGAGACTCTCGAGGGGTGCCTGCAAGGCTCTACCTCATCCTCAAGAACCACAATTATTCCTGCCCTGCTCAACATTCATGATGCAGGTGTTTAAACCACCAGATTTTTAAGCCAAGGGACATCTTTAAACGTCTTTCTTGTGTGCCTTCTGTTTCAGGCTTCTTTTCTTTACTACAGTTTCTATTGTACATTACATTTTAGTCCCTTTGCTGCCATCATCTTTGCTTGCAGCCCCATCACAGCAAGAGATGTTCACTTTTAATATTGATTTGTTCCTTTAATCATCTGATCACAAAGCATCTTACAAAAAGTTTAACATTATATTTCCCATCCACTAGATTTGAACGGAGGATCTGACCCTGGAATTCAAGTAACTTAAATCACAGTTCAATTGGAAGAGTGCGTAGTATCTCCCTGTTCAAGCATAACCATAGCATTCCCTATTAAAGCATAACCAAACCCAAACAGAAAAAACAAACAAAATGGTTTAGGCTTAATAAGAGATTTCTGTTATGTATTTTAAATGTCAGGTCAATCATAATTTTAAAATGCTTCTTTAAGCTACTTGCACCAGGCAGACATTTATGGAGATGCTGCTAGGGAGATAGTTGTCCTTTTTCCACTTCCAGTACATCCCTTCTGGCCATGGCCCTGTCAATCATTTTCTTGATTCAGAGTGATCTTGAATGAAAGTAGAAAAAGATAAAGGTTAACAAAATCTCCGTAGTCATCTTATTATTTCTGGATGTGACAACAGTATTTGGGAGAGGCAAACTACAGGATTTCTAAGTTGATTATAATAAATCCCTGACTATATATAGCTTTCTAGTTACTCTCTGAGGGAGAGTTAACTGGTGCTAAATTTAATTATAAAATTGCTTTTACGGACATTGCTACTCTGGATAATAATTTCATGACTGATATTAATCTTTTATGTTCCAGAACTCAATTCTTGGAAAGTTCAGTTTTGAGAATACAAGAGGTTCTTCGATCTGTCATTATTTTTTAAAATTTGAATTGATTCCATATTAAACTGTCTCCACAACTAGGAAAAAGTCTATATATACTTCTAATTTGGGACTAACAGAAACATGTCATAAAAACTAAGAAACTCAGACCGTCTAGATACCAAGAAAACTTCAAAACTCAATTTTTCTCTTTTATTGTTCTCCATTTTGTTGTGAGGGTGTAGACTTTTTTTTTTTTTTTTAATGATGTTTAATACACAATCTGTTAAAAAAATTACACTCCTACTGTAGTGCTTTGGAAGTCTCTGTTTCACAATTATCAGAAAAACTGAAGTGAAATTCCCAGATTAATGTCCCCGTCTCCAAAGCTTGGAAGACCTGGATGAATTTACCAAAGCTACTCTTCACTTTTTAAAACCAGAGAATGTCAGCTATGGTTTAGCAACATCTGTCTTTAGAATAGACAAATTTTGCAGAGTAAACACTAGAATATTTAGCTTCCTAATAGAGTGGTTACAGTATACTTGTATTTTGCTATTTTCTTTTCGGGTGTGTTTACTTTGGCGGGAAAAAGAAATCAAGCTTGGGTATTCCCCTTTTTTTTTTTTAACTTTGATTACACAGTATGATTGAAGTCCTGCAAATATTTGATATTAAAAAATAACAGTAAGGAGGGAAAACAGGTACAGGGGAGGAATAACAATTATCATGTCAAACCAAAGTCCTGTTCCTCAGCAAATGCACATGGTAAAGGTTGTAGCTAAGACTGGACACTGACAATATTCAAATAGGAATATATTGCAAGTGTAATATCTGAAACCTTCAGTGTTGCAGAAGAGAAAATAGTAAAATCACAATCAATGAAAGCCACTTTATAACTTCAGAAAGCCAAAAAAAACCCCGTTAGGAAGAAATAAATTAATTTTAAAAATCCAAGCAGAATACGTAAATATAATAGTCAAGTAGTACACATGCATTTTCTAAAAATTAATTAATCTAATTTAGCATTTATGTTTAAATTACTGAACTTAACGTTTATTTATCTTGGCTGAGTCCCCTCCCTGCCTCTTGCCCATTCTTAGCCTAATTGCTGTGGGGGAAGGGTAGGGAAAAGAGAAAATGGTGTGCAATTTCTGCTCACCAATAGACAAAACGTTGTGTTATCAGCATTTAGTCACAAATCCAAACCACAGGAGCTGCTATGAAGAAAGTTAACTCCATCCCAGGCAAACCCAGTAGAATTAACTTACTTCAATTTGCTGATCGAGCTTCCATACTGTTTCACTAAAAAAAAAATAGATATGAAAAAATAAAGGCACTACAGAATTCTGTTAGGGTGGTTTACGTGGCAGGTCTGATTCTGAAAAATATAAAAGTAAATCCACATTCCAAATAAGGTAAGAGAGAGGCTAAAACACAGCTTGTACCTCTCAAAGAAATGCTCAAATCATGCAAAACAAAAATGCTGTTCAACATGGAACATAACAACACTAGTTCTGAAACACCTACATAAATGAAAAAAAACAGAAAAGGCAACTCTCTAGTTGTTTTCTCAGATGGCAGCAGACAGACAGGCATAAATGTCACTGTTATTTTTTGTTCAGTAGTCTCCCAAGAATTTACCTCTAGAGCCTTGGCTGGACTTTGATTCAAAGAAAGGTTAATATGTGCTTTGAATTTTAATCTTACAGTCACTCCCACATTTGTACATTAGGACAATCTGCCAGTTCCATTTACTCCATTGGAATTATGCGCTGACTAAGCCACTGCAAAAGATGATCTCTTTATTAGTTATAAATACAGAAAACAAAGCAAGTGGAAAACAGACACCAAACATTGGACAACAGGCTGAAGTTTCAGTTCTTGATCCTTTAAACAGAATCCCTGTACAGGTTTACTGCTCCTTACATGTTGCATCTTATTAAAAGGAGGGGCAGGGGGAGAAGAGAGTGAGAATGTGCATCATAATTTAGTGGCCTATGAGAGTACTTCATTGACTGGTATATTTTAAGTGACAGAATGAGGATTTCCCATTCTACAATACAGCAGATTATCACTGTGATCCTGAGAGTAAGGTTTAAGCTGTAGGAGGATACAAGTGAGGGACACTTTTTTTTGAAGGGTCTGCAAGAGCCAAAGCTGAACCAGTAGAAGAAACAAACTATAACTTTTTTATGTTGCCTGGTTTTATTGTGACCTTGGGGTCACCACAATTCTTTTTTTCTAATAATAGAACAGTCAGCTGTAAACAGAAGGTGTTGTTCCATCTTTTTGGTCCCTCTGGGCATCCCATAATCATAACACAGTGAATGTTTATCTTAGCTAGTCTTTATCGCTTTGTTTTAGTGGTAAAGTACACTTGACTTATTGGATTCTATACTTTTCATCAAAACTTATTGTTATCTGTTTTATCTGAGTCACTAGAAAAGGACAGAAGCTTTTAATTAGAGAACTCTGGATAAAACAATTAACAAACAGTAAATTGCAAGCAATAACCATATTTCTCGAAGTAGCTACAATAAAATCTTTCTACAGCTATTTGTAATGAACTAAATACTTTCTGGAAAAGAAATAAAAGGAGAGTTAATTTTATTAAGTGCTTCGTTTTCCATCTTGGTGACATTTTCATCTCAGTAAGTCAAAAATACCAAAAGGCAAGAGGACCAGAACCTTGCCTCAAGAAGTAAAACCCTAGACATATCCAGGGTGATGATGAAAAAATAGCAAATATGTGAGATCCCAGCTCCAAATATTTTCCATGTCAAGGAGCAGAGGAAAATTTTTTTTCCTCTGAAGGAACTTTCCTTCAGGGCCACCATCCCAAACAAAGTAAGAGCTCCATTGGGCCAGCATAATTTAGGTCACTGACATTAGCTCTCCAAAGGACCAACGTGTCGAACCCACTTCTTTCCAGGTCCCCATGTTTCATGCTTGCCTTTGTTTGCACACTGCAAGTCCTTCTGCAACCCCCCCACATCCTCGTGGGGTGTTTTTTTTTTTGCTTTCTCTATCACTTTATACCATGAGGGTCACCTTTTAGTGACTGTAGCATAGTTTTTGAGTCACACACAGTTAAAGGAAGAAGGAATGTAGTCCCGAGGGTAGGACATGAAAAGGTCTGCAGCACTAAGCAACAGTCTGAAACATGTGTGTCAGCTCCCTTATGTGTGAGCAGCTGCTCATGGACCAGAACAGGGAAATGACTCTCCTCTCAAAGTCACCAGAACAGAGTGTGAAAGGAAACAGCTTTGTTTGCTTCTGTATGCTTTGCATACTTCTCAAAGCATTTCCTTAATTCCTTCCCTTTATGAACATCCATACAGTAGCCTCAAGTAAACACCAAAAGGTTTATTTGTTCCTTTATAGCATTATTGTCAGCAGCTACTCTTCTAGCAGTTGTCAAAAAATAAACTTCAGAAGAAATATCCTCTAGACCTTGAATATTAAATATTTTTCTGTCCTCTCATTCACATGCATTAAAAGATGTGCTACTGTACCTTATCCTTAATGACAGTTCACAGAGTTATAATTCAGAAGGAAATATTCTGGCTGAGATCTGCTAAACACATAGAACTACAGCAGAAGAGAAGCCATGGCCTTATCTAGGCATACGCACATTGGGCTTTTTTAATTCTTATATCCCAAGCATATTGTTTAGACATAATTTTTATTCTCTTTATCCATTTTAAAATTCTTCTACTCATATACAGAAAAGCAATCAGTCTAAATGGCAGGTCATATATTAGAATGTACTTTAGAAACCCTGCCATGCACTCTTCCACTAAAAGCTTTATAAATATGTCTTCTTTTCTCATATTCATTTAACTGTAGAGGGAAGAAAAACAGAGGGGACAGCTCCATGTGTTTGAAATAGTTTTTAAACAAACCGTTTCTAAGTGCTTTTTCAGATGTTTAATATATTGATCACTTCGGACACAGGTCTTTCCGCTTCCCATTTGTATACTATTCCTCTAGGTGAAATCATGAGAACTGTGTTGTTTTGATCCTCAAATTCCATCTCCAGCCTCATATTCTTCAGCCTGGCAATATAGTTAGTAATGATTCTATGGCTCTCCTACCATCAAGCATCCTGTAATGTTGGGTATGTTCTCTTTACCAGTCCTTCAGCTTACGATGTGACTTTTTCCCCACTGCCGATGGATCGTATCTCACTGAAGTGTAATTTCATACTATAGATTTCAGAAGTAAATGAATAAAATTTGTCAATATTTTCAAATCCTTTAATCTGGTTAGCAGTTTAACCCTGTGTTCTTTTTAATTTCTATTTGCTCCCTGTGCTGGAGATTTACAAAACAGATTTATAGGTCTGGCCTGTGTACTTCTAATATACAGTGAAGATTAATAATGCAGGGAATGTATTTCTACCCCTAAATTTCTACATTTGATGATAAATAATTTCTGCTGCTATACCTATACCAATGATGATAATATTCTTAGCTGCAAATAATTCACCTGAAATCTCACATTCATGTCACAGAGCAGAATGACAGGAGCTCACATCAGTGAGATCCTCAAAGAAGATCAGAAGTTTTTGAAACTTTACAAAACCCATAAAGTAATAGGTAGCTTCTTAAGCAGAGGAAGTTCAAAGTGACTAGGAAATGTTGAACAGATATAAAAGTTTGCAACACTGCTCCTTTTTTCACTGTCTTTGAAGATGTTGCTCCCACTCGTGGGTTTTGTAACTTCCAACATTTCTGGAGTCATAGCAAGCTCTGCTCCATCCCCCTGGCTCTCAGGCCATTCCTGCTTGCACTCCCAGGCTCTAAGCTCAACCTACAGGTTTCTCTGCTGAGACTTTTAGAGTTTCTCCCTCCGCTGTAAAAAGGACAAGAAACCTCTCCTTCCACACAGGTCCTCCAGACTCCTCCACTCTGTTTAAACAAAATTAATAAAAGGGAATAACAAGGAAATCAAGCATAGCAGGTGGCTATGAGGAGGATGTTGTAGGCCACCAATGTGTGCTTCCAGGTGAAACCATTTTGCTGAGATGAAGAAGCCAAGCAGTATTTGCCCTAGGTCCTCCTTGTGGCACTGGGGCCTTTCCTTGTGCTGCAGGTGATGTCTCCATGCTCTGCACCTCTGCACGCTCTGCATCGCTGCACACACATACAACAGACAGTGTTTTACTGGAAGGCCCTTCACCGCTTTTCTTGGGCCACATCTTCACCACCAGGCACCTGAGCTGCTCACTCCACCACCCGAGTGCCTGACTAAATCCACTTCTGCTGTGTGTACAAACTCACACCTCTGATAATGCACAGCTCTTAAAATCAGTCATCCTGTAATTTAAAATTAGCTTGGTGACACTTACGCAAGCTTCATCCATGACAGTGCTGCACTTCAGGTACCTCAAGTAGATGGCTAGTCCCTTTTTTTGTTTTTCCCAGAGGTTCCCAAAAAGCAACCTTTACAAATACTTAGTACAGCAAAACTTCTGCACGAGAGAGAAAGCAAATGAGCAGATCACCTCTCTAGATGTCTGCTAAGGTGAAGAACTTCCAGGGCATTTACTCTGAGGGACTGTGGCAGAAAAGCAGAACCATGTTTGACAAAGTGCCCATCCTGGGGTACGCTAGAGGCTGAGGGCTATCAAAGGGGATGAGTTGTGCGGACAGAACAAGGACACCTTCAATGGAAAAGAGGCTTCCATCGCACCTGTAGTGTTTCAAGAATGTTGTTTTGCATCTACTATGCAAACCTGCATAATTTTCTGTGAAAAAAAGCTATGTAATCTTATGGGCATTGTGAGAGATGGACTCCATAATGGCATTAAAGTGGCCACATCATTGGCCACAGCTTGGCATAAAAATCACATCTCAGTGCACATGATTTCTTACTTCACATTTCTTACTGTGAGCTAGTGCCCAGCTCTAAAAGGCCTCAACTTTTGTGCAAAGCTATTTTGTTGTAATTTTTTTGGATGGGTGAATAGACGGAACTATCCATTCTTCTCATTAATTCACAACAACCTGAAATATTTATCTCCGGAGTAAGCAAATATGCTCTCATTTAGTCTTACCTTATCAAAAGCAGTGAAGACAGTAATCAGTAGTCATCAACTAATTTTACTATTAAAAATACAATCTGCTCAACAAGAATTGAGCCATAAGGATTAACTTATTAATCTATGATTCTTCTTTTCCCTCCCTGAAGGTATTAGTATCATTATTACGAGATTTTTTTGACTGTTTGCTGGGATCACCATTTCAATATAAAAATATTGATTTCTCATGAGTAAAAGGAAGGTGATTACATCTGACAATGCAGTAAGGCTGAGGATTCCTGTATATCATGCTCTTGGTATATTTTGTTATTGGACAGTAGGATAATCTGTCAAAGGTTCACATATAGAATCATAACTGCCAGCCAAATAAACCTCAGGCATTTATATACAACCATCAATACTATCTCCATGGCACTTTTGGTGCCTGAACACCATTTTTTGAATTAAAAACAGAACAAAAACCAGACACACTTACATATGTTAATAAAGCAGACCTTCCACATGCTTAGCTCTTACAGAAGAAAGTGTCTGAGACTCCTTCAAGAGAGCTTTCTTACTTGGCTGTCTTTCTCTAGGCTGGATTCCTATAACAATATAGAGCAAAAGGCCACTCAAGCAGGTCTTGTTGACATTTGCAATGCCAGTGTGCTGGTCTGCTAACACTCTCAATACCACAGGGCTAATATTCTCAGCAGGGAGTAGAGAAAAACATATGAGCAGTTTATGAAGGTGACTTGGATTATTCAGCTTGGAGAAGAGGAGGCTGAAGGGTGACCTCATTGCAGTCTATGGCTTCCTCATGAGGGGAAGAGATGGGGCAGGTACTGATCTCTTCACTCCTGTGACCAGTGACAGGACTTGGGGAAATGGCAGGAAGCTGAATCGGGAGGTTCAAGTCAGGAAAAGGTTTTTCACCCAGAGGGTGGTTGAGCACTGGAACAAGCTCCCCAGGCACGTGGTCACAGCACCAAGCCTGCCTGAGTTCAATAAGCATTTGGATTATGCTCTAAGGCACATGGTGTGATTCTTGGGGTGCCCTACACAGGGACAGGAGTTGGACTCGATGATCCTGATGGGTCCCTTCCAACTCAGCATATTCTCTTCTATGATTCTATGAAGGTGTGGAGCTGAGGAGCAGCCACTTTATCCAGCTTGCACTGCTTACATGAGAACCTAGATTCTGTGACCAACTGCAGATGAAGCTGTCATGAGCGTCATGATATTCTAAAAAGCAGCAGAACTCACATGGGTGTGCTAGTAAATAAGACTGCTTAGGTTGTGGAGAGGATGAAAGGAGTCACAGCTCCCTAAGCTTAAATTCTCTTTACCTCATTGGCCACAGACCCATTTCTGACAGAGCATGTCAGAAAGAGATTTTTCCTCTCCCTATAGATCACTAAGTAACTAGAAAGAATTATTTGGATATGGTTAGACCTGGTTAGAAGGGATTTTCCTCATCCAAAATCTAATGTCTTTTTTCTTTTTCTTTAGACATTTTTTAAAGTAATATTTTATCCTGAACTTTGCAGGGGACATAGCTAGACATAGTAAGTAAATTGCTCTCTACAAGAAGGAATTAAACATAAACTCAATTTCCTGCAGGTAAACCTTTAGTACAAAGGTACTTTAAGCACCTAGGAGAAAAGAAATATTCTGCTGCTGAATAAGTAAAACAAAAAACAACTGGTAATCCAAGAAAAGCTTGGAGTACCATAGTTGTTTATCATGGAGAAATTTCCTGTGCATGCAGCTATTTTCAAGGATTACTACTCGGAGCTGTTTGAAAGGAACAGGGATTTTCTGCCCTGTAGATTTTTTTTCCTATATATATTAATCAATGCCCTGCTCATGATAGTTATAGTTGAGTGGTAAAGCTGAAGACAATGAACAGATCAAGCAGAGCTGAGGTAGTCCTACTGCTTTTCCACTGTACCACACCATACCATTCCACACCATACTCCTGCCTGTCAGCTTTTGTTAACTGCTTGACACTAGAGGCCATTTAGTGTTTAATTATTTAGAGAGAAGGTCCAAAAGATCATCCAGACTTATGCCAAATATAATAAATGTTTTGTGATTTTGTGAAACCACTCTCAAAATACTAAACAACATGAGCAGTTTTAACAGCAGAAATACTCAGAGACTGTAGTGTACTACTTTGACTGTTAGCTAGATAGGTATACCCTTACAGTAGTCTCCACGGGAAAATTAGCAGACATTGACAGGGTTTTCAGCTCTGGAGGTGCACTCTGTCATTTGGCTCTACCTGTTTTGCCTGAAAAACATTTACATGAGTGCCTGTCCTATATAGACAAATCTTAAGCCAATACAAAAACACCCAAACTTTGAGGAAGATTTAAATTGGATTCAGACCTGTACACTCTGTTTCCTAGCACTAAACTGCCCCAAAACTTAGTTTGAAATACTATGTAACTTATGTAATGTTCTACTTTGACTCAATAAGTGAGTTTTGTACCCAAAGTCCAACTCTATGCTCCAGAAAGAATGAAGTGATTTGACACTAAACTGCTTGTTACTTCCCCATTCCTCCACAGAAAGTGCCCTGTTTTGGCAGATGAATTGTCTTCAATTTCACTAAAAGCAGTAGGTATTGCAAGGGGCAGTTTTCCGTGCTGTGGGGCTGTGAACAATTTGCTGATATGGCTATTCCTGTTTCCTGACAAGATTAATTTCTCATTAATATTCCCCAATATTCAAGTATGTCTGAAGAGTAAAACAAGGCAAGAGGTTCAAGAGTTGCCAGGAATTTTGTTTGGTAATCTGCTGAACAATACTTCTTTTTTACCTTTTTTGCAATATCTGTTGATTGACTTTTAGCCAAAAAAAAAAAAAAAAAAAAAAAAAAAAAAGAATTGGTTAGTGTATTTGTTAAAGCATAGAGCTTGCTCGCTTTTTTCTCATCCAGAATCAGCTGCTTTCTGCAATCCTAAGATTTGTTCCTGCTTACACAACAAATAGCTCACAAAACTCTTCTGGGCTGCAGTATTTCTTTAAAGAAATAAAACTCCTACTTAAACTGTTAACTTTTATGTTTCATGAAGAGTTACAGCAGACATCAAAGTTAAAAGTACTTTATGTTATCCCTAGAGTTCTAATGGGACAAATTAGTTTTCATATAATTAAATTTAATAGCACAAAATGAAGCTTGTCAATCCACATTACCATGTTGAATGTTTCAGTAGACATTCTCCAAATAAAGAAACATACCACACCATGAAAAGAAAAAATATATATATTTTTTTTACAGCTTTAATGGTGATAATAGCTTATGTTTTAGGTAACACCATCAAAGAGGCTAGTAAAATAATTGGACAGCTCCACCACTCTCAAATGACACAGCTTTTATGCTTTTTATTGATTTAAGGCTTAAATACAATGAAATGAAAGAAGTGTACTAAAAATTAATATAAGTTAATGAAAAAATGGGCCAACACATTAATAAAGACTAAATCTAAAAAACAGGTTGGTCCTCTTAGAAATGATGCTGTTAAGAGTTACATTATTTTGAAAGAAAAATGTATAAAGCTGCTACATAAATTCTGACAGAGAGGACAGATGGCGTAAAAAAATTCATAAGTTTTATCTCACAGATAAAACCAGTTTTTATCAATTAATTATAGCCCTGGAGTTAACCCCCAGCCTCTGGAAACTCATACGATAAAGAATTCTTGTCCTATGGAAGAACTCTTTTTTTGTTACATTTGAGGTTCATTCTCCCTACCACTGTAGTACATTCTTGCAAAAACATCTGGTGAAATCTCAGACCTTGTGAGTAATCCAGGTAAAGAGATTTTATCAAGGCAGAGAAGGCATATGCCTTCTTCTCTGGGAATACAGAAAGCCTGGTTCACAACGATCAGCATGTCCTACAACCACAGAACCCTAATACATTTCAAATACATTGTCAAAAAGCACTCAGGACATCTGAGCTATTTCCTCTGAAGTGAGTATAGTATTAATCTCATATGGTGTTTAAAGATTATATGTTTAGTCTACAGTAATTGTCTAGGCCCTTTCTGTAGACAGTGTCAGAAAGAGGCACCTGCATGCAGCGGTTTATCCTACTCTGCATAAATGTCTAATAACATGGGTGTAGAATTGACAGAGACTTTCTGTCTACCATAGAGGTAACCTGAACAATTAAGCAGATTAGCCATCTAACTTAATAGGTGGATAAAGGCTGATGAATCCTACTGTGAAGTGGTTGTAGTGACACAGACTCTAATTCAAAGCACTGAAAGGGAATTGGAAAACTCCATAACTTGAGCAATGTAAAAATAACCCACAGTCACTGATGAAGGTGATTTCATTTAATTACATAATGCTACTGCTTCTGGAAAGTGGATAAGCAAAAAAACCCTAATTAAATACCTTCTACAATGGTGGACTGAAAGTCAGTGGCAGAATCCTGCAGTTCAATGTTCCTCCTCTGATGCATTCACCACAAAGACCACACATAGCAACTCTACTACTTATCAGTTGTCTTCCCAGGTTTTTCAAATAAAAAAAGAGTAGGAATATTTTTATCCTCAGTACATCTTAAACTAGACACAATGGAAAAATACTATGTAACATTTGACCTGTGTGTAAACATGTCCCACACCCATTTTTCCATAATAATTCCCTGTAAAATAATTTAAAGTGAAACCTAGAAAAATGCTACTTTCTCTTAGAGCAAGAGGTGGCCTTTCCACTCAAAAAGCTAAAAACAACAAGAAGAAATGTACAACCACAGCCTGCTAATGAACCAATTTAGGTTTCTTTCTTATTAAACTACCTAGTGCTCTTATTATGTTCTGAACAACTTTTAAAAAATCAATTACTTTGTCACTGTAAAGTAATGTGGCTGTCCTGTCACTGTTTCTCTTGCTCCTGATAATAACCACTATTTATTTGTAAGCTCTTATGTCATTTCCAGAAGAGGTTTAATTAATTGCCTAATCTTCAGCAGAAAAGCTCTTCTTTCTTCATTTTTTTCCTTTTTAGAGCATGACTTTCAAATAACACTTTATTTCAATTGCAAATGAGTTCTAACTTACTGGACCTTTAAAGAATTCATAAACCTGCATGTGCATCAGTCAGGTTTCACTTGAGTCCACGCACTGAAGAGAGCTCTGCTACAAGTTTTCAGGGTATGTCAGGACTATGCTGTACTGATATTTGGCAAAGAAATGTATTCCTAGTGGGTGTTTTCTGCAGCCCCATACCTTTTGGTTTTTTGTTCTGACATAGACCTAGTGGCTCTAAACAACTCCAGTATGCCCCACAGAGAACTGGTGGACAATTAAACCAGCAGGGACTTAATTACAACAAAGGTAAACTATGCTTCCTACTACATGCATTAAAGAAAGGGATGTGGTTACGCTTATGGAGTCAGTTATATATCAAACTGATTATGCAGCTACAAAACATACTGGTTTTGCATTCAAATCCTCTCTTTGCTCACTGTAGGATAATAATATACAAGTTTGTGATTCAAGTAGTCTATTTCCCACAGCTGAAGTTCCTGAAATATTTCATAAATGTCTTAGTGTTTAAAGAGAGCTTTGTACTGAGGGATAAAAAAAAAGAAAAGAAAAAAAAAAAAAAGAAAAAAAGAATGAGTAATATTACATAAATGCCTGTAAGTGTTCACGTATTGCTGTGGTGCTGACAGAAAAAGGAAAAAAAGAACCCAAACTGTGTTAGGTAAGAGACTATCTTCTCTCTGTATAAACATATATCTATGCTGGATTCCAATCACAACTGATTAAAAGTTGACATCTTTTCCAGCTGTCACTCAACCAATGCCTTAAAATACCCCAGCAGATCATCACAGTGTAAAAATCAGCATATTAGGTAATTTCTTCAAGGCAACATGGGAAAAGTAAGCCTTAAGAAAGAGAGGTTACAAGCAGCTTGAAAGAGACAGGTAAGTTATTATTATATTACTTTATTGTAATACTCCCATCTAGTCAAGACAATGGAAACATAAACAGCTCTCAAGATGGAGAGCTGTTTAAATTTAATGTAAAACTCAGACGAGTTACAGTGGTAAATGTTGTGTTCCTAACAATGTAAGACGATTAAACGTAACACAGCCCACAGTGAAACCTACAGCATGGGAAATAAAGACTACTTAATATAACTAATGGATTGGTTATGAATAATTGAAATATAATTATGTTCATTGTTGTTGTTGTATTTGGTTGGGAAACAAAAATGTAAAAAAATGTAGCAACTTTGAGCTACTGGCATAAACCTGCCAAATTATGTGTCACACCCTATGTTAGAGAGAGGACTGTTTTACACAGAAAACAAACTGCATGGAGCAGCTGTCTGTCAGGGTTATGAGCAAATCTCTTGCAACACAATATTGCTTTCTAGGCTTACCCAGCAAGCAGTAAGTACCCTCAAAGTCTGTCCATTATTTAACATGCATTCTTCCTACAAGCATAATACTTAGAAAAGACTGAAGTTACCAACTTAACCTTTCAGGGATCATCTGAAAATTGGAGACTGTGCCATATTTTAAAATCAGTACCTGGTCCTGTCAGCCTGTTCTGCAGAGTTTCTGGCAGCTTCCTCTCCCCTGGGTGGTGATAGGCGAGGAGCTATTCCTGGAAAGTTACTCAGTGTGACTTCAAGCTTCAGTGTCATATGTTAGTATCCCTGTTTTCTTCCTTAGATGTTGTCTGCTTGTAGATATAAATTGAGAGATTTAATCCACATTGAAAGTTAGAGTCAAATATACAGTATACAAAATCAACTTAAAATTTATAACAGGGCCTTATTTATGCCAACCAGTTTTGCTAGGATATCTTCACCAAAAAATCATCTTGTTCTGACATCCAATAGGCCAACCATCAGGAGATATTTTTCAGCAGAATCACTTTCCAGTACGATACAAACCAAACTGAAAAGCTTCCTACCTGTCTACACAGTTGTCAGGTTCCCTGACTCTACCAGATAGGGTGCAGTGAGTGCGGTGGGACTTCTTGCAAGGTTTCATTTTTTTTATTTTAGTCATGACTACTACATTATAGATCTCAATCACATAGCTACATACACCAAAAATCTCTCCTTATCCAATAGAATACACAGAGTATAGCTGAAAACTTTTCACCTAAAAGTACAAGGAGTTCATGTTGAGGTCCTGAAGTAGTTATCTTTTGGATCAGGCATGCATTATGTTTTTCAATGGGGTGGCTATCTCTAGTTGAGAACCTACTGATCACTCTCAGTATTTTACTCTCTCCATTCCGTTGGATTTAATAAAAACCTACTTTTTGTGCATGTCTGTCTTTGTTATTCTTGTCTTTTGAATTGTGTAAGAGTTATGAATCTTATTAAGAAGGCTTCTAAGCTCTTCTACCATATAAGCAGGCCAAGCATTATCTATCATCTATCTACGTACATTGTGAATGGAGGGGGAGGGAATGTCAGCATCTCTGGGATGTAGTTGAAATGCAAAGAACTGCTGCTTTGTAATGCTCAGGTGCATCCCTGCATGTGGCACATAGCCACATGTATAGATCTGGGACAAGGTCAATTTTCATTTTCGTTTCGGTTTCAGATCATTTGCACTAGGGAGGATATAATTTACTGTGCTTAGATCTATAATTTTCCTCTTCATTTCTTCTCCCATTCTTGATTCACTTTCCCAGTAACTTTTGACCATTTCTTTCCTGGAGGTGACAGTGTAGATCTGTACATGTTGCAAATATTTGCTAGTAATTTATAACAGCCTAGCATCTAGTCCAATACAGTATAATTAATATAATTTCATATACTCATACCAATTTGTTAGTGGTGCAAAGGGGGGCAACTTATGTTACAATGCTCATTGTTTCTGTTTTGTTTTGGGTTTAAACCCCAGGATTTTTATTTTTTAAATTAAAAGCTATTTAGTGATTTATTTTTTTTTACCTGATGAATAATTTTAGTACTGAATGGAAGACTGTGTGCCATGTACTGCCTTCACGGATGGAGAGGCACAGCGAAAGCCCATTTGGTTCAGAGTTCCTCACTAGACTACGAAGATAAAACTTGTGCAGGACCATTTCGATTTTCAGTCACAATCTACTCAATATCCAGATCTAGAGCATATGAGAAATCCCAGATAAAAGTGTATTCTAGATTTGCACCAATGCATATTCAAGAAAATATTCTCTCAACTTGTAATTTTATGAGATTTATTTACTTATGCTTTGCAGTACGTTAATTTGATGTTCTTTGTCTTTTTAATTTTTTTTTCAATTTGAGTAGCAGTAAATTCTGAATTAATTTATTCTTTTAAGAATGTTTCTCTAAGCATATTCCTTCTACAGCATCTTGTAAATTTTTTCTTGCCATATGTCCCAGGCTTGACCAGCTGTATAAGAGACACCTTTGTGGGTTTTTTTGGCTGTCTTTATTTTGGACATCAAATGCAATAGTTTAGTGTAATTGGTACAAAAAACCTGAAGCAAACAGGAAAGCAGGCTATTTGTTATGATACTGCATGGTCCAATCTTCTTTATTTGTGATTAATTTTCTTATCACCAAATACAAGGGAAAAAATTCCTGTAAATTATTTTTTTTTAATAGTCCTGCAACTCAGGTATGCATATAAACCACCTAAAAACAATCTGTAGCAGACACTGTCACTTTTATGCATAAGTCATTTTGCCTATGTCTACATTTACTAAAAGAACCATAGGGGCAGCTTAAGGAGTAGAGTAAATGGGCAAGTTGTTCTTCTTTCTGAAGCTTCTTTATTTCTTTATTTATAACTAATGAAATATTGCCTTAGTCATGATACTCTTCCTAAATGGGTTTTTTTGTGGAAAGGTAATGGGTTCTAGTAATTGTTTCCACTTTTCTCTAAGGTTGTAAGTTTAAGATGGGTGGTACTTTTATTTTTAAAATATAAGAACAGTTTTTAAACAAAGAAATGGAGTAGCAGTCCATCTGAGCTTAAAACAGACCAACAGTATTTCATCTAAGTAAGAGCAAGTTTAGTTTTTCATGCTTGCTTTGGAAGAACCTCTTTAAAGCTATTCTAATTCAACTCCTTGACTGCAACTCTGACACTCAAACTATAGCTAGCAAAAGCAATAATCAACAACTCCTCCTTTGTATTATAGCATAATTCAAATGTTTCAAATGGAAATAGAGAAGTTGAAGAAAACATGTTTCCAAGATTATAATACAATGGTTTCTAGACTAAACAGAACCTGAGTGTTGGCACAATAACTTAATGACTTTTTATCTGAATATAAACACTTCCCAAAAAGGAAAGATAGATGAAGAAAGCCTCAATAGATGTTTCCACCAGTATCCTTTTCTAGTGATGGAGTTATTGCAAACATTTCAGGGACAAATTAGGGACTGTAGTCCCTAACACTGAAAACATGAAGTAAAATCTGTTGTTTTCTCATGCTTATTTGGCAGCACAATAAGAGTTCAGAAACAAGAGCTGGTATTTGGTGAAGTACTAAGGAGAGTGTTGGAGCCTGGAGGTTCCCTGGGAGCTTGGAGAGCTGCTGCTTTAACCATCAAAGTGAAAAGAGGGAAGTATTCCCAGAAATTTCACCTGGTTTTGGTGGGTTGTTTGGGGTTTTGTTTATTATCTTGCTCTTGTCTCCTAACCTCAATATCTGACTCTGAAACATCCCCAGCACTACTCCACCACTAACCACACTGAAGGAACTCAGGGGAAAAAAAATGACATTACTGACAGAAGAAAGGAACAGAGATTCCTAAAGCCTCCTTCCCCAGACTTCCACCTCAATGAACTGCTCATGTCCTCAACTTTTGAAGGCTCAGCATCTCCAATTCCTTCAACTGAACGGCACTGAACATGCTTCCCATCATTCCATAAGCAAGAAACTTTTCATGCATTGCCAAGTCTTCCACCTCTTTCAGTTGTTCATAAAAGTAAGATACAGCAGTGATACCAAGAAGTTACACTGCTTGGGTCTGCATATGAGGCATAACTGGTTTATTTTCAATTGTGTATGTTTGTGCCATATCTGTCACCTTTTATATCTCTAAAAACTCCCAGCCTAGCAGGCAGCTCTTCACATACTCCTCCAAAGCCTGTCTTTCTGACTACTGCTATCTGACATAAACTAGCTTTGAGTGAAATATGTTGGAGGTGTGCTTCTGTAAACTGGGCATGACATATGTTTCTGTCAGAAAGATACCACTCTCATAAGCAGATCATTTCTTCCCTTACATTCACATAAACATGCTACTCTGTCTTAAATGCATCATTCTGCCATCAGGCAAGGCATTCACTTCAGAGACATTTAGCTCAAATATTTTTGAACTCTCCATTCACTGCTCCCACATTCTTTGCAAGAGTGACCAATCTGCATGGAAGGTGTAAAGCATGAAACAATAATTTATTGCTTAAAATAAAATAAAAAAAAAAAGTGTATAATGAGGCTCTTGGGATATCAGCAACAATGGAATTAACAAGATACATGGTCAGGTTACATGCTGGGGGCTCCAAAGACTGACACTGGAGCTGACCAACATAAGAATAAGAATGAGCAAAAAAGATTCATTTATAAAATACATACACCAGCAAGAAGGCTTAAAGGTTACAGTATTATCGGGGAGGAAGAGATGCAAGGAGATTCAATAACATTTCTAGAATCTATCTTCTTCTCTCAAATTCTCACAGAATAATATTGCTTTTAATCTTGCCATAGCAAATTATTAAAATTCATTTTTATAAAAGCTATAGCTCAGACTAAGTCAAAAGCTGAACATTTGTATTTCATTTTCCTTCCTCCCCTTATTCCTATTTGAACCTCTGTGCTTTGAATAAAATGAAGACAAGATCCTATTCATCTCTGGGGTTGTTTTTTGTCCAAATCATAGCTAGACTGATAGGGCTTTACAAAGTACAAACCTAGCCTCCTACATTGAACTACAGCAATTTCACTTCACTTAAAAATGGATGTAGTGAAAAAGCTTCACAGCTCAGTTATTTGCAAGCATCTGGCTTGCAATGAGCTTTTACATCAGATGTTAATTAAGACTCTGTGTGATGGAATAGGTGCTCTGCTACAGAAAGAACAGGACACTACGTTGCAGCCATTTCACAAAAGCAGCACTGGAATAACACTTGAATTCCCCCCAGCAGGCTGGGGTCTTGGTCAGACTAGCCTGTCACAGTGTGCTAGTGAATGCTTCTCTCCAGGGGGCACTTGAGGCCATTGTCGAACTTGCAGAGGAAAAAGAGCTGGGCATGGTTTGAGGATGGTACCAAAGATAAATAAGGGATTAGGGATTCAAAATAATCTTTTTGACAAAATCCTCACAGCAGACGTCAAAGACTGACTTATGTCTTATCATTAATGGGCTCAATATATATCAAGCATTCTTATAAACTGCTATTAATATGAAATGGTAACAAATATTTACCATTAAACCTGTGGAAATTAGTGTTGGTTTTAAAACCAGGAACATTAACCGCCATCTTCTTGGCCTCACTCTGTTGTTACCAGATGACTATGTTTTCTCTGGAAACCAAAAAATCCACATTGTTCCTGATAATAATTCCTAACTCCTAAGCCTGACTACCTTTCATTTTTATTCTTTTTTTAACTAATTATAGAAATTTTCAATGTCAAACAAAATTATTGAACTAAAAAATAACTGTTACTGGGGAAAGTAAGGGAATCAAAACTATTTCATGATAATGGACATTTTCACTTGTTCCAGCCCCAGAAGCAATAAAGAATTAATATTGGCAGGTTCTGGCTTTCTCACTTTTTTTTCATATTAGCTCATTTCAACCATATTAATGGAAGATAAAACTTGAAGTTTTGTTTACACATCACCAAACAGTAATGCTGAACTTCATACCAGTAAAGACAGTATGATTGTGAATGACATCCCCTCACAAATCAAAGCTATAAAGAGCTGGAGGCAAAGCCTTCTTATGGAGTGATAAACTCCTTCAGCTGAAAAGAACACATTTTAAGACAATGTAAACCTAGAACACAACCATTGGTCCCACATATTAATCAAGAAGGATTCAAAACATAAGTCATTGACCAAAACATTTAAATGTCCGGTTGTATGGATGTATACATCTATATACAGTTACATATACAAACATACAGACAGATTTTTTTAATTTGCTACACAGAAAGACATATTCATAAATACATATACTTTGAGGCATGAAGATGAAATATTTTAAAATATATTCACCTTGCTCCAGAATCACCAGATTTTGAAGTGTTTGTCAATATGCCACTCCTTTGCAAGGAGAAGATACACTAATACTGTCACTGAAAACAACACGTCCTTGTAGCTTAAGTTGCTTAGTATTGTGGTCTGGGGACAGATTGCATTATTTTCTCCCCTTGATGCTGCACTTATCTGGTTCATACCAGGCTAAATGTCAGAATCCCGGCGATCCCAAATGAGATAGCTAAGTACATTTGTGTGAGTTCAAAGCCCCAGTTCAGCCATTCAGCTTTCACACTTTTCCCAGAGGCTAGGTGTGCATGGTTATCTTCTTTTCAAACCACATTTTGGTGGAATAACAGACTTCCTAAGTTAACACTACTACTAAGCACCTCACAGGGTATGTTCATCTAATGGTGGCTTCTTCACCCATACGTGTTATAGGAAACCTCTGCCCACAGAACTCATAGCTCACCCTGATTGCAGCTTTTGGTTAACTCATTTAAGTGAATCACCTTCTGCATTGACATCCACACTTTAATGGAAGTCTCCTGCCTACTGCCTGTATATGACACTACTAGGCATGTACAGATTCCAGAAAACATCTCCATTAGACAACAGAGCAGAAGAAAAATATGGATGCTTAAAACTGACCAGAGGATTTATAGCTATCTTTTACATGTACTGCTGTCTGAAGTCCCTTATATGAATTTACTTAATGTTTCCTCAGAAATGCAGGAAGAGGGAGACAGGGTGTGATAAGCAAAGCTTAGCTATGCCGTAACTTAATTAAATGTAGTCATCTGGGAAGTGTCTGACAATCCCTCATTCCATGCAGAAGGAATTCCATTCCTTCTTGTATCATTACATTTTTAAAGCTACTGTCACATACATAAACACATACTCAAACTTCTTTTTCTCAATTTTTGCAAATATCACCCAATCTAGTGTTTTGATTATATTCCCCCTCAGGAAAATGAAAGCAAGGGAGCTAAGGGAAAAACACTGGTTTAGACCATGAAACCTAAGAATAAATACTGGACAGAGACAGTTGGATTTCACTTACACGGATATATCAAGTGTCAAGGTCCTCCATCTGTTCAAATAGGTTCATTAAAATGCCTTTATGTCATCTCTGTAGAAAACTAGTATGGCATGGGAGCTCATCAGTTGCACAGATGTTATGGAGAATATGTATTTTCAGTGGGTACTATTTCAATACTGTAAATCTAAAAAGGCAGAGGAGAAGGGAGGGGAGAAGAGGGAAATGGAAGGAAATTTGCAAGACCATCTAGGCATGAAAAATATCCTTGTAAGTTAAAACATGAAAACATCCAGCAAGGCAGGTGTGTCAAGAGAGCAAAGAGTGAAAAACTGAAAACAGCAAAGACTACATATCTCTTTCAGACTATTACCCTTTTACCTCCTCTCTCTCAGCCTTCAATACTCCATTTGCAGTGAATCAAGGAGAAACTGAGAACAGCAGGTTTAGGCAGGAAAATAGAGAAAAGTTGTTCAGTACTTAGAGACCATAATATATGAGAGAGACCTGGACAGCCAGACCTCCCATTGCTAACACCAAGAACTGCATTCCCAGTCAAATATGTCAGAACAACTGAGGAGGCATACAAAAAAAAAAAAAAGAGCAAGCACTAAAATTGTTTTATTTGTAACCATTTGTTTTCAATCCTTTGTCTTCATGTAAGCAAAACAATCTATGTTTTATTGTTCAAGTTCTCTATTGTGAAAGGATGTGGTAAAATCAGCAAATTTTTGGATGTGCTGTCCCCTTGACAGCAGGAGGTGAGCATAAAGTGATATGTGCAAACACGAGCTGTGCTCAAGGATGAGCTAAGGGTACACCCCACTAGGCTAGGAAGAGTAAATGTGAGTCCCTGTGCTTCTAAGAAGTCCTAACAGGCATGCATAAATATGCAGGTTTTGCCTAAGAGGGGAAGGGATCAAAGATCTGGGTAAGAATTTGCACTGAGATAGTAAAATGGCATTGAAAGTTGATCTGGTGCAATAAACAATCCTGATTGTATCAGGACATGTTGGCAGGCATGGTTCTATGCTTTTGTAAACTTGCATTGCTCTTAGACAGTTATACATTATTAATGACTGCTGGAATTCATCTTTTGGGGACTAATTCTTTATTTGCATTTTATTTAGAGCCTCCACAGTATCTTCTTATTTGGGAACACTGAAATATTAATATTTTAATCTATTCTGGGGAGAAAAACAAGGGAAATAAACCCCCTAAGTCTCTACCACTCTCTACATATTGAAAAACTGTGTACATTTTATGACTTTCCTTGGGACCAAGCTTTTACATTTTAATGTATTCATCAGGATTTGAGTGGGCAGGGATCTGATTTTGTTGTGAAGTTCATACAATTATTAAATAAAAACAACAGAGGGGGTTCTTGGTTGATCTGAGTGATTCTATTTAATTCTGTCTCAGGGAAAAAATTCCACTCAGGGTTTCTTGCCAGTAAACACAAATTCAATTCAGCATTTAATAAAATATCATCAGTACCAAAATGTCAGTCTGTGATGATGTAAGTAGTTGGCTCTGCTTTGGCACAATCAGCTTGCACTCCCGTTTGGAAAAAGATGCAATGAAATAGCTGAATAAATATCTAAATATCTCCCTAATACTTTAACATCATCAGTTTTTGTTCAGTTTCTGTATGGGTTGTTCAGTTAATAAAGATAAGAAACAAGGCTAAGTGGCAGGATAATTTTCAAGCCTGTTAGACAACAAGCAGCCTTGTCCTACAAACACCGTCTTCCAGCACAGCTGGTCTTAGTTCGGTTGAAGCTTTTCTCTCATCTATACTCACCACACATCAGAGACACTATTCATCGCAACATCACCCCTGGTTATTTTTTCCTGCTCATAATGAACTCACTGAAAATACCAAACTGTAGTTTCCATACTAATGAAATTTTACTATTTTCAGCATTTGTCTTTGGTATGTAATTTTGCAGCTGACGTGCAAAATTGTCACTGGTCAGACATGAGCAGGGCTAACGCTACCTGCCTTGTCCCTCAGTCCATTTGTATAATGCAGAGAGGTGCTTCCTGGTGGTGTCTTGTCATGCCTTGGTTTTCACTCAAGACCAGCTTCCATCTCTGAACTTCACTAATTGATGTTGGGAGAATCAATTACAATTACATTTAATAATAAGAAAGACTTCCTCTTAACATTAGCTCTTGATAGAGACTACACACAGGGGGTAACAAGCTATAGTGAAAACAGTAATCTGTCAGAACCTAATCATACTTTGTTAGTTTAAGGGGATCCCATCACATAAGATCATTCAATTTGTTCATAAATTGAACAGTAATTTAATGTATTTTTAGAAGCCATGGACATTTTCTCCAATAGTTTGTTTATGGAAGATATACACATATGGTATAAATAATCCAAAGACATGAAAAGACAGCAAAGACAAACCTTTAAAAAGTTATGCTAATAATAAGATGTTACAGAATATGGTGTTTATACAGACAACAAGGATGACAGTTCTAAAAAGTTCATACCACATAATGTACATGGACTTTATTAGAGCTCCTCTTTAGATCACATACCAGTGCAATACACAATACAAATCCAATGAAACTTACAAAATAATCAAAGCAGAACACAAGTAATTATCCTTGTAGGTCATGCATTCAATTGTTTTTATATGGATTAATTAAAAATATGGCTTGCTACAATTTAAAAGCAACACTCACATAAATATCTAAATGCCTTGTCCAATTTTCACTAAAGCTATCAGAAACTCTCAGTGGGAGGTGAACTCCCAGACACATGCAGTTAAACTTTAACTGGCAGAATACCACAGATCACATAAGATTCAAAGCACACAAGTCAATGAAACCATTACTGTTGATTTCAGTGAGCTGTAGGCTTGATATAAGCAAGGATGTCCACTTAGATACAGAGCTCTTCTTATGAAGAAAAAGGGATCTTCTATTTAACACCTGGCCAACAACTCTTCTGACTGCCTTCTAGTCTGGGGATTCTGCCTGGGGTCACCAAGGCAGCTCCTTATTCTGTACTGGCTCCACTTAGATGGAAAAGAAGGTACATCTCCCCTCCCTTTGCCTTGCACCTTTCCATTTTTATCATAGACCTAGAGAAAAGTATGCTGTCCTTGTTCCCAGGAGGATACTGAGGTATGAGCCTGGATGTGCCTTCTACTGATCAAAGAGAGAAAACAGGAAGGGGCAATAGCTACCCAAACAAAGCCAGCATGCAAAATTCACATAGTAATCAAGTGTAAAAGAGGTTGAACATGTGTAAATGTGAGCATATATGTACAATACTGAGGATTTTTTAATCATCTGTCATTATTCTCTTTCTTCCCATACCTGACTTAGTAGCCTAGTCCTGGGAGAAAAACACACCTCCATCCCATAGGATGATTCAGCCTCGCTGCAGAAGTGAGTGCTATTCTTCCCTCCAACATCAATTTTGGTATGCGCGCTGCATCTGTAACTCCTCTCAGCCGGCTCAGGCCTCTGAGCAATGTGGAGTCAGGAGCACCCCCGTGTGGCACCTGGGAAATGAAAAATAAAAACTGACTGCAACGGAAACAGCAACTGCAGTGGCACAGATAAAGCTGGTCAGGGAAAGTTGGTATTAAAAGGCACAAAACTTTACTTTAAGGTAACCATGCTCAGTTTTTGTTAAAAAATCTAAATCTGTACTAAGGCAGGTTGACAGCTAGTAGATAATATGCTGTGTAGCATGTATAGGTGTGGGACCAAGGAAGGGATATGCTTTTGTGGGTTTTTTAGTGTCGTTTAAAACAAAGATTGTGTTGTCATCTGGCAGTGAAGGTTTTGTTGCTATAGTTACATTTCGTAAAACATTGCCTGGGATACTGCTAAATCTGGCTTCCAAAGCTCCCATGATACAATACTATTTGTCATGAGAACATGGCAGGTTGTCATATGGAGGTAACTGTTCACCTCTGTGTCATGCCGAGGGAGGTACCAATGCCAGGTAAGCCTTGCATGGAAAGGTGTCCAAGGAAAGATTTAACATACAGCATTTTATTTTTTTTTTGACACTCAGGAGAATAACCAAATTAGTTTTAATTTTGAATAAGGGAAAAAAAAAAAAGTGAAAAGAGAAAAGAAAAGAAAAGAAAAGAAAAGAAAAGAAAAGAAAAGAAAAGAAAAGAAAAGAAAAGAAAAGAAAAGAAAAGAAAAGAAAAGAAAAGAAAAGAAAAGAAAAGAAAAGAAAAGAGAATGACCAAAGTTAAACTTTTGTGCCAGAAGGGACAGCACTGGGATGATCGATAAGATGCTGTGCTGCTACAAAACAGCTGTTTTCCATAAAACACAGTCAAGGAAGCCCTTGAAGGTTCAGGAAATAAACTACATACATTAGGCTTATTAGCTATATATTTTACAGCTGTGTAACAACCACTACCTAATGTCCTTTCCATTTCTGTGGCTTCCCACTACCTTCTCCCCCTTCATCCACTATCCTCTTTTGAAGAGGATACAGTATGTTTCTTGTCCTAAACTGTTTTTACTGTCTTCTCTGTATTTCTACCTCTCCTCTGGGCAAAAATACAGTTTTTCTGTCCTACAGATCTTTGTCACAAAGTGGCACAATTTAGACAACATCTGGAGGCTGCAGAGGGAGGGCTCATAGCAACGGGTCCTTTGGACAACAATTCTCTCCCATTTTACATAATCAAAAATTAATAGGATGGCTGGACAGCACTGAATTACTGCCAACCCCCACCAAATTCTTGTTCAATTTTAAAACAATCACCTTTGTGCTTTGTCGCATTCCCCCTTTCAGCATCTGAGAAACATCTGTAACCTGTTTTATTGCTGTTTTCCCCACCTCCTTAGAGCACTGCCTTTCTCTATGCCTGTATAACAAGACAATGGTTAAGCTTCTGCTGTGCTGATCCTGGCAACCATCTTAACGAAATGCACCACTTCAATTTCTCATCTTCCTGTATCTGCCAGTTGTAGCTTACACCTCAAATGCAAACTCAGAATGTTGACAAAAAAATACAGCTTCTCCAGCCAACAATAAGATGCTGCAGTGGTGCATGAGAAACATTAGATCCAGCTTGTTTGGGCAGCAAGAAGAGTTATAATTAAACCATTATTTGTTTTAAATGTATGTAGGCAGAAATACAATGCAAGCAATTAATTCCAAAGACCTGGAGCTAAAAGAAATATATCTGTAAAAGAATGTTTTGTAATAGTGATGAGAACTATTCAGTGTCCCTGTATTTTCTAAACAAAAGGAAACCAAACATCCTAACTAAACCAAATGGTTTAACCAATGGCAAAAATCCCGTATTTCACAAACCAAGCTCTGTAATGTAGGACTGTGCTACTCAAATACTGAATTCTACCCTTCATTCAGGCTATGAATAAATTCTACTGAGAACTGGCCCAGGTCCCAGCCATATGACATACTGCTGTGGGACTTAGCATTTCCTACCTTTCTCTTAAGTTCCTGATATGTTAAGGCAAGCTTGATTGAGGAAAGCTAATGGCAGTGCTGGGAAACAGCTATGATATGGCATTGCTGGTCCCAGCATTAAGAGGCCAATGTATTTTGCTCCCTCATGTGCAGCCAGACCCCCCAGCAGGCAGGCAGGCTGGCCTCTTCTGCAAAAGCCTAGCTGTGCATCTCCAAGCAGGAAGCTATCTTCCAGCAAGAAAAACAAATTCTTTTCTCTGGTGAGACTATAAATGATTTCTCAGTTTGCAACAACAACAAAATGCCTCAGGTACCCTTTACACAATAAATATTACGGAATTAGTGTAACAAAATCTGACAACGGGAAAAAAAAAAAGGTCTACAATTAAAACTGTAAGAAAAGAGTTCCAGTGGAAATAAAATACATACTCCTGCAGTACAAAATTGGTGTGTAGGCGTGCTTATGTGCATGTTTTACTACACCGTAGAAACTACATGTAAAAAATTGGCTGGTTTTCAAAATGCAATACATAGTGACATAGATTTCAATAAAATTTAGGCAGCCCTATCTAGTTTTCTAATTTCACACTGTGCAAAAATGAAGCACTGTGTACAGAGTGCCAGAGTCTGTTCTGATTTACAGCAGTGTACATCAAAAAGGATCCCAGACAGCATTAGAAATTCAAATAGGAATAATAGACTGCCTTCAGAGAAAAACATCTTCATGGTTAGAGTTAACAATAGTTAAACATCAAAGAATGATTATTTGAATTCTGGTCAAGCCTAGACATCAGATGTCAGTCACTTTCTACCATGCACTCATAAAAATACACATGCAGAAACAGTCACCAGTCCTAAGAGAAAGAGGGACAGTAGTGGTGAAGTGGCTGGCTGAAGCTGAGCCAGCACTGCCGGATGCTGCAGAGCTGGGAATTAAATCCAGCACAGCCTGGGTCTTAATGTGCCTGCTGCTGCAGTCTGCTACCCTCGGCTTGGAACCACCACAGTTTTATACTTATAGCTGGAAATCACAGAACTGTATTTCTCAAGAGTTTTCTATCTTTTCTGCTTGTATTTCTAGCTGGAAATAGTACTTTGTGTTTTTTTCTTTTCGTCTTCCAAGTATTATTTTTATATTTTTCTCTTTCAAGACCATCTTGCTTTTGGAAGTACAGAATTTTGCAGCATTAAGAAATAACCAGAAGAGTATCAGCTAACAGAACATTTCTGTCCCTCCAGAAATGTTGTTTTGGGTGTCTAATGCAACCATTCCTGCTTGTACACACATTTTGAGCACAGCTGGCTGCACGTTTTCCTGCATGGCTGTATTGCCATCACTAAACATGATAGAGTGAGATCTCACCAGTGTCCTGAAGCCTCCCTATCAGCCAAACATTTAACTGTTGCTCACTACTCTTTCCATAATGTTGCAAGAGACAGAAAGATTGGACACATTCCTAAAGTATAACCTACTGCATCTATTTTAATGCCTTCAGGGAAAGATTTCTTCAGCGGGCATATGGGAGAGAGGAGCAGTTTCTCTCTCCCACATGGAAGTTCCTTCCCATTTCACCTTTCTCCCCAAACAGTAAATTCTGGCAATACCAGTGATTAAAAAGACAATATGAACATATGGACTTTTCTAATTTCTGTTCTGCTGCAGCTTATTAAAATAGTAATACACTTTATTTATGTAGCACCTCTCTGTGAAGAATCCCAGACACTTTAAATACAGAGCAAAGCACATGATAAAAATAAGTATGTGCAAGAGGAAAACAGAAATCATTAAATATAATTCAAAGTAATAAATAAAGCCAGTGTGCCTTGAAAGCTGCATTATGCTTAAAATAAACCTGTGAAGCTAACTTCCTAAAGGAGTCTTTTCCAAGTGACTTTTCAAGTCCCAGGATAAATCCTCGTCAAACACTCCAAAGCCACAGCAACAAAGATGCAGAAACTTGTGTAGGCTTTTGCAGTGTTAAAGCAATGCATTTTTAAGTTATCAGAGGAAAAGACCCTGTGATTATTATTTACACTACCTTAGTTCCTGGGAGGTAAGAGCAGCCAGGACCAGATCTCCGTAGAATTAAACACTGTGTACATGTAACACAGGTCAAGAGGCCCAGCACAATCCACGATCTGGGAGGGGAGCCGTTCCTGACACCTCCCACAGGCCTTTCACCTGAGCTACAGCAGCTCACGCCATCACATCCAGAGGTCCTTCCCTTCAACCACTAGGGAACCTCCTCTCCCCGTCAGAAATGGCACTTGCAAAGAGTAAAAACCCATGTCACAGGTAACTTGGAAACCACGTAAAAATGGGAGGAAAGGGAAACCAGAGACATAGGAGGTTATGTTCCCAAATTCCGTCTCCAAGCAGTGCCAAAGGCAGAAATACAACTGAGGTCTCCTGTGTCTAAGACTCAACCTCTGTTTCTTGGAACTGAAAAGAGCCATGACAACTGACTGTAAATACGAAAGCACAACCTGAGAATCGAGCTCCTACTAAACTACTTGACCCAAAAGGAAAACCTGATGGGATGCATAATTGTACTGATAGTTAAAAAAGTTAATCCAGCAGTGAATCCAGGAGCAGGATCTCATCTGTTTTTCTCAGGCTGAATAATTATAATAATTACTGCATTTTGGGCAAGCTAGCCAAATACTCAAGTAGTTCAGCAAAACCAAGTTGTTACAGTCTGGCCTTGAGCTCAAGTAAGTGAGCATTCAGTGAATACATAACATGGAAACTAAGGGCCAAGCAGTCTTCCTGAGAGCTCTTGTGCTGTACAGAAATCGCTTGGACATGAGCAGTTGGTCAGGGAGGCACCTGCCTCGCTCACATCCATTGCCAAGCCTGGATAGGTCCAACCACCTGTTGTAAAAATCGTTTAAAATATAACTGGGCACATTAAATACCGCCATTAATTAAAAGAAATAGGCTTCTGAATACACTATCACACACAAACCAAATATTTTCTTTTTGCATTATATCTTCATGATGCATATTTATGTATGTTACTGCCCTATACCAGCCATCATACAGAAAACAAATTCCCTCACATTCCTTCCCCAGCTTTTGTACAGGCCAAACCTGTCACTTCTGAGTGACTTAGTTTTTGACAACATGAGTGACAAGATCTGTAACACGTCACTCCTGCTCCTGCTGCAAAACCAGTAAGAGGAATACTGCTGCCTATTATCACCAGCATCAGGGGCCAAATTTCAGCATGAGATCTTGAAATGGCAACATTGGGAAAAAAAGGGGAAAAAAGTGCATTGGGACAATCAGTGACCCTAACATCTCTGTCCATAATAGGAGCAGGGCCTCATGAGAGCTCCCTCATAGATTTGGGCAACTCCAACCTGCTCTGATGAGAAACAGTCCAGAAGATCCAAGCTGACAGCAGAACCACCTGGCAGAGGCACTGCTCTCTGGCGATCCACCACACCAGAGGCTGAAAATACTGATGAGGGCTCTTCTGGCCCTCTGTGATAAGAAAGTCATTACTGAGTGACATGAGGAGTCTATGACCTGACTGAAGCTGGATTGAAATTCTTAGTATAAATCAATGATCCTCATACACAAACACTCACGAATCTGGAGACACAGTCAGCCACTGCTGTTCCACCGGTTTTGCAGCTTTCAGATCACTGTCCCTAACTGAAGCAAAGTTTATAAAAATGAATAGAATTATCAAGATCCATGTATTATAACTCCACTGGCCTTTGATTTTTAACAGTATCATAGCAATTATTATGCATGAGGCAGCTCACAATGTCAATGAAGTATGAAAAGATGGAGAAAGAGCTCAAAAAATAGAAATGAATAGCTTTTTTTAAATTATTTATTGACACACAATATACATGCCTCTGTTTACACTCAACTCTCCTTATAGCACGTTTGCAGAGGTGGTCAGATCATTCAATCTAAGGCATGTAAAGTGCACAGAGATACAGTCTCCCAGGGCAATACTTGCAAGAATTATGCTCTGCTAGAGCATAATCTAGAGCACTCAGATTGAGGACACTTTTGTAATTAGGCCAAATTCCTGAATTTAATTGATTCATTTGGGGCATCTCCTTTGAATTCAACCCAAAATACAGTGCATTTGGAAGACAAAGACTGTTCAAAGACAAAGTAAAACCAAGACACAAACTTTTCCTGCTTTATTAACTTTGTCAGCAATGGCTGAACCCAGGTCAGAATGATCTTTTCCCCATGTCACCCCTGTGGGAGTGGGTTGGAAAATGCAGCACAGGGAATATAGTCTTGCCAAGAAGGGCTGATCTGAGGGTAGATTACCTTCTTTCTAACGTTATCACTGTGGCAGAGGGAAGAGACTCGTCTCTTATCCAATTTATGCTGGGAACAAGACATTACAGCAGTGGCAACTTTTTAATTAATTCCTCACAAGACTCATTTCCATCAATTGAAGCTGCTGGCATGTATCTCTGCTCTGTAGTGATGAGACAAAGATCTGTGCAGTGCTTCCTCCAAACTTAAGTGAGCGATTGCATGAGTCATTTGTTTTCCAAAGTCCCCATTGTTCATGTTTCAGAAACTGTTCAGGCTGAAGGATTATGTGTCCATGGCTAACAATATACTGATGTTTACTTCAAACTTTCCAATCACCCACATTTACCAAAAAGTGCATGCTCTGTGGCATCTGTGCAAAGAGCCATCCTTCCCATGAGGCAAATATTATACTGGCTACTCTCAGACAAACATATAGAATTGAGAAATTAATTTGGCTTTATTCAGTCTGCATGATTTGCAGATTTAAGATACGGCTAACTCTCCCAAACAATAAAACTGTGTGAAAAGAAAATTAATAGAAATTCAAACAGCAAGTCAGACAGTGCAGTTCTCCACAGGATTGTTCTCAAATCCCCCAGTGCCAAACATTTTCTAGCTCTAAATAAGGTAAAGTCAATTCCCCAGCTATAGCTGGAATAGGGACAAGTCATTTTACAAAAGCATGCATCTATTTCCATAGACAGGGTCATGAACTGGCCGTGTGTAAGGGTTTTTCGAAGCAGAAGTTCCTCTGCATGGGAAGTTCACTCACTGAACAGAGAAACCCTATTCCCCTGCCTCGCATCACCTGCAATAGAGAGGCTACAAACATCACTAGGGTCGCAAAAGGGTTCCTTTTCTTTTGCAATGTTTCCCCTGTGTGCTAAACAACATGCTACATGCTCACAGCCCAGTTCACAGAAGTCATTAATTTAAAACAAAATAAAACAAAGCAAAACAAAAAACAACAACAAAACAAACAAACAGAAATAAACCACAAACCCTGAAGACATACCATAACTGTCCTGAAACATTTAAAACTTTTGGCTCATTTTTTTATGTTCCAGAGCAACTAGACCAATGCAACACACACATTAAAATCATGCACTCACCCACGAAGAAGTTTTTTTCCTGTGAAGGAGAAAACCTCAGTCTCAACAGCACCCAAAACAACACGTACATATAGACCTCCAGAACAGGGGATGACTTGTAGATGAAATTCTCAAAGGAATGCAGAGAAACCACTGTATGACAGCCTTAATTCTTATGGTCACAAAGCAATACAATGTGCTGTAAACTGATGACAGTTTGTTGTGAAAAGCAGCAAAAAGTGGGCACACTCATTTCTGCACATAATTTACTATTATGAACTGAAAACTAATTGTTTTACTGCCAAAGGAAGAATTCCAGTGAAGGGAAAGCAAACTCACCTGGAACATTTTTGGGATTCAGAAATCTCAGGACTGAGACCAGCATAAACATCTTGTGCAGGGATAGGACAAGGGCCAGTTCTAGTAAAAGAAACTAAGTAAGAGTTCAAAACAATTCTGAGACAATTTATGCTTTTCTTCTGTCACCAAAGAGCTCAGCCCGAGATCTGTTCCACTTGTTCTGCAGCTCAACACCCAGAGCAGAGAGACACACAATGGTTCATGTGCTTCCACTGCCAGCACATGCTGCTTTAAATTCATTGTTTGATACATCCAACTATAGGTTGAGACTTGAGATGCATCAAGGGGTAAAGCATCTCCATTAAAGCTCTGGTACAGAAGAAGGACCTCAGAACCCTCCTGGCCCTGATGCTTTCTCATTTTTCTCCCCATTCCTTGGGAGTCTCATTTCTGTGTGTGCTATATCCCTATGGTAACTTGCAAAATGATACAATAAATAATGCAGAAAACATGATGGTATGTCTTACTTTCTCTCAGACATTCTGGCAAAAAAACAAAGCTATCCCAAATGCTCCCTTGCTTAGCCAAAATGGCACAAAGTACTTGTAGCATATCAGTGGATCTGGCCCACTGTATGTGCAGATAATTCTATAACAGCTGCCAGCTAGTTCCTAATCTACTTCCTCCAAATTAAAGACTCAGTAAGCAGTGCCCCTCCTTCAAACTCCCAAAAGAAAGAAAACCCTGTCTTTAAAGGCTTCATGCTCTGCTTTCAAGTTCTAACAGGGCAGAAGTTGCTCCAAAAATTACCATTCTCCAGCTCCAGGAAATGGAGAGAGCCACATCAGACAGTAGAAAATATTCTGCCTCCCATTTCAAAGTTTTGGATCCTAGATTTGATCTTAATTTACTCTAATTACTTCATTACATAAATCTCCACTAGTAAAACAACTATACAATTATCTCTTCCTCTGGTGTGGACAGCAACAGATAATGCTTAAAAAGGATTGTTATAGTTTATTTTTTCATCAGAGCTTCATTGAAACTATTATAAAGTGTAAAGATCAATGGCAGAGAGGCTCTGTGGAATTGGCACAAATGCAATATGAATTCTCTTTTTAATCTTCAATTTCATCTGTAAATACAAGCACATAATCTAGGTGTGCATCTCATATTTTGCAGCTCAGTGCTAATAAAAATATGCCAGAGAGCAATCTAATGATAAAAAATTCCTTTCCAAGGGTGCAAAATGACACAGAAGAATCATAATGAGTTTTTACACTGTGTAGTCTTTCTTCAATTACTCAGGAGATAAGGATGACTTGAGGACTTTGTCATTCAATTGCAAATTAAAGCATCACTTCACATGCAGTAGGATCAGGCGCTGAAATCACTTGTCAGGAGATTGTCCCTTATAAGAGCTTTAGTGTCTGGAACTCATCCTATCTTTTCCTGCCAACTCACGTGCCTGAATAAGACTGCTCTGTGCATTCAGCCATGAGGGTCTCAGTGCAGCTGTTTGTCCAGCCCAAAATATTTTCAATAAAATTGAGGGAGGAGGAAAAAGAAAAGAGGGAATCTAGCTCTATCCCTATTTCCCAGGTTGGGATCAATAATTTTGCACTAAACTAAAATGATTTAAAGAACTATGATTCCGTATGCTTATATTTTATGTATGCACAGATTATTTTTCACATCAAAGATGCCATTTAATCCAAGTGTCACCACTCAAGATATACAAACCAATTTGATTAGTGGGGGTTGTTCTTTGGCATGATGTCCTAGTGGCTAAAGCAATTTCTGCAGTTCTGAGTTACTTTTAAACCTTTCTCTTTCCTGATGGCTTGTTTCTCTAACATTTAAGCCCAGTCACATGGCTATAGACTATTCTGGAGATTGAGATGCATTTCCCCATCTCACCAGTTGCCTTCACTGCACTTTCTATAAAAGGATTTAAAATTAACTGAAACAGAAAACAGAAACCAAGCTTTTCCTCCATTACTGAATGAGCCTCCCACATAACCTTTCTACCAAAGTACTCATTCTATTTTCACTCTAAAAACATAGATGTTTTTTTCCATGTGACCTGTAATGGCTTCAGCAACAGAGGTTGAGAGAATAACAACCATTAAATATTCTATTATTTGGAATTCAGGACACTATAGTGAAAGACGTGATCCAGTCCTCCAGTCCCCTCAAGCACCTGTGAGGTTTGATTTTTGAGGTGTGAGTTTAAGTCTCCTGTGTTCCAGGTGACCTCTCTAACCATTAGGTTCTTGGAAGACATGAAACAAAGACGTGACTTCATTTGTTTGAGGTCCAATAGATAAAATAGGTAGAGAAATTCATAGCTATCTTATGACTTTCAGTGAAAGTCCTGAGTCATTCGTAAGTGAGAGGCAATACTGTTCTGTTGTGCTTTTTTTCACCCTTGACATTTACATCCAAACATGAAGAGGTCAGGAAGTTTTCAAAGTGTGTGTTTTGAGGTCCTATATCTAATTCACCACACGTATCTTGTACTTTAAGAGGTTTCTGGAACCTAGGCCAAAATTACTTTACAGAACATTTAAAAACTGTGGAATTCAGCCATGCATTGGAACATAAATAGGAGCAGAGAAATTGCAGTCAACTCTATCAGGTATACCAGTACAATAACATCTTTCCAATGTCAACATTAAAATGAAGCTTTTAAGATTAGATCTGAAGGCCCTGGCAGAAAAATGGAATACACTAAAAGTAATACAAATAGCTTAATGTGGATTACTTAGGGAAAGAGTAACTAGAGCTACACCTAAGCTGCGGAAGTACCCACTCCCAACTCCAGAAATCCTAGGGTCTGCCAGCTGCAATGATGACTGTGAGAGTAGCAGTGATCCAGTTTTAACAATAACAGTTGAGTGAGTTCCCTGAAGATCTGAGTGCACAGACGGTGGCTTTAAGCACATCCCCACTGGAAGTTCAGAAGAAGAAATACCTTTTTGAAAACAAAGTACTTTTGTCATCCATTAAACTTTATTCATTATGAAGAAGTCCACATCCTGGGCTGCATCAAAAGAAATGTGGCCAGCAGAGCAAGGGAGGTGATTCTGCCCCTCTGCTCTGCTCTGGTGAGGCCACACCTGGAGTACTGTGTACAGCTCTGGAGCCCTCATCGCAAGAAAGACATGGAGCTGTTGGAGATGGTCCAGAGAAGGACCATGAAGATGATCAAAGGGCTGGAGCACCTCTGCTATGAAGACAGGCTGAGAGAGTTGGGGCTATTCAGCCTGGAGAAGAGAAGGCTTCAGGGAGACCTTATAGTGGCCTTCCACTACCTGAAGGGGCCTACAGGAAAGCTGGGGAGGGGCTTTTCACCAGAGAGGGCAGTGATAGGAAAACGGGTAATGGTTTTAAACTGAAAGAGGGGAGATTTAGGTTAGACATCTGGAAGAAATTCTTCACCATGAGGGTAGTAAGGCACTGGAATAGGTTGCCCAGGGAGGTTGTGGAAACCTCCTCCCTGGAGGTGTTTAAGGCCAGGTTGGATGAGGCTCATAGCAGGGGGGTTGGAACCTGATGATTTTAAGGTCCCTCCCAGCCTTAATTCTATGATTCTATGATTCTGTAAGTGCCATTCAATAGAGACAACCTGTCTCCTTGTCCTAAATAACCATGGCTGCAACAATCCAGTTGTCCACTGGAGTTTACTCTGGCTCAGGCAAGTGAGGTATTACAAAGATGAAAGCAATGGGGCATCACCCTTACCCTCTTTCCAACATCCCATGAGCATTAGCAGCCAGATTCCTGCAGAGCACAAAGCAGGAGGGTAACTGTTATGATATGAACACACTGGGCTTTGACCACAGATACCTCAGTGCATGCCCTGCCCAGCACCTCACTGCAGCTAAAAGCCATTTGTAAAAATAAGTTCTTATCAAGAAAGAAAAAAAAAATGTTCAAAAAAGCATTCAGTTTCTTAACATGTCAATTGATTTCACCAAAATATTTTCTGTCTGGCATTTTATGAGGTTTGATACTTTACAATAAGCTGAAATTTATCTATAAATGGCACAAGCTGATGGCCTAGTCCCTTGGAGCAAGTCATCATGTCTTCCTATACTGAGAAGCCTCTGATTTGCAGTACCCCTCAGGCATGGAAGTAAAGCTCAAAAATGCACTGTACAACTCAGGCAGGCCAGACCTTACTGCAAGTGTGAGCTTTTATCAACAAAGGCTTTTAATATCACTATGCCTGAATTCTGACAGTTGTCATAAATTATGAGGATTCTTGCTTACAGGTAAGACCTTTTTTCCCCAAACCTACACTAAACATTTAATTGTCCACTGAGACCAAGTAAGGAAGAAGGAACGAAGGAATTGCACATCATGATGTGAACAATGAGGAAAAAAAAATACTGAAGAACATACAAAGCAAGAAAATTCTTAATGTCAACCAAGTGAGTAAAAATTCATTAAACAATTTCAGAATTTTGCTAGAAAGAACTAGGCCTTCTTTTCTCATTCCTCTTATGGTGTTTGATGTTCTGAGCCTTTTTCAGAGAAGCAGCCAGTGGTACTCCTAGCACTGTAACACTTTTGGGAAAAGCAATTACTTTGGGGAAAAAAAGAGCTTTGGGAGGTAGTGAATCAACAACTGAGACATCTAGCCCAGAACTGTGAGAAAGAGGCTACAACTACAATCCACTGCTGTTATTTTTTACTGTTTATTCTTGTACTTCCTTTGCCCTTACTGGATGCACTGTATGAAGCAGAGTTCTTCAATTGGAGGATGATATTCAGCAACCGTGGTAAAAACATTCACTCATCCCCAGGAAAAAATGTTACTCCACATGATTTCAAGAGGCCTGCAGAGATGGAGGGGAACATCTGGTTCTCTTCACAGATCCTCCTTCAGGATGTAAGCATAAGGGAGAGAAAAATAAGGACATCATCCTGTCACTCAAAGGCAAAATCAGAGCAATGAAAGAAATGGATACATGATCAAGAACATGGATGTTTGTTTAGCTTGATCCCAAGTCTCAACGCCTGATGGAAGGTGCTGGCCGACAAAGCCACTGAACTCTTTCCAAACATCTTTCTGCTCTGGTGCTTTACAGAGGAGTCTTGCCTTGTGTCCAGTCAATTAGAGGAACAAATAATGAAAAAATTAATTTTAAAGGCCATTCTGGCTCTCAAGAAAGGGATTGGGAACATGAAACAAATGCAGATATCAGATGTTACCAGCTTTTTTCAGGAAAATTTTGAGATATCATTCCAAATAATCATTTCAGAACATCTGTTGAGCTATGGATGTTTAGGATGAGAATCTTCAATCAGAAATCTGGTGTGAATTTCAAATAACAGAAGCTATAAATTGCAAGTACGACACGAGAAAGGATATGTATAACTGGTTCGGTTTCACAATAGCTTGCATTGCAGACACAGCTATAATCATTCTGCTGCTTAGAGAATATAAAGGTGCAATTTAGAGAGTTGTATGGGATATAAAATCTGTGATTTTATTATTGCTTGTGCAAAAAACATTTTATTGTCTTTTTTATTGTTTTCTTTTTGTTAGGTAATACCCGTGAAACATTGGAAAACACGAAAGTTGAATTTATGTATTTCTATATGCTGTATATGAGGTTTTTTCCATTCATATAGATTCTTACATTATCTTGTCTTAAATGCTGTCCAGACTTCTCTATTTGTGTTGGAGTCCTATTAAAAAGAATAATTTCCCAACATATGAAGAGGATCTTCTACTGCATAACTAAAATAATCTACTTTCAAATTAAAAGGCATAGCTAGGCAAAAGTCTAACACAACCCAAGAATTTCTGAGGAAGGCAGTTTCTTGTGGTTGATTGTGGCTAGGGCAGCCTGTTTTGCAGTGGCTCAGGGAGAAAGATTGTAGGTTTGTTTGCAAAGGTAGTTGAAGCAGAAGGCAAAAGCAGCAGTCAGAGGAGCAGGTACATTGAGGGGAAGAGAGGAGGCACTAAAATCCCTTGTTGTATTTTGTACTGTATGTGAACAAAATTCTATATACGGAATATAATTAAGAAGTGAAGCGATGCATGCCAAAACTTACCTTTAGAACTCTTTATATAGTCTATAGAAATACTTCTATTGCATAATTGGTCATTCAAATTCCAACAAAGATAAATTTGCATAATTCGTTCTGAATCCATTTTACTGAAAATAAACATACTTCCAGACTTGCATGATGCTGTAGAGGTTAGAATCAATTGGCAAGCATCTTCTTAGTAACTAAGCCCTTAGTCTTGTTTTGTGCTATGTTTCTTGATCAGATGACTGACACAGTGGTTTACCTCTTTTTTCTTTATCAATAATTTAACTCAATTTTTACCTGCTTTTTGCACACAGCATGCATAAACATTTGTCTGAATTTGCTGCTTGGATATGAATGACTATATGAAAGGTCACAGATATGGCAGAAAGGTTTGTGGAGACTGAACTATTTTTAATATCCTTTTAGACAGCTTCAGATTTCAGCTTGATGATACAAATGTAGAACCTAGTATTCACACTGTCCTTAAGACAGAAAATAAAAAAGACTGAAAACATAACTGAGAAAAACCCCCTTTAACTGAGAAAAAAAACCCTTTGGGGCAGAAATTACTCATGGAAATAGAAAAAAAATTAACAAAAGGCATCTTCAAGAATAAATTGTATTTTCTATAACCAGCCATGTTTGCTGGAGATTTTAGGGGAAAGAAAGACCTGTAAGTGTTGATAGCAGCATGAATCTCCTCAGAATGGAAGCAGATCTGTCCCTGATGCCTTGCAACAGGGTACAGCTAAATGATGCAATCATACAAATACATCCCTGCAAGTATTTTACACAAATATTTCTTCTAGACATTAGTAAAGAAACAGCCTGACCTATTTCCTTCCTGACTTCCCTCCCCATCGCCTCCAGCCCTCAAGGCACTGGAATACAAAGCTATTTGAATTAACATGTCTTGTACTAATTGTTTTAATAAAACAATCTAGAAAATTAATTAGCAGTGAACATAAAGTCTAATTATTCATCAAATGTTTGTAACAGAATGACTGCACTTCTTTCACACAGACTCAATGTACCTAGTTGACCTTCGAAATCTCGGTCCGCGACACAGATCCTTGCATGAAAAGGGTAGAATCAGAGGAAATACCTCTGCTGGTATTTCATCCACAGATTGGAAACTAGTATATCACTGCAGTTATTAGTGGTATGTAATTGCTTTAACCTCAGGTGTCTAGGAATTTTTATTTTGAATGGCATTGCCAGTGAAACCTGAAATTTTCAGAATTCATCTGAAATTTTTGAACATCTTTGAGCAAGAGTTAAGACATATGAAGGTACACATGATTTAAAGCACTTTTAGCTGACAATGATTGTCAGCTGACTGACACTTATGTGTGTTTATGTATAGTGCCTAAAATAATATTAGACCTATATCTGAATTTTATTTGCATTATTAAATATTTATTTACATTATTTGCATCATTAGTCACCAATAAGACAGATCCCTTGAAAGGTGGTATACTCATTTGTTGGCAAAATCAGAACATCTTATTTGGTTTCAAACACAATGCGAGCTGCAATGTAAAGCTTCAAGTAAATAAAATAAAATACATCAATGAAAGCAGAAAGTAAAACCTCAAAACTGATACAATTACTTACAAATGTGCACTGGACTATGCAGCAGGAGAAATGTGGGTTTTATGATTAAAGTATGGTGCAACAGATTATACGTTGTATTTTGATTTACAGAGCTAAAACCTCTTTAGCACTAGAGTTAGTGAAAATGATAAATGTTTCATATATTTGTGTATGGAAAGATTCCATCTGAACATTTTTTCATTAAAATCTGTATGTTAAATTTTGACTATTTTAATTGAGTGTAGAACTAGTTCTTCCAGTGTTTAAAAATTGACATACATCTTTCACTTCCATCTTCTCGAAACTAAAAAATATATATTTTTTTTGTTCTCTTTTTCCCCCGTATCTATTTTTGTAACGAGTAAAAGCAAAAATTACAAGTATTGTAAGATTTTGGGTTTCTTGTTGTTTGTTTTCTTAAGGAAATGTTAGCGACACAAAGCTTTTCTTTCCTTTTGTGCTTAGAATTTTTGTTTGTTTCACCAAGGTGAAAAATGCCAAGCAAACTAGGTACTTTCTTTAAGACCATTATCTTGGTTAATAGCCATATTCTATTGAGATTTGCAAAGAAAACTACACATGGCATCTACATTTGTTCACATAATTTTTTTGAGATTTCATTAAACATAGTATCTTTAAACATAAATACCTTTATGTTTGTGTTCTCATGAAAGCTTTGCAAAGACAGAATTTTAGCTACCCATGTGTTTCGTTGCAAGATAAGTTATCCAGTAACAAGATTATAAGAAATAAAAATATTCCTATTTATCAAAACCCCCGCAACAATTAAGGTCATAGTAGTGAACACTGCTAAAGTCCCTGTGTAAGGCCACTGCAGTGAGCAGTCTCCTACAGTCCTGATCAAAATCTAAGAACTGCACTTACAGCTAACTGCAGCTGCTTTGGAAGTTGAAGTTATCCAGCCAGTCATCCAGCCTTAATAACTCCAGAAGCAAGCAACATAACTGCTTGTTCTTTTTCCACACTGGTTACACATCTGTCCTCTGGTGTATTTGAGGGGAAATAGCTAAAGTGGCCTTGAGAACAGATCCTACATTTCCATATTTCAATAAGGTAACTAAATTTGTGTCAAACAGATAGGGTGCTCTTTGCTTCACACATGGTGGTGCATGCAATACCCTGAGACTCATGGCAGCTCTGGTAAAGGAGCTTAAGTATCCAACTCCCTAAGCCCCTTCTAAAATATTCAGTTTAAAATCTTCCATAGCACAATTCTCTGGCTTATTCCACTCAATTGGGCTTACTTCCTTATTAGAATTGGAAAATGAGTAAATAGCACTCAGCGTGGATATACAACAATGTATTAATTTTGCCCTGGAGCAGAACTTCCCTCAAGATAGGAGCTACCTTCCGTTCTCATTAAACAGCAGCATGAGCTGGGACTGTATGGCATCCTGCATAGGGCATATGTAAACAGCAGCCAGACTGCCCTTTAATTTTTTATTTATTACAATTTCACAGTAGCGTGTAAGAAGGCTTATAAACACACAGAAAATTCATTTTTCTCTTCAGACAACACTGGAGATCGTCCACACAAAGAAATTAAAGTGTGTGAGGCCTTTGCAGAGAGAAGTAATTACATCTGAATGTGGAAGGTTTTAACATCTTGGAAGGACTTAACTATTAAAAAGGGTTGTGGATGGAAATACTTTTTAAAACATCCACAAGAAATGATAGTACTTTTAGCCAAAATAAGATAGTTTATTAATGAACTTAGGTAATACTTATGGTCCGTGTGTGCACAAAATCCTGCAACAAAAAACATCCAGGGATAAATCATTTTGAGCAATCAATGTTTATAAAGAGTGTCTCCTGTAAGTATGAATATTTCTATTAAAATGGAGTAGTTGATACACAGATCATCTTTTCCAGTTCTACAAACCCACCAAAGCTTCTGCATGAACAGCACCTGTCTGTGTATTGGAACCAGTTGCAATAGCAAACAGGGAAACACTCATCCAGGCTAACTGGTGAGCTTTGCTCACCCTTTACAATTAAGAGAACCCTCTGTTGAACCTAGGAACCTCTTGTGTTGTTTCATTGAGCTAAATACTGTGTAGCATGACTGAATTCTACTGTTCCAGCCAGTGCTGTTTGGGGTTGTGAGAAAATAATGAGTCTACTGAAGCTTTCTGTAGCTGCGAAACCACTACTTCATGTGAATACAGATGCAGCCTAGGTTTTCAGTAACCAAAGGCTATAGCAGACATTTACTAATTAGTTCTCCTGAGTCAAGTGTAGTTAATATGTTTAATATGTAACAGGATCAATTTATAGGACATCTCTATGATTAATAGCATCTTCTTTGTTTTATTAAATCAGGATTATCAAAAGTAGAAAGCTTGAATCAATTGACAGCTAATGAATTTTTGAGATCTTGAACTGCAGAATATGAACAGGTTTCTAAATCAAACAAAGTTGATGACATTTTCTTTCAAAATATTTTGCTTGACCATGTTATGAATTTTGGCTCCCAGAGTTAAACTAATTACACAAAAAGAGGTCCAGACCATGGTAAAGATTATAGACCTATGAATGCTGCACATGCCTTTTGCTGAAACCTCTGCATTCAAGGCTGTTTTTACTTTCTTCCCTGTAGGACCTGGATGATTAAAATGTTGACTGGAATACCAAAAGATAGTCTTTAGGAATAAGATATCTTTAAGACATTAAGCACTGAACAGGCTAAAGTTCAGTTCTGGACTCAACTGTATCAGCTCAATCCGGAAATGACAAACTAATACTCAGCTAACACTGAGCTTTACAACTTCCAGTTTAGCTAAGGAAAACATCCTTTCTCTCAACAAAGCTTATGAACAAATAATGGCAACTGCATTTCCAGAACTACAAAATAAATGATAAATTATCTTAAAATATATTATAATTGCCTATGTACAAGTGGTAGTTACATACTTTGCTGGAGATAACTCATTATTAACAGCGTAGATTAATTTCTGAGAAACAATAGTTACATAGTAATCATTCTAATAGCACAGTCTAGAGAAGGCCAAAATTCTTGCTGATTTCACAACTTCTAGGAAAAGTCTCTCCTCTGTAAGTTTTTATTCTAAGTAAAATTTACGTGTGTACATACTACAGATGCTTGATTTTAAAGTTATCTGATCAGTCTACGAAATGTACAAGACTTAGTTTTCATGCCAATATCACCCCAGAAATACATTTCAAAGATCCTACAGCACTAAGTGCATTCTTGCAATCCCTTCAACCATCACCTTTCATGAAAATTTCCTCTTAGGCTGCAAGAAAGTTGGTAAGTATGTAAGTAAAAGAGAGGTCCCTTCCCAGTTAGACTTGAAAAGCAGACAAAATGAGCTGCTCCTCCCAAGGGCAATGCTTGTAGGTGATCTACGGGTGGAAACAGAGTTGAAGAATGCATAGGAAGGGCAAAATGGAGCTGAAGGAGGCAAATACCACACTTTCCTGTCTACTTGTAGGGTCTCCTATTCTCACTTTGAGACCCTAAAGACCTCCTGTAGTATCACAGAATAGAATCATAAAATAGAATCATAGAATAGAATCTTAGAATGGTTAAGGTTGGAAGGGACCTTAAAGATCAGCAGGTTCCAACCTCACACTAGACCAGGCTGTACAAAGCCTCATCCAGCCTGGCCTTGAACACCTCCAGGGAAGGGGCTTCCACAACCTCCCTGGTTTCCCTGTAGGTTTCTTAGCTTTCTTATTGCTCTTCTCTTAACTTCTCAGTGACTGATACTGACCTAAAGACAACTCAAAGATACACAAAAGTGATTTTGAAAAAGAGATTTTGAAATAAATCTTTAAGTATCAAGTTTTTCTGAACTAAAGACCATAACTGGAGAATAACATTATGCGTTTGCCAAGTGTACAAGAGCAGCTGATGAATAAGACAAAATCTGTAGCACATTTTCTCTTTGCCTTTGAACTCACCCACTACACTAGAACTCAACAGAGCATTTCTGTACCCTTAGCAAACACACACAATGTAGGAAGTACAGCTATAGCACCTTCCTTTGTGGACAGCCAGCTTAACATGAGCCAGCAGTGTGCCCAGGTGGACAAGAAGATCAATAGAATCCTGGCCTGCATCAGGAATAGGGTGGCCAGCAGGAGTAGGGAGGTGATTGTGCCCCTGTACTTGGCACTGGTGAGGCCACACCTTGAGTACTGTATTCAGTTCTGGGCCCCTCACTACAGGAAGGACACTGAGGTGCTGAGTGTGTCCAGAGAAGAGCCATCAAGCTGGTGAAGGGTCTAGAGAACAAGTCATATGAGGAACGGCTGAGGGAACTAGGGATGTTTAATTTGGAGAAGAGGAAGCTGAGGGGACACCTCATTGCCCTCTACAACTACCTGAAAGGAGGTTGCAGGGGAGTGGGTGTTGGCCTCTTCTCCCAAGTGAATAATGACAGGACCAGAGGAAATGGTCTGAAGTTGCAGCAGGGGAGGTTTATATTGGATATTAGGAAGATTTTCTATGCTAAAAGAGTAGTCAGGCACTGGAACAGGCTGCCCAGGGAGGTGGTGGAGTCACCATCCTTGGATGTATTCAATAAACCTGTAGGTGAGGAATTTCAGGGCATGCTCTAGTTGCCGAGATTGTAGGTTGTGTGTTGTGGGGTTTTTTGGGGTGTGTTTTGTGGTGTGGGTTTTTTTTTATTATTGGACTTGGTGATCTCAAAGGTCGTTTCTAACCGTGACTATTCTGTGATTCTGTGAAGTGAGCATCTCCATACAGATCTCATCTTCTTTGTCCCCATGTTGTACTGAACTAATGGTGCTGCTCCTCATTTCTCAAAGTTTTTCCTGGCTTACTGTACACATTGGGAGCCACAGCCTCAGCCAGGGTGATGATGGAGTTTGGTGACAGCTAATGGCATTAGGGGGTAGACTGAAGCCCTCTGGATGTGCTCACTTTTTCTCATTCGCCTTTTCTCTCCCCTTTCTGACTTCTGCCACTTCAGCAATGTCTTACCCTTTCTGTTTTTTGTTAAAATGCCACAATAAAAATGAAAAGCACTCTACACTGCTAGTATCTGTTGCCCTCAGCCTCTGTCCATGCTCACCATGCATTTGTTTAGGAGAGCAGCAAAATACTAGGAAAAATTTCCCCCCCCCATCCTACCCCCAAAACTAAGGCACCCTGACAGTGCAAAAAACCCTCCATCATCTCTAAGAGATTTCTTTACTGGAGGAACCGTTATTATCCACCAGTTATAGACTGGAAGAGGACAGGATGAAAACTCCCTTGTATCATAACCATCCCCAGTCCTGCATTTGATTCCTGAACTCTGATGCCCTGAGGGCAGAACCATTACATAGGCTCTGACATGGCCTGTATTTACTGTAGCACAGGAAAAATCTGGTGGAGTTATTTGTGTCAAGATCTTTTCTATCCCATTTGCATCAGAAAGAGAATAGCGACAGCAGAACATGTAGTGTTAAGACTCCTCTTCACATCTCCAATCACACAAAGTAACTCAGCTATTCTGATTGATACCTAGAAAGATTGTCTTCCATAAGAAAAAGTCTACCACAGTTATTAATAATTACTAATGTGTGTTTGCACCTGAGATATTTTATGAGAGTGTGAGAAAAAAAAGTCATTGCTTTTCTGTTGACACCTGTCATAACATTTGGGTTATTTTCTGTAAAATAAGCTAAAATGCCTAGAATGATAGAGAAATAATAATCCTCCTGGAAATACTGATTTTTAAGCAACACCGAAGCTTATTATTCAGCAAAATACTGCCCTGCTAAATATTTTCTGTGGGGAAAGCACATTAATTTTATTCCTTTCTGCTACGTTCTCTTGGTACATCTCCATGACTGAGCACTGGGGGGGGATTGCCTATCAAGATAGTGACAAGTGGCAAAAGCTTTCAGCAGAGAGGTGGTCAGAGATCTCATAGCTTCTCACCCAGCTTAACTCAGCTCAAACAACAGCACTGGAAGCCCAGTGTACAAGATTTTATTTAGATCAGACAAAAATCACAGAAAGATAAGCTAAATCTCCTTTCCACTTCAGAAGTTATTTAAGGTTACACTTGGTTATTTGTGTCAGTCAACAGCCAAAATAAAGACGAGACCATCACCCCCTGAGCCTCCTGAGTGAACCACACTTTTCACAAGGGAGCAATGAAGCCCCTGGTATCATCTCAGCATAAAGTGGGTGCAGAAAGCAGAGGGAAGGAATGTGGCTCCAGCAATGATAACACCTCCATCAGCGTGCCTGACAATTCAGGTGTGATGTTTGCAGGAGTACAGCCTGAATAGCTCCCATGCAGCTTATTTACGCCCATAAGCAGAGGCAGCAGAGGTAGACTGTGAAAGACCTTTCAGCTGCAATCCAGATCCTGTCCTTTAACTCTTTTAAGTATAACACAGGTAAAGACATAAACTAATCCTTTTTAAATTGTGTATTTAAATAAAATGATGACATCGTTATTTTATTATAATTAAGTAAGAAAAAAAAAAAAGCAGACATTTTGAGTAGAGGGAATTTCCAGTGAATGACTTCAGCAATTATTCCCTTTGCTGAATTATTTGTTTTTCCATGCTGTTTCTCTTGTCAAAATGAACATATTTTTTACAGTCTGCAATGCTATTGCTCATTATCCTAATCCCTAATGCAATTGCAAAGGAAAAGACTGCAAAGTCTCACCTTTATTTTTCATGGGAAGAGGTGATTCCAGAGATAATTAGAAGCTTTTTCCCAGGAGTTAGTACCCATTTAAAAGCTGGTATTGATTTTAGATGTAATGCATTTTTAATACGTCAAGACAGAGCAAAAAAATGCAATGCACAAGAATAGCACAGGAAACATAATTCCTGGCAGGTCTGTGTATATAATGAAGCTGGAGGAAAAATTATCTAAAAAGAGTGTATCAAATCAAGAACAAATATTGCAACACTGATGTTTCAAAGTTCAGTAGAAACCTTTTTCTCTGGTAATCTTATGGAAATCATATTGTTTTGGAGGAAAAAGGCAATTCATGTTGAGGGTATGTTTAGGATTATTCCTCATTTTTTGACATACAGATCTATTGAGCAAATCTATGCCTTTATAGTTCAATTTTCTGGGTATGTTTTTATTGTATGTTTGAATTGGGCCCAAGCCCAAAGAGCTGGCTCAGGCAATGATCTGACCCCCACCGCTGTATCCAAATTAGAAAACATACTAAAACTGAAGTATTACAGCCAAATGGTTTGCTGGAGGCAGCTGCCATTTCTTGTCTGACAACAGCCTGGAGTATGTGAAAGCTACTTTACTGTTCCAGTTTGCAGGAAAACAGAGGAGTTGACCTGAACACAGTTGTCTTAGGTAATGAATACTCACATTCCTCTGACCACCTATGGGCACTAAGTTCCACCAAAGTGCAGTGTCTCAGACCTCCTAGATGAGATTACTAATATGCTGCCTCTCAGTTTCAACCTAGTCAGGCCAGACTAGCCTAACTCATCTCTCCATTTACTGGACAAGTGGAGAAGAGCTGTTTTCCCAGACAAGCACAAGTTACATCTGAGAAGTATCAGCATCATGCTGCAGCTGCTGGTTTTCCTCTGTGGCTTTCCCTGCACACGCTTGCTGGAGGGAGATGGTGCTTCCAAGGAAATCTAATTCATCTCTGGCCTTTTCTTCCAGGCATGATCAGAAAAATAAGAATGATCAGAAAATAAGGAGAAATGGGCACCAGCAAAGGCTTGAAAGTTTCATAAAACAAACTGCTAGTTACAGATAACACATTGGTCTGAAAGGAGAACTAGTAATAAAAAACATAAATCTAATGTATGTATGCACACATGCACATATGATTATTGTGTACTGTCTACCTTCATGGTGAATTTCTGCTAATGCTGATGCCATCCACTCCAGAGGACAAAACAGACCTTGAATACTCACATATGAACTTTCAACTAATGCAGTAAAGCTTTTGATGCACAAACCCTACTGAATCTCAGCTAGGAAATAAGCAAACCAATCCAAAGTTCTCCAAGACTTACAATCTTTTTTCCAAGACAAGATATTTCTTTGGAAGGTTTACACCTTGACATTACACAATTACATGTTCTTTTCTCAGTTACTCCAGTATGAATCAGGAGTAGGTCTACTGAAATAAAATTTATACTAAGATACTGTGTCAGGCAGAATGAATGGCTACATACAAAGACAGTGCGCTGCAGTGGCTCCTCTTAGAGATATAACTTTTCTAATACCCCTCATATAGTGAAAGGGTACTTTCAAAGTCAAAATAACATAGCCAGGACACAACCAGTCAGTCAGAAGCATAATACAAAAAAGGTAATTCAAGACAGTCAGTGTAAAGGGAAAAAATAAATAACCAAAAAGACATAGACAGCCCGAACAATGAAAATGCAGCAGCTGCTCAGGACCAGCCAAAAACATTCCAAGTGGCTAATGTCAGGCAGTCACTGCACAAGTGCTGCATCTTTTATTTCCAAATTTGAGATTCCTTTTTCTTTGCATAAACATTTGGAGAATAATTGCTTCTCCAGCCACAATGCTGATTTACATGTAACAAGGCTATTTATTTATGCACCGTCAGGTGTATACATTATTTAGAATCCGCTGTGAGCCAGGCAACATTTGCCAGTGATAAGTCTTCTATTGGAGAGGTTTCTGCTGCCAATAAATTTATTGGCATGTAAATTAGGTAACAAACCACAGAGCACAATTAAGAAAGAGCAAATAACTTACATAAGTCAAATAACCCATAGGTAAACTGTACAATCAAATTTGGTCACAATTTTTTCAGTACTCACATCTACAAAAATACAAAACTAATACAAAGGGATATTGGCTGATGTTCTCAGATATTTTGTTTTAGAAATGTAGCATTTAATTAGCCTTCAAACTTCATAACCACCATCTGTAAAATCAGAAACTGTCTCTAGCTCAATTAGGATGGACTTGCATGATCACCAACAAAGCCATTTCATTCTTACCTGGGTTGTATCCAGTAGAGGAGTGATTGCTTAAGAGCCCTGGTTTAATGCTGTTACAATGAGCTTCACAGAATTGGGCTCACATGCTTGAACTGAATTTTTTGGCTTTCCTGAAAAATAATTATAGCTGGTACAAGAAGACAAAATCCAAATAAGCAAATGGTGCCTCAGCAATGCAAAGGACTATTTGGTGTCTAAATATGGATGGTGAATTACACTGAAAACATCCCAAAGCCTTCAAGACTTCCACAAAGGACTTGCAGTCATCTTAGAGATAACTGTGTATGTATCTATGCCCTTTAGGAAAAACAGGTGTAAGTCAGGGCAGATACCTCAGGCCTTATAAAACGGTGCTCGAAGCCTGTGTTTAGGCATTCAAATGTGAGCTTTGATATATTTTTAGGGACAGAAGAATCTCACATGCTAAAGTATGCCATGAACAGCCTATGCACCCTGCAGAAGTAAGAAGCCATAAACACAGAGGTGCAAGACAGGAACTCCAGTTTCTGCTCCTTGTCCTGTTACAGCTAATCTTTCGACTCAAAAGGACAGTGTGCAAACACGGCATCTAGCAGGTGCATCATACACTGCAGGGGAATTTGTCTCCTTCTGCAAAGGATAACTATGAAATAAGACCCAAGAAACTCAGAGCACTTCCAAGTGCCTGCCATCAGCAGTGCCTCTCACCAGCAGTACAGCTCCCTGTGGCGAGAGGCCTGGGCATGGTACACAGCAGCAGTCCTTCATCTCCTGCCCCAGTTCCCACAGGATAGCTGCAGCACATTGCAGGAGCGTAAGTACAGCTAGTGAATAGAGATTGTGGGAAAGATAGTTACATTTGATAATTGCTCAGTCTAAATCTAGATAACACTACCTACTGAGTGTTGTGTCTTGGAGCTATTCTACAAACCAGCAAATCATAGAATCATAGAATGGTTAGAGTTGGAAGGGACTTTAAAGATCATCAAGTTCCAACTCCCCTGCATGTGCAGGGACACCTCCCACTAGACCAGGTTACTCAGAGCCCCATCCAACCTGGGCTTGAACACCCTCAGGGATGAAGCCTCCACAACTTCTCTGGGCAACCTCTTCCAGTGCCTCACTACCCTCACACTAAAGAATTTCCTTCTGATCTCTAAATGAAATCTCTCCTCCTGCAGTTTCAAACCATTAGCCCTTGTCCTATAACCATGTGCTCTTGTAAAAAGCCCCACCCCCAGCTTTTCTGTAGACCCCCTTCAGGTGCTGGAAGGCTGCTATGAGGTCCTCCCAGAGCCTTCTCTTCTTCAGGCTGAACAACCCCAAATCGCTCAGCCTTTCTTCATAGGAGAGGTGCTCCAGCCCTTGGATCATTTTCGTGGCCCTCCTCTCCAGCAGGTCCATGTCTTTCTTGTGATGCAGGCTCTGGATAGTGACAGAGAAGGTGGATTTCACTTCACATGAAATGCTTCTGTTTCAGACCTGAAGAAGTCACTGTGTGGCATCTGATTTGTTGCTCCATTTATATACACTTGTCTAACAGAAGATAAAATTTATTCTTCAACCTCTTTTATTCCTTTTCTCACAGAGCTGCTTTACCACACCTGCAACATAAAATATCTGCTATGCCAGGTAACAAAAGAGCCAGCTCCACAATAACGGGGAGCTGGTAAAGCCTGCTACTGTGGTCAATCAATGCAAGAGAGTGAGTAGGAATCCAAGCGCAGGGTCTTGTCCTCTGGCTTCTGAATTTTGCAGTGAACAAAGAGCACTACAAGCAACTAGAAATCTCTATTCAATTTTATTTCTGCCTCTGGCCTCCCTGGTGGCCTCTTCTCTGTGTTTCACTTTGGAAAAAACAACCCTGGTGTCCTTAGTAAAACACTGTCAAACCTACTGATGAAAGCCACCAGCAACAGCTTTCTTGATTCTACACAAAGACCTCAATTTATGACACTCTCATAGAAATCCAGACAGCAAAAACTATCTCCTGATTCAAAACTTCAGACCTTCTGAGTACATGCACTTAAACAGAGGCAGGAGACTTCTAAGCTCCCCAAACCTTCCTATCACAAATGCAAAAATGGAGGTAGGTTTTCTAGTGAAGGCAAAGTGGCACTATTTCCTCTGTTTTGTAGCACTTGGGGCTGTTCACTTTAAGATAGGAAGCTGATTAAATAGGATTGTTATATTTTACAGCTTTCACTATAACGCACTGCAATTTTGCTTTCTGTTCTCTAGCCACATATTGTTGTTGCCCTGACATCCTCAGTATAATTGCTTCACAAAAGACGTGAATGGATTGTCATCAGGCAAAATCAGAAATTCATGTTATGTTGATTAGGTGAGTCATTAAGATAATGTATCTATTAACATCCATATGAAGAAACAGATGAAGTTGAACTTAATCGTTTCAGCTGTGTTGGTACTTTGTATATACACATCTCTATGAAAGTAAGTGTGTAGGTTTTTTTGAAATACACCTTCCAATTTATTGTTGGGGATGGTGGGAGGCCAACCAGCCTTTATTTATAACCCAATTATACTCTTCTTTTATAGTTTTATTGTTTGTTTCTTTGTAATTCAGCTATCTTCAAATGGTTGTGATGTTATAAGAATGTCATCTATGAAACAAAGACGTATTTCAAAGAGAGCTAGGGGGTTTTTTTGTAGAACTCAGTGGAAGGTATAATCCATTCTTTCTCTCTATAAATGTATAAAATATCCCATTTTTAAAATTTGTAGACCTATAAGGGCATTTTAAAGACTACTTAATTAACTACTATTCCATAAAAAGGTGAAATATACTAAGACTTCAGTGAAAATCATGGGTTTTGTAGTACATATTAATTTTACAAGTTCAGTTTGTAGAGAGATAGGTTATCATCTAAATATTAAGTAACTATCTCAAAATATTTTTTATTTCTAAACTTCCTAATTAATGAAAAAATATAAATGAATTTCATAGTTATGATTAATGAGTCAGATTCCTCATGCAATAGCATTTACTTAGAAGTTAAATAAATGCATCTTTCAAATCTTAAATTCTTGGGATTCTTTTCTTTCCTATATCTAAATAGAAATTGTGCTTTGGATGAAACTTACAATACAGCCCTGAAATTCTAACATATGGATTCTCTGCAATTTTGTTCTCCTTTTTGCAGTCCTCATTATCTTTTTTCCCTAGCCTCCATCTGGTTCTCAGTGTAAACCTCAGAATTAGAACCTTCATCTTGTGTAATGTTTTAAGCTATCATATGTACAGCACTACAGTACAAAGCTGCTGGTTTACCTTTAGCCACAGAACAGGTAATGAGTGTCAGAGATGCTAGAAAAACATGAGTAGGAGGAATCAGTGACTAGAAGAAGGAGACTACCTGGCTGGGTCATACCTCGTACATTAGAACATCATGCAGTAATTCTTGGAGACGTACCAGTACCGACACAAGTTCCCTGTGTCTCTTTCTGGCTGCTTTTGAAACAGTTTTTCTCCCCTCTCCATCTGCTTGATCTCTCTACATTATTATGTTTTTGTTTTCCAAAAATATTGACACACACTAAGTAGTGCCTGGACAAAGACTACCAAGACTTCATTTCTTATACATCACCAGAGAAAAGCAGACCTTTCTGAAAGAAAACCACAAGTGGCACCTTTTACCCACAAGACTAACAACAGTACCTTTTACACTATTCTGAGCAAGATACATGTTCTTCAGTGTATTGCACAATCCACCCCGGAGTATCAGATTTGAATTTGCAGATTTGCTGAGGGATGCTTATAAAACCACTGGACAAGGATAGCCTGCACAGCCCTTAGTCATGCCAGGGATAGTATACTGGTCTCTCTCAATGTGACAGCCTCCTGACATTTTAAATTTTTCAAATTGATACAGTAAAAGCAGAAAACACCCAACTCTAGGATGAAGATCATCCCAGTTAGCAAGCTGTGTTACCAAAATGATTGTGTGTTCCTTTAGAGAAAGAAAACCATGCATTTTCCTCCATGTCCCTGAGATGAGAGGACATGATTCATTGCAGAGGAAGAAATAATTCAAACTGCAAATACACCTTTAGTGAACTATTTGTTATTCATTTGACCACAGAGGTGGAATGATCACAGGTTCACTCCTGCTGCACCAGGAGGTCTTAGCAGGAGGCAGAACAAAAAGAAGAAAATGGTGGGACTTGATTACCTTTGTGCTTCTTGCAACATGAGGTAACACAGTGTAAAAAGCTTTATTCTTTCCCTAGGATAAGTTTATGACTGGGAACAATATGAGGCAGATTGAGTGAAAAAAAAACTTCAAACAAGGAAGTTAGGAATAGAAAGCACTAAATCTCTTTGAAAAATGTGGAAACTCTCAAAACAAAACATAAAAATCAGTTCAAGAAGCTCTACTATAAAGCTAAAACATTGACATGATTGTCCCCTCCCTTCCTCTTTCCACATTCACTCCAGAACTCCTTGGACCCCTACTGCCCGCATTAAAACTCGTGACCAGTGGGCATGTCTCCCACTTTACCTCATACTCCATTTTCAGAAGCAGGAATAACATACTGCTGAGATATGGTCCAGTTAATTAAATCGCATCACAGCTTGTTTTCCCTAACCTTTTAAGGTGGTGGGGGAGGTGTTAATACTATGGAGAACAGACACAGTTGTAAAATGCAACGAAAGAACCCACTGTCTCTTAAGGAAAGCTTCTCACAGATTACTTTGCCCTACACTGTGTAACTTCACTGCCTGGTCATTCAAGGGGAAGACAGGGAATGACCACATGGAAGCCCTCCTCTGTTCTTACTCTTTCACTTTTCTCTTTTGGGTAGGCAAGTAGAGCCCTACAGAGGTTCCTAACCATCGCTCCAAGGATAGGAGTAAAGGAAACTCTTCCAGACAGAGAAAACATCAATAAATCACTTGTGAGCTGCATTAATACCAGAAGCTATTACTAATATTTTCCAACACTTGGGTTGCAATAACTGCATTTTTCCAGTTATCTATCCCTAGCATATTAACAAATAAAAAATTTTCATCTCTGAATAGGAGACATTGAAAATTTCAGTAAGCTTTCCTTACTTTCTAGCATGCCACGCATTCTCCTAGCTCTGCACTGTTAGCCTTCTTTTATCACTTGAGGTAACTCCATACTGCAAAGAGATCTTTTGCCAGTCTACTACTAAGATTTGTGAGGGATGCAAATCCATTTAATGTTCGTATCAAGAAATTAAACTGATTAATCACATTTTGTTTACTTGCCAAACCTACTATTTGGCAGAATGGTCAAGTAATAGTTGGCACTGTGTAAACACTTTTTTCATTAATATTCATAGTCTATAACAGTCTAGATACTTCAAAGACAAAACAAACACTAGATTTCTACCCTGGAAAGGTGTATGGCCTGATTTTCCCTAAGAATCTTTGCTTTTAGAAAACTTAGGGGAGACAGAATCTTTCTTGAGAAGGCATTTGCCAAACAATTTTCCAGTGCTGGTTTCTGATTAACTCTTTTTCTTTGTCCAAGAGCAGATGGCCCAACCAAATAACTGCATTGGCTTCTTTTGCCAGGTGTAGTCCCATCAAACTTCAGAGCTCTTTATTAGCTTCGTTTTCTGTGCATTCCCATTGCTGTCTCCCAACAGGAGAGTCAACTCTGTTATTTCTATCCAACTTTGTGCCAGCAGAGAAATGCCTGCTCTGCTTTACTCCTGCAGCCTTTTTGTCAGACAGCTGCTTAATCTTGCATGCCACTCAACAGTCTGTCTGCTACTTGCTATAGCTCAGAAAGGAGGAGGTCCATGTAATGCTGATTTTCCTTAGCAAGACTTTTTCTATTAAAACTACATCCTCCTAGCCTCTTCAAATTTCTGAAGCCATTTCTTCTCTACTTACTTGTAGGTCAGTCATTCTTGGTAATCTCCTCTATGGAATAATGTTTATCTGTGTCCTTCAGGTATAGAGCTATTCTGGGATTCTTGGGGTTAGAAAGCCACATAGCCTTCAGTTTACAAGGACAGACATTTACTTACTCCTATAAGGCAGGAGAGTATTTTATTAAAGGCATTAATTCAGATCTGACATTACACACTTATGCCACTGTTAAACAATGACTGAAATCTTGTCCAAGCTCTGGTGGCAGTAAGTCAAAACTTACTCGAAGGAAGAGGAGGAGGTGTTGCCTTCTACATCAATGACCAGCTGGAGTCCATGGAGCTCTGCCTGGGGATGGATGAGGAGCTGACAGAAACCCTCTGGGTCAGGATTAAAGGGAAGACAGGGGCAGGAGATATCATAGTGGGGATCTGCTACAGGCCACCCAACCAGGATGATCAGGTGGTTGAGGCCCTCTTTAGACAGATAGGAGTTGCTTTGCACTCACAAGCCATGGTCCTCATGGGGGACTCGAATCACCCCAATATCTGCTGGAGGGACAACCCAGCAAAGCACCAGCATTCCAGGAAGTTCCTCAAGTGCATTGATGACAACTTCCTCCTCCAAATGGTAGAGAAACCAACCAGAAAAGGAGCTTTGCTGGACCTTGTTCTCACTAACAGAGATGGGTTGGTGAGTGATGTGAAACTCACTGGGAGACTAGGCTGCAGTGACCATGACACTGTAGAATTCAAGATCCTAAAGGCAGCGAGAAAAGTGCGAAGCAAGCTGAGCACGCTTGATTTTAAAAGGGCAGACTTTGATCTCTTCAAGGATCTGCTTGCTAGGGTAGAATGGGACAAAGGCCTGGATGGGAAGGTGGCCCAGGAAAGCTGGTCCATACTTAAGGAACACTTTCTGCGTGCCCAGGACCAATGTGTCCCTACAAAGAAGAAGGCAGGAAGGAGTGCCAGGAGGCCTGCGTGGTTGAGCAAGGAACTCCTGGACACACTTAGGTGTAAAAACAAAATTTACAGAGTGTGCAAGCAAGGCCAGGTACCGTGGGAGAAGTACAGAGGGGTAGTTAGAGAAGCAAGAGATCAGGTTAGGAAAGCAAAAGCACAGAGAGAATTGCATCTGGCAAGGGAAGTTAAGGGCAACAAGAAAAGTTTCTGTAGGTATGTTAATGATAAGAGGAAGACTAGGGAAAATGTGGGCCCACTTCAGAAGGAAACGGGAAAGCTGGTCATCCAAGATGTAGAGAAGGCTGAGGTACTCAATTACTACTTTACCTCAGTCTTCACCAGCAAGGAGTCTGGTCATGCCCCCCTGTTACGGAAACCAAAGACAGGGACTGGGAAAAGAAGGATCCCCCCACTGTAGAGGAAGAGGAGGTTTGAGACCACCTAAAGAACCTAAAGATGATCAAATCCATGGGACCTGATGGAATTCACCCACGGCTCCTGAAAGAACTGGTGGATGAAGTTGCAACGCTACTGTCCATCATATTTGAAAAGTCATGGCAGTCTGGTGAAGTTCCTGCTGACTGGAAATGGGGAAACATAACCCCCATTTTCAAGAAGGGAAAAAAAGAAGACCCAGAGAACTACAGGGCAGTCAGTCTCACCTCTGTGCCTGGCAAGATCTTGGAACAGATCCTCCTGAAGACCCTGCTAAGACATGAGAACATCAAAGGGCTGATTGGTGACAGCCAACATGGCTTCACTAAAGGCAAGTCCTGCCTGACTAATTCGGTGGCCTTTTACGATAGGGTCACAACCTTAGTGGACAATGGCAGAGCAACAGATGTCTTCTACCTGGACCTGTCAGAAGCTTTTGACACTGTTCCGCATGACATTCTAGTCAAGAGACTGGAACAATACAGATTTGATGGATGGACTACTCGTTGGATAAGGAACTGGCTGACTGGTCGCACCCAAAGAGTTGTGATCAATGGCTTGAGGTCCACATGGAGATGTGTGATAAGAGGTGTTCGTCAAGGGTCGGTACTTGGACCAGTGTTATTTAACATCTTTGTTGGCGACATGGACAGTGGAATCAAGTGCACCCTCAGCAAGTTTGCTGATGACACCAAACTGTGTGGTGAAGTCAACAAGCTGGAGGGAAAGGATGCCTTCCAGAGGGACCTTGACAGGCTTGAGAAGTGGGCTCATGCAAACTGCATGAAGTTCAACAAGGCCAAGTGCAAGGTTCTGCACCTGGATCAAGGCAATCCCATGCATGAATACAGGTTGGGAGGAGTAAGGATTGAGAACAGCCCAGAGGAAAAGGACTTCGGGGTAGTGTTCATCCAGAAGTTTAACATGAGCCATCAATGTACACTTGCAGCCCAGAGAGCCAACCGTATCCTGGGCTGCATCAAAAGAAGCATAGCCAGCCAGTCGAGAGAGGTGATTCTCCCCATCTGCTCTGGTGAGACCCCACCTGGAGTACTGTGTCCAGTTCTGGAGTCCCCAGCATAAGAAAGACATAGAACTCATCAAGCGTGTCCAGAGGACAGCCACAAAGATGATCAGAGGGCTGGAGCACCTCCCCTATGAAGATAGACTGAGGAAGTTGGGGTTGTTTAGCCTAGAGTAGAGGAGGCTCCGGGGTGACCTTATAGCAGGTTTCCAGTATCTGAAGGGGGCCTACAAGAAAGCTGGGGTAGGGCTTTTTACAGGGGTGTGTAGTGAGAAGACAAGGGGCAATGGTTTGAAACTTAAAAGAGGGGAGGTCCAGGCTAGACATTAGAAAGAAGTTCTTTCCTGTGAGGGTGGTGAGATGCTGGAACAGGTTGCCAAGTGTCCTGGTTTGAGCCAGAATTAAGCTAATTTTCCTTTTACTGATTTTTTTTTTTTCCTTCAGTAAGCTCTCTTTTAACTAGCAACAAGAGTTCCAGCTAGGGGACTGATAATGCTGGAATGTTTATGTTCCTGCTGAGATTCCAAGGTTGTGTGTTAGCTCTGCTACTACAGAGGCTACTGGGGCAGAAGAATTGTATCTATGACCCCTCCTGTAGGGGAGCTGGACTAGACAGACAGCAGAATTGTTCAAAGGTATTCCATTCCATATATAGCAGAATTGACCAAAGGTATTCCATTCCATATATCTATGTAAGCTCTGAGGAAGGTCAGAGATCACAGAAGACAACTTCCTTCCTGCTTCTTCCCTTCTCTTCCATCCATGGCCGGCGTCCGGGAAGGACTCCATCCGTCCATCACCGTCAACCCCCAGGCTCAGCCCTGACCCTCATAACTCTCCCCACAGCCCTGTCTGTTCTGCTGTTATCTCAGACAGTGGTCTGAGACATTTGGGACTGCTCACAGCTCAGGAGAGTGCCAGAGGAGTTTCTGGGGATGGGGGGAGGCAAGAGGCTTTTGCACATTCCTGAACATACTTGTATAAAATTGTACACATAATTAAAGCTGTGTAATTTAGTTTTCAATCCAGCAAAGTCTCTCTCCTAATTCTCTCTCTCCTTCTCTACCTGGGTGGGAGGGGGAGGGGATTGAGAGCATTGTTGTTTCTGGTTTAATCGCCCATCCTGACTCAAACCGAGGCACCCAGGAAGGTTGTAGATGTCCTCTCCCTGGAGGTGTTCAAGGCCAAATTGGATGAGGCCTTATGCAACCTGGTCCAGGGGAAGGTGTCCCTGCCCATGCAAGGGCGTTAGAACTATATGACCTTTAATGTGCCTTCCAACCCTAGCCATTCTATGATTCTATGAAAATATCTAAGATTGTGCATCAAGGCCAGGCAAGACCTTTAAAACAGGAGACTGTCATTAAGTAATTTAACAAAACTGTTTCTTTAGAGAACACAGAGGGAAGAAAATAGGTGAAAACAGAGATAAAGCTGACAGTAGAACTGTAAAATGCTGAGCATGCATACAACTGTGATTAAGAGGCAGTATTTGCAGAGTTACTGATAAACAGGTGTTTCAGTTTGCAATTTTGCTCTGGATTAATATTTAATAATAGATTAGTATTTAAACAAAATGCTTAGGGCAACAGGTAGTATGACAAACAGAAGTAGGCCAATTTGAAAAATGTATATAATGGTACCAGGACCCTTTCTTCAATATTGCAGTTGACTTTCTGAGTACCTCCACCATTTTGTGTGTTACTGGTGGAACTCTAATACAGGAAAAATTAATAAAAAACCAGGTAGGTCTTCTGTCCTGCCTGAGTACAATCAAAAGTTCACTATGTCCTTACATGCTGGTGATATTTTTGATGAAGGCCGTTTTTTTTCCCCTTAGTCTATGACAAACTCATGAACAGAGTATGTGTATGGATGGGATACAGCAGAAAGTTTTCTCTAAATATGTACTGCACTTTATGCTTTTCTATTCTCTTATAGCTTTTCTTTTTTGTGGCAGAAAAATGTTTTCATTTACACAGTCTACACAGAAGTTTGCAACACTGTGAAGGAACATTTGCCTTTTCTCGTGACAGTGCTTAGCAAGGCCCTGCTTCTCTGTGTGCTGGTTTTGGTTGGGATAAAGTTAATTTTCTTCATAGTAGCTGGTATGGGACTATGTTTTGGATTTTGGTTGAAAATGGTGTTGATAATACAGAGATGTTTTCATTAGTGCTGAGCAGCACCCACACAGAGCCAAGGGCTTTTCTGCTTCTCACACCACCCCACCTGCAAGTAGGCTGGGGATGCACAAGATCCTGAGACAACTGACCCCAACAGACCAAAGGGATATTCCACATCAGATGACATCATGCTCCACATATAAAGCCAGAGGAAGATGAAGGAAGGGGGAGACATTCAGAATGATAGCATTTGTCTTCCCAAGTAACAGATATGCATGATGGGGATTTGCCAGCTGATGGGAAGTAGTGAAGGAATTCCTTATTTTGCTTTGCTTGTGTGCACAGCTTTTGCTTTACCTATTAAACTGTCTTTAGCTTAACCCATGAGTCTTCTCACTTTTATGCTTCTGATTCTCTTCCCCATCCCACCAGGGGTAAGTGAGCAAGTGGCTTCATGGGGCTTTGTTGCTGGCTTGAGTTAAACCACAGCACTCCACCTAATTGACTCCTTAAGTCTTCATAAGAAATAATTTGCTCCAGGACTGCCTCCTCCCTCTCTCACAAGGCTAGGACTGACCAAGAGCTTCCAAGGCTATCTGAGGCTGAGATACTCAAACAACTATATGCAGTGGGTAAGCAAACAGGTCACTATTCAAGGGAGGACACTGAGTAATTCAAGAATTACTGATGTCATTCTTTCCCTTTTTAATACTCTTCTGCTTTCTGCAAGTAGTGCTCCCTTGCTAATTCTTTTCACTTTGGTCAGAAGCTACGTAATTTACTGCACATGAGTTTTACCTGTGTACAAAAACTGGAATACAGATAGGACTGCTTCAGAAATACTTGCTTGACAAGTAATTTTGAACCTAGGCTTCTGCAAGTAATATAAAACTAGGTAAAATCTATCATTCCTAAGTTCTGCCCTAAAAGTAGGGGTATACTGGGGAAAGAAAGATGGCTTAGTGAATCTTGAAATACATGAGAAAACAAGAGATTTTATTTTAGGAGCCTTTCACCTAAAAATGCCACTCTTCCTCCCAACATTTACATTTTGTCAGACTGCCACTTGATCCTTTCAATTTCTCAACTTTCTGTCAGCAGAGTGGGAAATGCTTGCTTGCTTCTCATGCACATTTTGTTTTAAACTCACCCACAACTGCAAGACAATCCACTATTACAGCAGTGCAAGCAAAAAGGTAGAACTATCCCTTTTTTCATTCCAGCCCTGTAAGACATTTAAGGACATCCAGGCAAAAATTATGACACTGTCATGGCTGGGAAAGAGAACAGCATTTCTTTTAACTAGGTGTTAGCATTCTGTAACATTGTATTTTTTAGGGATAATTTTTAATGTTGTCAAACCTCCTTTTCAGAGAAGTATCTATTAAAACAAAGGTCTCCAACTCACAAGACTCTTGATAGTGTATCAAGACATACTGCAGCATGACACTTGTCCTTTGAAAAATATTTTTAGAGTAAAAATTCTAAGACAGGAAGAACACACAGGAAAATTATTATTTTGAAAACACATTCCTGTCCTACTAGTCAGACAACCTGACCCTACAAATAGCCTAAAAACCTTTCCCCTGTTTTTCCAAAGGCAGTAAAATATCTTTACACATTTGCAAGAAAACCAACCCAAAAAGTCATATTAAAATAAATATATTGTTGATATATGTATTCCCTGGCTGAAATTTCATGTTTCCCTCTCAGTGGTCCAGAATATTAAAACCACCTGTCAAGTCTTACGTTATCAAACTAATTGGATGGCTGGAAGCTAGGAACAGGGAGCAGTAAAAGAAGCTATAATATACATGAACTACCATATATCTTAGGGAATTACACTGACTCTTTATATGAAATACATTAAGTTCATTGGGTATTGTCCTAGATCATAACTGAATCTTTACCTTTTTGACAAGAGGTATGAACTACTGCATGAAATTTTTTTTTTTTTTTTTTTTTACTATTATTGGGAGTGAGGGATGAAAAAAGAGGAGAGGCAAATATTTTTTATATTTTAAAAAAATTAGTCAAAGTCTTTAAACCTTCTTATGCCAATAAGATTTATTCTCTGTTAAGTAGATTGGCTATTTTTAAGTCTTGAACTTTTTTTTTTTTAACTACCATAAAGAATTAGAAATACCAGTTGTTAGCAGAGAAAACAGAGAAAATCAATGATGATACTATCAGTTATGGTGCTGCAAATTTAAAGTCCAGTAGGACCACTATGACTGGTTAGTATGAACTTCAGTATAAAAAGGAGAACAAACACAATCAAAAGAATATTTTTTAACGTGTATCCAATCAGATTATATGATAAGCAGTACACACAGAGATAAAAACAACTGTGGGACACAAAAATACAACTTAAATACAACTTAAATACAACTCAGAATACAGGGGGACATTTATGTTAAACTTTAACTGAGCTCATGTAGCACAGTAATTCTAAATTGAGATAATTTAGCACTGAAATTCGAAAAGTTTTCCAAACAAGTACAATTTTATAGCAGAAAGGTATCTTCAGGGACTTCTTTCTGGCCATAAATGGTGAGAGGGGAATACTTTGAGCTCCTGATAAGTGTTTTCAAAGAGTAGCGATTGCCAGATGTGAACACTGATGTAAAAGATGTTTAAAAAGTGAGAGTGAAATAAAGGAACAGTCTACCAATAGTTAATTTTCAAAATTATCAGAAAGCCCAGAGGCACTAGCCAGTGATGGTGTATTTCCACAGTGCCACAAACTTGGATGCAACTGTGAGAAGTTTCTGTAAATTTTAGCTGTTAACCAGAAATACTGGTTATTTCAACTCTGTAAAAATGGGAAGGAAATATGCTAAAACTGCCACTTTATTTCCATTTCAGCCCTTTTATCGCACCAGAACAGTGGGAGGAAAAAAAAGAAATAGACAACCATGTTTCTTTCATAATCTTATTTAAGGCTGGTTAATATTGAAGGAAAAGATAAAGAATGGTTTATATGCTGTCTCTGTTAATTCACATTTTAAATACCTGCACATTCTTCTTTTAGAATAAGAGATGTTTCTGTTCCTAACTCACATACACTCCTACAAAATCAGTATGTTCATTATATATTTCTACATTTTATTGAACTATATATTTTAAGGAAGATCAACATGACTCTCAGGGGAAATTATATTACAATGTGTAAGAAATGCAAGGAAACTTTGTAGAAATATAATTCTCTTCCAGTTTTAAAACAACTCCAGCTCCTTACTTATATCCTCTTAATTAACTAATCCAGTTCCAGTGGATGTTACCTGTTTGATTCAAATCCTTTATTATACTTTTTGGGGTTTTTGATCAATCTTGTTTTAAACACAAGTTCTTTCCAGGGCACATTCTCTTTCCTGGCCAAAACCAGTATACTCTTCTCTTCCTACACCTTTTCACAACTCCATTTAGTGAATCCAGAGAATTTTCTTATACCTTATATTGTCAAGATTCACAGGTAACTTAGAGTAGAGTGGTCAGAGTCATGGTCAGAACAGCAGAGGGGATCCCCTAGCAAGGACCAAAGAAATTACATCCTTCAGCTTGACAATCAGCCAAAAACCTTCTTGTAAGATCTGAAACCTCTCAAAGTATTGTGACACATATGCCTTCTTATGAAAGCCATTTTAAAAACTTTAAATTATAATGGCTAAACTATACACATGACCACTTAAAAAACCGCTATCACATTATCAAGGACTTGTGTGGGATTGAATCAAGCTAATGGGACAGTTCTATGCATTGGTTCTCTGGTGAGGTTTTCACGACATTCAAAGGCACTCTGCAAATGCAAATATCCCCTCTGGGGAAACTAAAGCAGATGCATTTCTTCTTTTCCTTTAACAGAAAATTGGGTAATTCAGTTCAGCTCAAAATGAAAAATAATAGTTTTTAAGCTAAGACCACCCATATGATGAAGACAGATGTTCCAGATGACCTACCTAATAAAATAATGAGAAAAAAAAACAAGGTGGCCTTTACAGAGGTTAGGTTGTGTCTATTTCCAGGTTAATATTCAATCAAAATTTGTAAATTACCTGCTATGGCAAGAAATTTCCTAGTCTCCAGTAAGGATTTTTTTTTTTTCTGAACATATTTATTTACCTAATTACTCTGTATTTACAGACTCTAAAGAAATAGAAATATTTTACACCAAAGAGGTGACCTTACTTTTTCCTGAAAAAAATTTACTATCCTGACACACTAAAGGCAACAATAATTACTCTGTATTGCAATCTGAAGTGGTAAAACTCCATCTTAAATGTTAATATCTAACACATGCCTTCCAACCATGACCAGCCCTGCTTGTCACCAGTGGCGAATTAGGGGCCATTAGTTACTGCTATTGATCACATGCTGACTTATGAAGCTACTTAAACTGGTAACCTCCTTCCTAACACTGAGTTTGTCATAATTCACTTCACAAAAATTAATAACACTACTGAAATTTGTTTTATAAAATCACATACTACACAATTTTTCTTACATTGTATCAGTGTGACATGATATAACCCAATCCCAGAATGTATCAATAACTGTCATGGATAAGCTATTAACAAGACCAATAATATTGTACATCTCAGTTTCATTCAGCTCTTATTAACATTTTCCATTGACATATGTAGCAAGGAGAAGAGGCATCCAGACGTGTAAAGTGCTGGATTGCTTCTGCACAGCCTCAGAAGGGCCTAGGGAGCACTGTCAGAAGGATGCAGAAGGGCTGGAGGGGTGTAGTGAAGAAACCCTAACAACTGAAAGAGTACAAAAGGAGGACAAAACCAAAAAAATTGGGCTAATTATCCTAAAGGAGGAAAAACTTTGGGCAAATGCCAATAACTTTCAAATTAAAAAAAATATGAAAGTGTGTTGTATTGAGAATGACATGCATTACTACTTATAACTCCCCATTTTGACACAGACTGAAATAATTTCTTTCTAGTGCACATTGTAGACAGTCCATGGTGATCAGTGCCACAAACAGTAAGTCATACGAATTGGGAAAGACTTAGATTTGGAACTAGATAACACTTCCAAGTGCTGAAAGTGAAGTCTTTACTTTAAAATACTAGAATCTCATGATGAAAAAAATTGCTGACTCTGTCTTGGAGGGTCTTTTAATACAGACACATTTGCCAGAAATAATGTGAATATAAAAGAGTATCCCTTAGGCAGAGAAATAGACCAAATTAATTTTCAGTGTCCATTTGTCTCCTTAGTTTTAGGAGCAAAGACATTTTAAATTCGTATCAGATTTTCCTAAGCCTAGTCATTCCTTCTTGTTAAATTAGGCCCAATTTAGAGCCAGCTTTTTAAGTTCAATGCCTAATTTTAAGCTCCTAAACTGATAATGAGTCCACTAAACAAAATGTTTGACTCAAAGTGCTCAAATATCCATGAACTCTCTCAGGACTTTATGCAGCACTATGCTCTTCCCATGTTCTACAAACATATTAGTGTAAGCAAGGACAGCACCCCAACAGGTCAACCTTAAACCATGGTTCATGATCAGAATCGAATCATATGTCAAACCATTGCTATAATTTCCATGCTGCAGAATTTTTGAGATATTATATTTCTGAGGTTATGAGATTCGCTGCTTTCTTCACTGAACTGGAAAAGTAAAACTAAATTCGTCTAGCTATTCAAAGATCCTCTGTTAAGAAGTAAGTAAGTGAAAGCTTCTTCCAAAATCAGAATGGGAATCCACACTCACTTTTTCACAGGAATATGAATGGAAGAATACTTTGCAGTTTCTCCTGTTTATTGCACAGTGTCTTTAAAAGAAAACAAACCTTAACCTAAGAAATTGCATTTTTAAGAGACAAATTCTGAAGCTTCTTTAGAGCCTATCAATTCACCTTACCTTACTGTGCTTTATTTTTTTTAATTTGCCTAATGGAGATGACTTACTTACAATGACTGACCATTTCTGCCCCTCAGGAGAAAGATATGCCTTCAAAAAAGATTTTAATTAAGAGATGGGTAGTGTCTCATACAGGGAACAGAGAAAATTTTAAAACTTACAGGAAATTATAGAAAAATTTCTTAGGCCAGAGCAGAAAAAAACCCACACCAAAGCCTGAAGAGTAAAGCTTAAGTAGAAGAACAGAGGAGATAAAGGACAAGAAGACCAAAGTTCATATGATGCCACCAATAAAAATGCTCAAAAGGCACAGCCAAAACCACTTTACAAGGCCATGTTTTTAATGGAGATTTTCTTGCTAGTGACTACTGTATGGAAAGAAGTTGGGGGGGGGAGGAAATTGGAGGTTGGAAAAGGACACTCAAATTGATTAATTAGATGGTGACATGGTTGAGATTAGATGTCAGAAGAACCAACATTGTCATGCAATGAGAAGGAAATGAAGATCAGAAGGCTTTATGGAAAAAACTGTACATGGCTTTTCCATTGTTTAAGATAAGGCACACCTAGGAATCCTGAATCTCAGACCTATCTGACTTTTTAAACTTTTATTTTTTAAATAACATTACATGTTCCTAGTTCAAGTTTTCCTTTACATTTGTACAATATTTTTCAGCCAAGGGACAGAAAAAGGAAGTGGCATATGGATAAGCTGCACCCAAGCTTCCTGCTAGCTCAATGTCAAGGGGATTTTGAAGCCACTGATTCCAGAAAGCCTGAATTTGAGCATGAAGGAGGCAAGTTTATTCACATTCCAAAAGTGACTGAATTCTTATCTTTAAAATAAAAACAACACCTCACTTGAAAATATGGATCTATTACTTTTCAGCAATGGTTTTAAGGGAAGTGGCTAACAGTAATGAAAAAATTCTGGCAAAAAAAAGACACTCCCCTCCTGTATGCAAAGTGATCCTGGATCAGAACTTATAATTTGAGGGGAGTGTGTTTGCTAAAGCTGACCCATTCCCTTTATATAGTTTGCAGCTTTCTGCTAAAACCTTTGCTTACATGTATTTTTCACTGCATGTGAAAGAGCATATGTGTATGTGTGTGCTGAATTTATTGCTTATATAAGAGTTGATATTTATATCATAAGATAAATGTATTAATTCTTGAGTTTAAAAGGTGACAATTAGTTTTCCACATAAAGGTCATTTAATGACAGAACAGTACGTTAAAAAACCCAACCCAGCCTTATGCAAAAGCAGGTTAAGGATTTCAGAGAAAAAATATTAATGTTCAGCTCAGGATGAGCTAAGAATGAATCAGCTACTAAGACAAGGGAAGTTGGCTTTGGATTTGAATCAACAGCCTCAAGTTGTCTGCAAATTAATATCACTCTGACATTTGTTAAAAAAATAAATGGATGTTGAAAAAAGAAAAGCAATTAATTATTTTCCTCAATAAAAGAACTTCTAGCCAGAATGTTGTATTTGTGAAAAAAATAATACAGACAAATCTGAAGAAACTTTTGGAGCTTTTAGAGACACTGACAATATTTGTCTATATTTTTACATATGAGTAGTAAAGATATATGAAAATAGACTAGGGATTAAAAGTAATTGCAGTGTAACACATCCCAATCTGCCACATTTATCATAGTGGGAAATAAAGTACTGCATAAAGTGCCTCACAGCAATTCAAATTCTTTTTTGATGAAAACCAACAGCTTGGTTACAAAAACAACACAGAGAAATAATGCAAAGAAACCTTTATATGTATCACAATAGTACTCACAAGCCTTAACAATTCAGACTTTTTCAGTCAAGACAAGTGAGTTCCCCCACAACAGGCATGAGAAAAAGACATAAATAGGGTGGTCTCATACGTGATGTGCAGTCCACAGTTTAAAATTAAAAACTTCAGTGGATCCTGAAAAAAAAATGGAAAGAGCAAGAGGTGAGACTTGAGATTAAAGTAATAAACAGACATAACAGATCAGCTGCCTCTCCTGTGTTTGTAGGCATCCTAGCAAACCTGAACACTGAGGAGTGACTTCCAGTTGACTGCTTGATAATGCAATTTAGCATCAGGAAACAACAAAGTGTGATATCTATATCTGTGAAACATAATAAAGTAGTCACTTGGCTACCATCACAGTAATGATGGTGGGTACCAAAGCCCAATTTGTAGCCAATTTGAGCACAAGGCACAAGGATCTTTGGCATTGGCTGCCATGACTGTGAAAGCCACTGGTTCTTCATAGAGGAACAAAGTGAGGACTAATCAATACCCTAGAATTAGAGGAAAATACTGTACATGAAGAAGAACACAGAAACTTGTTTTTCAATAACTTCAGCTGCTCTGGAGAGGGTATTTCCTGTTGTCCTTTCCTCTTTATGCAATTAAAACTTTCCAGACTTTGTCCAGACTTGGGTGGTTAGAGATCCTGATATATAAATGTTCGTTGATTCCTGCCTCAAATGGTCTCACACAGAAACTTTTCACATTCTTCAGGCCCCAGGAGGGACCTCTTTCAAGGGAAGGCCAATGAGCAGTAAGCCACAGATGGAGTGAAATCAAATGGAGTTTAATAAAGCCCTGAGGCTAAGATGCTTGTTCATGTATCCTGTATTTACCCTAACCTCAGAAAAGAAGGAACAGAGAAGTCATATACCATTTCATTATATAGCATCTCCTATAGCAGAAATCCCTCCCATCTTCTTTGTTTTTTTTCCCCATTCCCTTGAATTAAATTCACAATCCTACGAACAGAGCTGTATGAGTCTTTTTTCCACTTATTCTGGGCATGAAGCTGCCTAGTATCCCAACCATCACTAAAACCTAATCTGTCAGAGAATAAAGCACAAGAGACAGCCTTTAGGCCCATAAAGTCTTTTTTTTTTTTTTTCAGTTACCATCAGTATAGAAAATTGCACAGCCGTGGGGCTCCTCACTGAAGACCTCAAAGCTCTTTACATATAAAAGGGAATTAAATCCTCATAACTACCTCCCATTTTATCCTCCACTACATAGGAGAGGAGATTCATTATACCTCTCCCTTAATTTGCTGCTCAAGGATAGTGTCTTTTTTGCCTGAGGCAATCTAGCGAGACTGCAAAGTACTGATCTAAAATTGCTGTGTAGAGCACAGACAAGATTATTCAGAGCAGGCATACAGACAGGAATAGAAGGTGGATTCTCCTAATGAAGATAAGATACCTGGAAAATGCTGTACTGGATAAAGAAAGGTATTCTGCAAAGTTCCTTTGGCCTCTATGAAACAACATTGCTACAGACTCTCAAGTTCTGCGCACATCATGAGTTTCAAGGTTCTTATCCATGGATGTATCATCTCCTTTTTCAACACTGAAATTTTTTCACTCTAGGGTGATCAGGTATCAAATACTTCCAGCATTTCAAAGCTACAGATGAAAGGGATACTCAATGACTAATTAACTGGTAATGCCAAGAAGTGGGTTTTCATGTAAAGAGTCCTAGACCTTTCCATTGTAGATATGTATGTAACAAACATGTGCCTAACACTTTCTCTAAGGTATTTATATATAATGAGTCTTTATTGACAGTCTCCATCACTTTTCCTAATGCAAAAACCTCTCCCTGGAAACACTTCCAAATCCTCAGATACAGCTATATGGAAGATATTTCAAAGGAAGATAAAGTTTCATAGTGTGACAGTCCCACTGCAGCAGTAGCGGGCCACCGGCAGTCAGGATGCTGGACCGTTCTCCACACGTAGTCTGATAAAACTGATTAAACTTCAGGACCACATCCTTTTCTCCAGGTGCAGTAAAGTCCATTCCACAAGTAGAATTGTGAAATTATAAAATCGTAAGAAAACAATAATTCATTGAGCCTGAAGAGTCTTGTAAACATTTTAAGGTGAGTGAATTCCCTGAGATCTCACAGATTTTGGGGATAATTTTTCTGGTATTTCTGGTACACTGTCCCTGGATTGTAAAAGTACAGAAGTTTAATGTTTAAAGCTTTACACTAGGTGAGCTGAGAGGCAAACTGTTCCACAGGGGTTGTTCAATAAATATATCAAGTCAATAAAACACTGCTGTCTTGGGGTTATTATTGAATGCCACTGATCAATCTCGATTTGTTTCTCATAAACATTCATTCATTTTCTCATGAACATTTATATGAAATAAACTTAAGTGTATGGTAAAAAGGGATAAATAAATTTGATTTTAAAATCACCAAACTTCATTGTTATCCAGCCCTATCCACCACCATTTCTCTGTGTATTTCTTCACAGTGATGTTTTTAGCAGAGGTTCAGCCTATAAAATTCCTAGTAGTTCTAAAACTTCTTATTATGACTACTGCTTCTTATAAAACATGACATAGCAAAATTAAACCTGAAGATCCTAATCATGTGTATGCTCTCAGAAGAATTTGCTGGAAATGTCAACAAGCATTTTCCTCTTTATAAGCCCTGGGTTAAGAAAGAACTAAAGCTAATGTTTATTTTCTCCTATATACAGGAAAGCATTTAATAAGACTTTAACTTCCACTATTTTAAAAGGCTTGGAGAACATAACTTATTCTAGTGATAGTCTTACATTCTCTTCCCACCAGTAATGTTTCCCTCAACCACAGAATTATTCTGAAAAGTTAGGTTCCTTGATATAAAAGACTTAACTTTTAGAACACCTCAGTAGCTTCCCCCAGACTGTTTTCAGAGTAGTTTTTATAAACTTCTCTAAATTAACTAGGCTTACTGCAGTTATGTTGTCTGCCTGTATACCTACAACAGGTTTTTGGTCCCTCATATATATATGCACAGAGGACACTGCAGTTCTGTTTAGTGTGAATTACCATTTACTCTTCTTTGCTTGTGCAGAAATAATTTATGGTGTGCCCTTGTCTTGGTTTTAGCCATCATAGAGCCAATTTTCTTTTTAGTAATTTTACTTTTCAGTTAAGCTGCACTTGCTGAAATTAATGGCATGTTTTTCAGTCAGCGTCTGCTTCTACGACTGATTAACACTCAATGTTTATTGTTACTGCTGGAGAATGGCATGCAGAACCAAGGCCACGGTTTGGTTCTGAAAAACATCTTATGCTCCAGAACCAGAAGGCAGTAAAGAGGTCACACCTGAAACCCTCCTTTGGGGAGGAGCAGACCACACAGGTGACCAAAATTGACCAAACTAAGTATTCCATCCCATATACATCATACCGGGTGTAAATTTGAGGGATCACAAAGGTCAAGCTCTCTTCATCCATGGCTGGTGTCCTGGGAAGGTTCTGTCCACTTGTCTGCCTTTGATCCAGATCCGCATGTTCCTGAATCTCTGCAATCCTGCATCCAGCTCCCATCTGATGCAGACTCCAGGAGTGGAGTTTGGGACTTTCTCAGGGCCTGTCCTGAAACATTAGTGGTGACATGTGCATTATTAGGTGTTGGGGTGGGGGCGATAGTGCTTTTGTGTATATTTGTATATATTTCATTCTTTTCCTTTTCATCATTACTGTCGCATTAAAGCTGTGTAGTTTAGATTCCAGCCCAAAAGTTTCACTCCTTTATTCCCTCTCCCTTCCCTACAGGGGGAGGGAGGGGGGTTAATAGAGACTATCTGTCATTCATTTAATTGCTGGCCCAGTATTCAACTGTGACAGCCTTTTATCTCTCCATATACAGAGCAGCATCTAGAGAGACACAGAAAAATCCCATTCATAGGGTAGTGATGATTGCATTGCTTGCAATAAAGAAAGTCCATTTACTTTCCATTTGTGGTTCTGTGAACATATGATGAGAAGAAAACCAAACCATGAGGTGTTTTACCAGAAGCATGTAGTAAACACAGCACATGTAGCAAGGGAGACAACAATCTCACATTGCTGCTTATTCCCAGTGTAGCATTGCTGCACATTCACAACGTACAAAACTGCTGAACATCAAGCTGTTAATCCCAATGCTCACAGGACTGTTATTTAGTACTGATTCCAACACACCTTCGCTCTTATTGTTATCACTGCAATACATGTAGTAGCTGGCTTGACTACAATCTCTCCATGAGATCAAACAAACCACTTCAGCATAGCCTTAATGTTAAATATACATTACTTTAAATGTTTAAAATTAAATTTGTGCATATGCATTTTTCCTGGAGTAGAAGAATGTTTTTTAACATGACTGTACTTAGGTGCTTATAAAGGAGTGAATCTCAGCTTCACAAAATCTAACAAGTTTAAATATTTTGGAAATCCTACATGGGTGTTAACATTTAAAACCTAGCATAGCCCTGACATTGATTTTAAAAAGTTACAAAAAAGGTGTCACGGTTTGACTCAGAACCAAAAAATAAACCAGAGACAACTATGTTCTTGATCCCCTCCCCCTCCCACCCAGGTAGGGAAGGAGAGAGAGAATTAGAAGAGAGACTTAGCTGGATTGAAAACTAATTAAGACAGCTTTAATTATATGTACAGTTATATACAAGTATGTTCAGGAATGTGCAAAAGCCTCTTGCCTTCCCCCACCCCCAGCAACTCCTCTGGCACTCTCCTGAGCTGTGAGCAGTCCCAAAAATGTCTCAGCCTGCAGGCAGGAGATAAGGCAGAGCAGACAGGGGCTGGGTTATGAAGGTTATGAGATCAGAGCCTGGGGGTTGACGGTGATGGATGGATGGAGTCCTCCCTGGACGCCGGCCATGGACGGAAGAGAAGTGAAGAAGCAGGAAAGAAGTTGTCTTCTGTGACCTTCCTCAGAGCTTACATAGATACATGGAATGTAATACCTTTGGTAAATTCTGCTCTCTGTCCAGTCCAGCCTCCCACCAGGGGGTTATAGATCAAAACTCTCCTGCCCCTGTAGCCTCCATAGCGGCAGAACTAAGAAGCAACCTTGGAGTCTCAGCAGAAACATAAACATTCCAGCGTTACCAGTCCACTAGCTGGAACACTTGCTGCTAGTTAAAAGAGAGCTTACTGAAGGAAAAAAAAAAATCAGTAAAAGGAAAATTATCTTCATTCTGGCTCAAACCAGGACAAAAGTTTACACTTAAAATAAGACAGGCTACTTGTAAAAGATTGCCTAAGTGTCTTTCCGTTAAATTATATATGTAGAAAGTTGAAACAAATAAGTTGAAGCAAGAATACTTCAGGCTGCATTATTAATCATTAATTTTAGGGTGTTTTAGAAGCTCTTCATTGTATAAGTGTATGATGGAAGGATATAAACTTTATTCACATAAAATGTTTGCCTTTTTAAGACCCCATTTAATCTATTATCTTCTAATGACACATGCTGAACAAAGTCCCTCTGTACTCTCCCAAACTGATGCATTGCAACAGGAGTTTATAATTTCTTCATGCACAGAGAGCATCTGCCATTTATGTAATAGTCAGACCAGCTTTACACAATTACAAGGGCCTTAGGGCTATGGGGTCAGGAAGACAAAACTATTTTCATATGAGGAACAAAATCCTTTTTTCCCCTCCTCCTTCAAGAGTTACAGCTCTCTTATTCACATTTCCTCCAAAAACCTACAACAAAAACAGGCCCTAAGCTTCATAACTTGGTTTTATCTAGTGATGCAGACCTCCAAAATCAGCTTAAGGTGAGGATCTATATTATACCTGTTTGGCCAAAGGAATGTTGAGTATCTTCTAAACTTGTCCCAAAATCTATAGCCCTTATTCTTCTTCAAAATGCTCAGATTTCATTATTCGTTATATTGCTTCATATCCCTCAATAGCTGTTTTTATCTACATGCTTTTTCTATCCAGTTGATATACATGAGCTTGAATTCCTTAGCTTACTCCCCTAGAACAATTCCCAGTGATTCACCTTCTGTTCACCATGACCTGCATCTTGCATAGGTGTCTTGTGTAACCCATCCCATGTGGTGAAGGAGGAAAGAAAACCATCCATGCAAGCATGAAGCACTCACCAGCTCTCCAGTTTCTACCCTAACAACTTTCTAGTTGCAACAATGATATTGACAAACATTAAAAGAGAAAAATGTTCGCTTTCATGGTGAAGAAAAACATGCTGTAGTATTAATGCAACCATATGGTGTACTGCTTTGAGCCAAGATGAAGCCAATTTTTTTTTTCCTGATTTTTTTTTCCTTCAGTGAACTCTTTAAAGCACACCGTTGTCCAGCTAGTGGACTGATAACTCTGGAATGTTTATGTTACTGCTGAAACACCAAGGACACTTTGCTCTGCTTTGGATACTAAAGGAGCAGAAGAGTCGTATCTGCAATCCTCCCGTAGGGTGAAGTGGACTAGACAGATGGCAAACCTGGCCAAAGACAGTATTCCATCTCATAATCTCTATGTAGCTTCCAGTATAAATCAGGGTCACGGAAGTCAAGCCAGTTCTTGCTTCTTCTTCCCTTCTCTTCCATCCATGTCCAGTGTCCTGGGAGGACTCCATCTATCCAACACCATTTATCCCTAGGCCCGTGCATTTCTGATCCTCCTAAATCTTCTACCCTCAGCTCTTGTCTGCTCTGCCACTCTCTCCAGCAGTGCTCTGGGACATTTTGGGACTGCTCACAGCTAAGGAGAGTGCCATGGGAGTTGCTGGGGGTGGGAGGAGGCAATAGGGTTTTGTACATTCCTGCACATACTTGTATATAATTGTACATGTTTTCTTTTATCAATAGTATTTAATTAAAGCTGTCTAGTTTAGTTTCAATCTGGAAAGTCTCTCTCCTTATTCTCTCTCTCCTTTTCCCACCTGGGTGGGAGGGGAAGTGGATTGAGACCATTATTGTCACTGGTTTAACCACTGATTCTGAGCCAAACCATGACATATAGTTAAGTGCAATCAGTTGTGGAAGGAGAAAATAATTTTATTTTAAAACAAAACCAGCTTTGCGCATAAGGCCATGTCCTCATATGCACTGGGATGCTTATGTCCAAGTAGTCTGTTTAGTATTCAAGCACAAGAAGTATGACTCGGTGATTTGACCAGCATTTCTTGTGATGACATAGGAGGGCAAGAAGCTCTGATTATTGAGTGCTCATTACACCTTCTTTTTCCTGAGGCAGGAGACTGTGTGCTGGTTTTTGATCTATTAATGGTTAAGAAAATCTGTGTATCTGTCCCGTTCAACTTTTGTGACTGTAGTTTAGTCTCCTGGTTTGTGCATGTTAGGTCTCCAAGTCTGCTCTCTCTCTTTTTGCCATTATTTCTTAATGGCTTGAGTCTATTCTAGTCTAGAATTACTCCTGCAGCTTGAAAGAGGTGCTTCAGAGCAACATCACCATCAAAGAAAGCCTTGAGAGGGGCTGGTGGTTTTAGAAGAAACTGAAAAGGAAACCAGATCCAGAGTATTCCCAAGAAGTGAAGAAATTCTGGGGGAAAACAGTATGTCTGTGCACACAGGTCCCTTGCTGATCACAGGAATAGATGGATATTAGAAAAAGCCCATGTAATGCATGTCACTTTTGCGAGGTTTGTTTCTGACCAGTAACACTAATTTGTGTTTGTTTTTTAATCAAAGATTTAGCTGAGCAGAAATTAAGAGGGAAAGCTAACATTTATTATTACTATAGTCAAACAAACATGCTTACCAAGTAAATGTTTGGTAATAGTATACTAACCCCTTCATATTTAAAAACATTTTACCTAGAATGACAAGATGATAATGAGATATTCAACATATCATCTTGACTGCTCCTCCGATGTTGCCTTACTCAACAGACACATTCTCACAAATGTGTTCAGTTACAAAAAAATATGTTGATCTTTTCTGCCCAATTTTCTGGCTCATGGTTTCATTCTTTAAACATGTATTATTTGCATTAATTTTCCTAGTGTATGAACATTTTTTGGACCCCAGTGATCTCATAAACAGCATCAAATTCCTATCAGCTCAATCTCACAAATGGTTTCTCTTCATTTCCCAATCTAACAAAATCTAAAAAACTCCAAACTCAGAAATTAGCATGTCCTCATGCTTTACTGTTTTACCGCCCAGTGTTTCAAATTAACACCTTATTCTGCATTAAAAGAAAGTAATCACACTTATAATTCTACTCCATTTTCAAGAGGTCAGTTACCAAAGGTCTTGATTAGATAGGAATCGCACCTTTGAGACTTCTTTCCACCTGCTCTGCAACAATCCTAAGAAAACTTGGTATTACAAATGAGATTAAATTTCTGTATGCTCTGGATGAGAATCCTGTGACAATATCAACCATCAGTAGATGACCTATGTATGTTTATTTCCATGTAAATACCCAGGACAAATTAATGTCTTACATTTTACAGAATGCTCAGGTAAAAAAAAAAAATCCCCAAAATATTCTGTATTACAAAAAGTGACATTTTTTTTGTTTCTACTATCATCAAGTACATGCTCTCTACATAAAATAGCATTGAAAACCTCTGCCTGCAAAAAATACCCTTCTCACAAGCTTCTCAAAAATCATGCAAGTGTTATGAGAGCCATGCTAAATGGCATGAAGTTACAGCACAGGAAGTTCTACCTCAACATGAGGAAAAACTTATTTAATGTGAGGGTGATGGAGCACTTGAGCAGGCTGCCCAGGGAAGTTGTGGAATCTCCTTCTCTGGAGATTTTCAAGACCCATCTGGATGCGTTCCTGTGAGATCTGCCCTAGGTGTGCCTGCTGCAGCAGAAGGGTTGGACTCAATGATTTTCAGAGGTTCCTTCCAACCCCTATGATTCTATGATTCTCTAATATATCCCTTCCAACCAGAACTGGCTATAGGTGCATTTTGTAGGAGAAGACAACTGGAAAAAAAGGTAGGATACAAAAGTTTTGAAGTATGGTCCAAAAATTTTTCTGAATTCTGTTAAATCAGGAACAGCCCTAGATTAAACTTTCTCAGAGAAAAGAGAAGTAAGCTGTAGCGAATGAGGCACGGACTCTCAGCTTGTCCAGCAAGGAGAGAGACGTTTATTATTACACGCAGGAGATATTTAAATGGTTGCAAAAGCTAATGCAAGCAGTTTCACACAATGCCTGCTATAGAGCAGTTTCTGTTTCATGTCCCATTTCCAGAGCATGCTCCCGAGCACTCTGCTAGGGGCCAATCAGCGTCTTGATCACACATACTTCACGTGGCCCCTTGGCCCAATTGCACAGCATTCCCTTTGTGGTTCTGCACGTTCGCTGTACCCTACATGCTGCACAGAAAACTAACAATGGACACTTAAGGAAGCAGTTTAGACTTATCCCTCACATCTCCCCCTTCTTTATTTAATTGATCAAGAACTCACATGGTTGTAATTTGCAAAGCCATTGCCTGATTTAAGCTGCAATCTATCATTCGTTGTACACAAGACAACAGACAAGGAATACAGATTAATAAAAACACTCCCCCTATTAATACAGCCGCTGCTACTAATTGCCTAAGCCATGTTCCTCCACCTAGTCCGTCAAACCGTGAGAGCCACCCAAGGATATCATTGTCATTCTTTACTTTTAGTTGCTGTGTGAGATCCTTTAATTGCTTAATGCTTTTGTGCACTGATTCAGAGTTATCGCTAAGATTCATGCAGCACATACCCTCAAAGTCGTCGCAGCCATGGCCCTGTGCTAATAACAGGAAATCAATTCTGGAGCGAAGCATGTTGCACAGAGTCTATATCTACTAACATAGCAGGCAGGGCAGCACTAGTGGCATTGGCTTCTTTTGCCAATGTTTTGGTTTGAGCCAGGGTGAAGCTCTTTGCTGATTTTTTTTTCTTTCAGTGAACTTTTAGCAGCACCAGTGGACTGATAATAACCAAGGTCACTTCTGAGTGTCTGCAGCCTCCCCCCCTACGGGGGAGCAGATCAGACTGAAGGCAGGATCAGCAAATCAGAATATTCCCTTCTCATCATATTTTCTCTATTTGGCTTTCAGTATAGGTTGAGACATCACAGAAGTCAAGCCTTTCATTTCCTTTTTCTCTCACTTTTCTGCTTACTGTTGCTTCTATCTCCCTCTCTTTGGCTCTCTCTCTTTTTTCCCATTTTTTCTTCCCAGCCGACACCCGAGGGCCCCGTCCGTGCGCCCGGACACTCCCCCCTTCAGCTGGGAGTCACCAGGGAGAAGAGTTGCTGTGAGAGTCGCTGGGGGAGGAGGGAGGGGATCGGGTGTTGCACATCCCTTCACAAATATATATATTACCTTATCACTAATAATTAAAATCAATGTTTCACTTTTTAACCCAGAAAGCCTCTCTTTCTCATTTGTCTCCCTCTTTCCCTACCTTGGGGGAGGAGGGGGAGGGGAGTGAATCAAGAGTGTTCCAACTCAGTTCCAAACCGTGACAGCCAACCAACACTCAAGTTTGTTCAACAAGGTCAACACGTGAGCTGTACCAATAGGGGGAATAAGGTGACCAAAGATACATTCAGCCATGTTCTAAAATATGTCTTCAGAGTCGCAGTCCAGTGAAAAGGAATTACTTGATCTACGGGTGCAGCGCACATGGTTCTGCCACCGCTGAATGATAGAGGTATGATTAGGGTGAAAAAGTGTAAACTGTCCAAAAGTACGTGGCCCACCGACCGCTTTACCTGGGATTCCTTTCCAGGTGTGGTTCCTACAAATCGAAAACAAATCATCTATAAGTCCTATAGCATCAAGTCCTAGAGCAATGACAGTCTGCACGATATAATTACACCAAAATGTGCAATTGTTATAAGGAGGTAAGGGAGAGATACCTATGCCAGAACCATTGATATGGGGACCAGAGGTGAAATGAACATAAAAACACAAGGGTGCTTGTAGACTACCTAACAGGTCCAATTCTTGGGGTTGTGCAGGTAGGGCAGGGAAATCTCCAATCTTTGTCATGTCTAGATACCAAGAGGCACTGCCCTTCCACATTGGCCAACTCTGTCACCACTTGTCGCTGCAGCACCAGTTAGGTTGCATTTTACCCAGAGCAGTGCAGTTCTGTGCCACTGTGTCATTATATAAGGTACTCATGCAGGCTATACTGAGAGGAATACCTACTAGACAGGTACGAAAGGGATCACTTGGGGTAGACATCAAAATACACAAGGTGTCGGTGTGTGTGGCATTGGCTAGTGTGATCCATACATTCATGTGGGTCACATCCATCCAGGAGGCAGCGAAACACCTCATCAAGAACATCAGGCAGGTGAAATGTGTGGTCACACACAGCAGGCTGGGATCCACTGTGAACATGTGCCTGTGGAAACACAAGCATAAACCCTTCCCCAAGTTAATAATTCATGAGGCCCAGACAATTGACCAGTGACCAGGTCCCATATCATGACAGGTGGTTTATGCTCCAAGAGTGGGGTTGTAGACCAGTGCCATCCAGCAGCCATTCGTCCTGCAGTGTCACAATTAAAAAAATTTAGAACATAAAGCGCTTTAGCTAATTGGTCATGCGGTGAGACCTCAGTAAGCTTTCAATTACTATTTGTAGCAGGGATGCCTTACTACAAGGGCAGGCTGCAAAAAAAAAAAAAAAAAAAAAAAAAAAAATCAAGGCAGTAGAAAAGGTCTGGGGGTTTGGAAACATCTGTAATATGACTGTAGAGAAGCTACATATTTCTTCTCTCCTTAAATGTCGTATCAATAACCACACAAAAATCCCTCCCAGTCTCAGAAGGTGATTTTATGAAGCCCTCAAGTGTTAAAGTTCTGGCAGTTTTGTAACTTTCTAACTCTTAAGATTCCTAAGAACTGAAACTGACTAGAAATAAGGCCTTCTTCTTGGTTGCTCACAAAGGAATAGTTTCTAAGTTATATAAGATAATACCTTCAAGTGTTTTGCATTGGAACCATGGTATATATTTAACCCAATGATCTTTTTATTTGTTTTGCTTTACTTTATCTTGCTTAAGAAACATGTTTTACAAGATTTCAAGGCTAACGTTGACAGTCTCATGCTGTATTCCAAGGCTGTAGTCCAGATGTTTTGGTTGTGCCTACTTTTTTGTAATGGTGTTAATGTGCAGGAATATGATTCCCTTGTGACAAATCATGTAAAACGAGTAAACGAAGATGAAAGCTGAAAATTTGATGGCTCTTGATATTTTTTGTTAAAATAAAGCATTTTTTAAAATATAAATATATGGAAGAAGAACAGATGACAGAGTTAAAAAAAAAAAAACAAACAGAATTATAACAAAATTATTTCCTTTTGTTCAGTTAAAAAATACAAGTGCATGAGTTTACATCACCTGGTACCAAGTTTTGTGCTGAAACTGCATTAAAAAGCCTTACATGTGTGGCTTGTTAAAGGGCTTAGCTTTCAAATACTACAGCAATTGAATATTCAGGACAGCATGCACATACTGGTTAGCTTCTACCACTACTGTAGATCTGGGATTATTGTACTGCCAATTACATATTCAATTCCTTGTTTAAATTATAGGAACAATTTAATTCTCAGGCTCAATTTCTTGAATTTCCTGTTATTTTCATATCCTGTACAAGATTCTTAGAGAAATATTAACAATAATATTTCACAGTATGCACATTTAAATCTATGTAACATCAAGAAATAGAATGGCTTTTGTAAGATCCTTTAATATCCTTTCCTTTTTTTAAGAGGAAAAAAATGTTTAAAGAAAAATTTAAAAACCAAAAACAATACTTCAAGGTAAGAAGTGTCCTGTAAAAACAACAGAAATAAAAAAAAAAAACCAACCAACATTAACAATTTTTGATTCTTGCTACTATAATGATCTCAAAGAGGGGGCTGGGGCACTTTAAACCTTACTCATAACTTTTGAGGTCTTGGGTTTGGCAGCTGCAGTGTCATATATCTTGTTTTTGAGGAGTAACTTAAATGATAATTCCTTACAAATACTTCAATGTATTTCAAAAATTATTGGTATGTGCGAAATAAGTCAGTACTCAACCTACAGGTGACAGTTTACAAGAAAAAAAAAAGGCAAATATCTCCTTCCATAGAGAGACTATGTACACTGTCTTGCAACCTTTCCTTGAAGTCAGCAAGAACTACAATTCTGTGCTTAGAAAATACAGGACTTTTCCTATGTTTCTGCGGTGCCTGCCACTCCAGAGAAGGCAAAACAACCTGAGAAGAATCTTCTCCCTCTTAGCAAACACACACCTGCAGAACGGACAAGGTGCAGTTAGGAATGCAGTCACATACCTGCACAAAGGCCTTGAGTCAGCAAAATATATTAGTTATCTTCTCTTTTCTTCAGTAAGTTCCTTTGGCTTCTGAAGGACCCGAAACAAAATATGTCCATACCTTGCATGAAGCAGTAGTGCAGCTCTGTCTTTCTCCAGGCAAGCACTGATGCTTTCCCACTCGTTTCCTCTCATGTTCTCTGTGCCATTCCCTGCTTCCACTCTAAGAGTAATGGAAACTAATAAAGCTTTTCATAAACAAAAGGGCCATGCCCATTTGCATGCAAGTGTAGTTGAATGGAATAAAAATTATTGAACTATAAATAAGACTCATTCATAGTCTTCAAACACATGCTTCTTTCTCTCATAACATGTCAAAATGCAAGCCCTTCATGCACTATTACAACTTACTCAGACATGGATACAGAGGAAGTTCAGGAGTTTTTTTGTGTTCCTACTTTTATGCGTGCAGAAACACACCCTGGCAAACAGCTTTCAGATAGCAAGGCCTCATACATGTAAGAAGCCTTTTGCTAAGAAACAAAAGCAATTCTCATTTTTATAGCACAAAAAGTGCCTTCTCTGAATGTAACTTCATCACGAACAATGACAGAGGGGAAAAGTGTATTTGGCAGACATAAGCAGGAGTTAACACATCCCTCAGGAACAGAAGCATTTATCTTCACAGGAACCCTCCCTGGACTCTAAAACCAGAAGTCTGAGCCTGCACATACAGGGCTGAAAACCAGCATAACTGGTGTATCTGACAGTTAAAGGGGTATGCAGTTTGGGACAAATATATAATAATCTGGGAGGTACTTGCACAGATGAACATCAGAGTTGTACAGGTTATTGACTTCCTAGTGAATCTACCAAGGAGATGTGAAGAGCTGGTTACTAATGCTGAAACATGTATTTTTGTTTGTTTCTTTTTAGTTGGAGACATCATGTACGAAGACTGACTTAAAAGATTTACCACAAATACTGAGGTGCCTCAGTGGTACCTAAGCTCCTTTGGCAAACAATTAAGATATAAAAGAACATTGAAAATAGTAATAATTATCTCTTTCTAGAAAAAGAACTTTAAATCCTTGTTAATCTCTACACGAACATAAAACTTGGCTCCCTACTGTCAGTGCTATTTGATTGGCATGAACACATCACATTAAGAAAACTTACTTCCCAGCTTTGGTGGATTAGTGTTAGCTACAAAAGACTCAAACACCTAGAGATGAATTAGAGTAGCAATAATAATAAAGTTGATCTTCCTAGTTAAATCTAAGGTGCAACAAAATTTAAACATGAATGGTATAATTTTAAAAAGTCAAGTAAGAATCGACAATGCAGATCAGCACAACAGTACTTCATTTCTTAGGAGATGTAGGAACTTAAAAGAAAGACCCTAAATATTGTATTCACTATTTCACCCTATCAGTTTAACAGAAGCAGCAACTCATACTTAAGTGGTCTTTGTTACAAACAACTGACAAGAAGCAGAAGACAGTGTGGTGGCTGACAAGGAAATTAAAGTATGTCATCTTAGTTAAACCTGACATGACTTCTAACTAAATTCTTGCAAAGAATTTCCAGGATATTTTCCTCATTCAACTGTTGATGAATAGATTTTAAATTCCATTGGGTGTGTAATAAAATTAAACTGTCTTAAAAGCTTATATATTTGCATTACTGGAGAGTTTAAAATTGGCATGTAAGAATAGAAATGTGAATATTTTTATTAGGGTTATTTGGTAAAATTGTCAAATATCACATTGGAAAAAAGGACTATCACTGTGATTAACACTTTCCAGTTATAAAGAAATACAGCTGTAATAGCCTTTTCCTCCTTTAATCATTGCAATTATGTCATATATATCAATTTCCTCGATTGCAAAAAAAAATAATTTTTTGAACCCACCATTGCCCTGCAGGTAGAGAAAGGGACAGTGTGTGATGCATAATGTGCACAGCATATAACAAAGGCCTAATCCTGCCCTTCCTGAATTTCTGGAGTAAGTAATGCTGGGTGTTGTTGCTATACCCATAATGAACTAGATCTTGCCCTCTCATGAGGAGTCTGACAGCATAAAAAATGTTTAAAACAAATGGTCATCTATTCAAGAAAATGAGATGGGTACTCATTTAAACCTATGTGGAAAAGTTTCCTCATACTATTTTGAATCACAGTGGTAACCACTGAAATACCTACTTTGTCATTTACATGACTGTCAAAAGCCTCTTAAGTGTTTCACTTGAGTAAGAAATGCAGCAGCTTCAGATTTATCTGAAACATTAGGAGGGAGAGAAAGAGTTTTTAAACCTATTCTGAAAATGCCCGAATCAAATATCCACTGAGCTTAAAGGATGCCAGGGCAACATGCAGCTTCAAAACATGGATATTATCTGCACAGACATGTTCTGGAGCACAGTACAATATTCTAGCAGAAGTTTTGCCAACAGAAGGAACAACATCTGACCAGAATTTGAGCTACTTTTTGTTAATAGAGTCAAAGTTGCTGGAGGAAACCTCATTTAACATTTCAGTTGATTTAGTAAATCTCAAAATTAATGTTGTGTGCTTAATTAACATGTGTAAATAGGCAAGAAGCAAGTTGATGAAAGATGGACTTGTATCACCTTAATATTGCATATGTTGTTCTGTACTGGCCAACCTATTCCATCTCTCTATGACGAGAAAGCTAATGTGTCACTGACTACACAAAGAAAATAATTATGTTCTATTCAACCATCGCATTTAAAATACTCAACCCATTTCTTCCTGATATTAATTAATTTGCATTGAATATGAAAAAGTGTGCGAGCACTAGTATTATGATCTGTTTAGCTAGGTCTGTCCTTGTTTATCGTATTATTTTCTTTAGAGAAAATATAAAAATACTGTTTTATGCAGCAAGTGGTACAGAGCATGGTGATGTAGTTCACTTTATGATGACATAGCCTGTTGGGAAATCTCATGTCATGCTGAAATACACTATATTGTGTCATGTTTATTTGTTATGATGGCTAGAGCACTACTAACTGTGCTATTGCTTACAGTGTCATCTGGAAGAAAATGACAGATGTCACCTAGATGTGTATATTAGCTAAAAAATTTATTCAGAAAATGCTGAAAAGGCAATTTGCTAATATTACAATATGAAGAAAACCCTCTAATAGCAAACAACTGATTTGCATGCAAACATTTGTTTTATAATTCAGAGAATATATTAAAAGAAAGAAAGTAATCTGCCTAAAAAAAACCCATGCCAGTGCCAAAACCTTTCTTCACAGAGAAAGTAAAGGGTGAATGTGACACTTTTGCCTTTCCTTAGTTTACCAAATCCCTTCCCACTTTCCCGTTTTTCTTCCTTTTTGTTTTTGTCTCCCTGCTCTGCAGTTCATTTTACCACTGAAATAGCATAAGCTACAGTGAGCAACAAAAATAAGTCTCTTCGGAACAAAATATAAGGACTTCTGGGTAAAGGAGATGCTCAGTCGCTGACCTAGTAAAGGTTTCTTTATTGCTGCTCTTGTTTGGTATTCTCCTAAACTAACTAGGGAAATACAATTGTCATGAAACTACTGTCGGGTAGTTGCAAAGCTCAGTAGTCACCACATCCAGGCGGCTGCTTGCCTGTGAAAATGCAATGATGCACTGTGTAGATTCCTTAAGACATCTGTTTTAGGATGAGGGAGGATGAGTACTTAACTCAGAGAGGAATAATCAACCACACAATTACAGGTCTAGGAGCTACTTTGCCTAGCAAGCCTTCTAAAAAGAACCAACAATAGCATGAAGAAAAGATAAACATCCTGCTCAGGTGTATAAACAAGCAGTTAGGAAGGGAAACCTGAAAGAATGGGGTTAGCCTAAAGAAGAGAAAAGGGGGGACAATGATAACAGCTTCAAATACAAAAGAGAGCTATAAAGAACAGAACGATCTTTTCTCCAAGCCCATGAATAATGGATTATGGACTTAAAATGCAACAAGACTGGTTCGTGTTAAACATGAGAAAAAGGTCTGGGGTAAAGACATGCACAGGAACAGTGAGTCTGAGGGCTGCTCTTAATGGAAAGGACAAACTTTTTTCGGAAGTCATTTCCCTCCAATAGGGTCTGGACATGCAGAGCACAGCTTATCTGAATTTGAGCTTCAGACAAGAGACTAAGGACTCTCAAAGCCCTCTGAAAGTTAAGTGGGGAACAAGTAGATCTTACGGAAGTTTTCCTAACATCAAAAGTGCCTGACGACATATTTCCAGAATTCATGACTGCCATATACTGCATTACCTTCAGAAATGAGATTATATTTCAGAGACACTGGGTCTAAGTGGAAACCCAACATTGAGTGGCTTCCTGAAGAATTAGAAGATTTTAAGTGCACTCATAAGAAGCAAAGAAATTCCCTCTATTCAATCCTGTGGCACCTAAGCTGTCAAGGTCCCTGGACATCTTCTCATGAGATTCCTCATTATCCTTTAAATCATCCATAACACATCTGGCTCTACTCTGAGCATTTCCACTCAGTCAGAAACCCTAGATCACATATTACTAGAGCATAAAGGACGTAACAGATTTATATACCTTAAGGACAGAAACAGACATTAATATGAGCTAGTCTGATCCTCACCTACAGGAAGGAATCATAAACATAACTGGAGCAAGCATATGCCATTAATATGCCACAAAACCAAAAGGTACCTGCTACATGATGTCATCAAGGAATGCTTATTTAGAAGAATTCTACAACCTGGACAATCACTTTAAACATAATTGTTATTTAATCTTGTGAAATGCAGATTGCTGTACCTCATGTAAGAAGAAAAAAGGCATCCTCCACTTAGTTGGCTTTCATTGTGGAGCACCCTCCAACTCCAAGCTGCATACAGATTTTCTGAGATATGAGGGAAATGATGTGCCAACCAACAGTCTTCAGAACAAGCCTAAATGTTTTCAGCTTGCCTTAGGAAGATCACTGTGAACAGCAAATGCAACCTAGACTATGCACGCTCCATACACAATCTATCCTCACAAGTGCTTCCCCCCCAGCAAGTCTGCAAGCATCCAACACTCACCCAGTAAACAGCATCAGGTAGTTAAACAGAAGAAAAAAAAAAAAAATAAAAAATAAAAAAAAAAAAATGGCAATCACTGTATTTATTTTTTTTTTAACAATCTTTTCAAGATCATCAAAATCATCATCAAATTTTCAGTTTTCTTATACCAGATTCTTATTGGCTGTTCCTTAGAGGACCATTTCTTTCAACAGGCCATCATCCCAAAGTATGATACCGAATATGAGTCAAGGCAGAGAAAAAAAAATTCCAATCAGGGTTGCTGTGTGAGTCCCATTTCCTCACTGAAAATTAAAATTATTGTTTTCACCTGCTGTCCCTACAAACAAGGATTTTATATGGAATAGTAGTTACCATCAGTAACCTAGAGTCAGAAAATTAGCATGAAATTAAGTATATTTGGGAAAAAAAAAAAACACAGTTTGCAAAATGAGGGACATGACAGAAACAAGTCACAGTGACTAAGCTCCGTTTAAAATGGTATCCTTTCTGACTCCAAAGTTTCATTAAGGCTAAATATTGGCATATGCTTTCATATCCATTCATGATGATTTAAGCCTGTATCTTTAAAAAGCTTTCTTTGTGGCTATGTATGTATGCTTTTGACATTGTATCTGCTTTCATACTAAAGTCTGTTTCTTGCACTAGTTTTTAATGTATTTCAATTTTTTGGTTTCCCCAGTTCAAAAAACCTAGACAATATCATGTTAGGATTGTCTGGTTATTTCTAAGAAGGTATAACATTTGTCAGCATGCCTGCTGCCTAGCTGAAATTGCCTTTTTAACACTATTCACACCTTGCTCGGTGGGACATCTTCATCTTTTTCCCCATTTCTGCCCAAGTGCAGGTACAGATAATAAGTGCAGATAAAGCGTTCTTTGGATTTTTCCACAGGTTAATAAACTAAAATTAAAAAAAAAAAAAAAAAAAAAAAAAAAATAAAACTGTAATTTTCATGCAAACACTCATTTTGAGGATATCTGATTCTGTATTCCTTCTTGTTAGTGAACTACCAAAAAAGCTTCCACTAAAGCAACTGCATTCTTAACAAGGCAAGTAGCATAGTTTCTTAGAGACACTTCTTTGTTTTAGGGAGAGTATTTGCGGAATGACAAAGCACTGAAATTCAACAATAATGGGTAAGAAATCTATTACCAAAATGCAGGGTTTCGGTAAGGAAGCACGATGATTTTGGACATAATTTTACAAATGAAAAATACAAGAATTTGCAGCTTAGCAGGGGAAACAAAAAACATGTAAAAGTGAATAAAGGCTTCTACAGATTTGAATGCTTTTCAGCTTAATCATGAGGAATTAAAACTGCAGGCTCCAATAATCGATATTCCACCTAATTTAAGAATATTTACATGACAGTTAAGTCGCAGCTTAGAAGTTAGACTATCCTGCAAACTCAATTTCATGCTAATTTCGAACAACATTTGGCTGTATCTCCCACATCAATGTCTTTGTATACTCATTTACACTTGAGACACTGTCAAAGAGTGAGGTGATTCTCCTGCTAAATAATTACACAGGGTGTGTACGGCAACTAAGTTTCTAACTGTATTGTTTACATTGTGTCATAAATCAGATGAGGCAAATATAGAAGTGGGTTGGGTTTTTTGTTTTTCTTGTTTTGCCTCTTGTTTTTAATGGATAGATTGTAATTTATACTGAAGGTTCTATGTATCTCTGAGAATTCTTTACCTGTCCACCAGAAAGCTCTTGAGAGTTCAAGCTTTAAAGCAAGATTTAAGAGGGACTTACACAGAGGAAAATAAGTACTTTTCAACTTCAGATGTCTCTGAGGTATTGCCACCCCGAAAGGAAATTGCTAGTGCATGAAAGAGGTGGAAAGGTTGCAAAACTGACAGTGAAAATAGCAGATGTTGGAATAAACATTGTTTCAGTCACAACAGATCAGGTAAGTCGTGAAACATACTGGAAAAGATACATCTTAATCAAAGTGCTTTGTTTAATTAGTAGGTGTCACGATCCGATATTCAGATACGTGGCAATTTTTTATGATCTCACCAGAACAAAGCAAAGATGCACAAACAGACACTGGGGCTGGTGTGCGGTCTTACGAGAGATGGGGCAGAACCCCCTTGCTTTCTGACACTCCTCACCGCAGTGGGAGGCTGGGGCAGCTGGACTCTGCCTTCCCTCTCCTGGTAGGAGCCACACAGCAGCTGCACCCTTTTTTGTCTGGCAGGAGCTGTGAAGAGGTTTAAAGGTGATCCCAAATGGTGAAATTAAGTCACAAACGAGGTCAGATGTCACGTGCACACTGAACTTTATTGGAGTTACACAGCAAAGTCCCTAGAGCGGATAGGACAGGGAGGAAAACAGAGACAGAAAAGGAAGAAGAAAGCAGAATTACGGAGATTAGTAAGATAATAGTTACCACCACGGTCCAGCGACTTCGTCAGCTGGGAAGCGTTTCGGTGGGGAGTGCTGCGGTGAGGAAGAGCTTCAGTTGGGGATTGCTACTAGGGTGAGGAAGAGCTTCGATGCACCCTAAAGTGTCCCAGATTTTTATACAGTTCTTGCTCAATGCCCCCTCCGCCCCCCCTTGTTCTCCCAGTACAAGGGAGGAAATTCCTCTGTCTTCTCCGTGCTCCTCCGAGACGGGAGGGAGAGCGAGGGGGGGGTATGGTGCCAGGCTATACCTTACAGAGGGTCTTTGTCAAGCTAATTAACAAGATAAGCCATTGATTGGGCCAGCAACAGGGTCCTTGAACGGGATGAAACAACTTGGCACCTCAGGATAGTTTATTGGTTGGAGGTCAGACTTTTCTGGCCAAGTCAGTGATTTACATGAAGTCTCAAGGCCTAGTTATCGCTGGATATCCTGCTCCCAGCGCCAGATGAAGAGTTCCTTTGTCTTCCATCTCAGCATGTCCCACACCACATTCCCCAGCACACATCACAGGGGAGTTGGTGGGTTGCTGAGACATCTCTTTAGTCCATCAACAAGTCCTGTTTACCTCTCACATGTCTCAGGACAAACACCAGGCATCCTGAGTGTCCAAATTCACTGTCTATTTCTTGGATTGTTCGAGACAGACACTACATATATCTGGAATATCACAGTAGGTCACTGCCATATGCTTGGCACCTTGGCACTGCAGGACAGTTGAGAAGCTCAGTTAAGTAAAAACTAGTACCAGTTGCATGCCATTTGTTCTCATTGCATGTTAATCTGCAACAAAGCATCCTACAGAGAAAAAAAAAATAAAATCAATTATTCCTACCCTAAGAGGTAAGCAGCTGAGAGACTGTCTGCTTATGTTATTATCAGGGTCTTAAATGCATTGACTAATGCAGTTAAAAATATTGTCATTATTTTAGTAACCTAATGTCAACTGATCAGAAACCTCTGGTTGCTTTCCTTAGAAAGCATTATAAAGCTCCAAGAGCTTATTCTTACCAGCACAGGATCTTGATCTGATGATGCATTAAACAATAGCGTCCATTTCTGTCACATATGCAAAAACACAGTCCTCTGTTTTCCCAAGAATATCTCACACAGAGAGAACATTCCATATGTAACAAGTTCTTGGTAACTTTGAACCTGGGACTTTAGGGCACAGCTCTACTCCAAAAAGTTTTAGAAATGGCAGAATTTTTGATATCCCTCAATTATTATCTTGCATCTACAAGTCAGAAGATGGGTTTTGAACTTGACTAATGGCAGAGCACCACATTATCAATAAATGGGAGAGCAAATGATGCCTTTTACCACACCTAAGTAAGACCAGTTTTCTTCAAACTTAAAGCTCAGTTATGCCTCTACATACACCTATTTATGTACACTGGTATACCTAAATCTGTAAGGGATTGGTTTGGGGACTGGTGATTCAATTCTTAGCAATATTTCACAATTGAGATTCTTCCACAAAATTAGTGTTTCTTTAGGACACATGGCTGGGTGCCCAGTGTTGGATTCACCAAGCATATTCTACACCTTTGAAGAAGAGTCTTGAGAAATCCTCAGTAAGCGTCTTTTATAAACAGTCAACCAATACTGTCTACTTCAATTTTCAAAAAGCTTTAAAATTCCCATCACAAATGTTTCCTTAAAATGTCAATTGTCTGGAAATTAAAAAAAAAAAAAAAAGGTCTTTCATAATTGAATTTAATTTAAAAAAAATAATTTTACGGTAGAATTACACCAGACCAGTGTAAAATGTGCCTCAGCTGTCTCCCAAAATGAGAACCAAAAGATCAGCCACCTGAAGTGTATGTATAGAAACACATGCAGTCTGGAAACAAACAGGAGGAACTGGAGCTCTGTGCCCAGTCAGTTAGTTATGACATCAGAGGAATAACTGAAACATGGTGGGATGATCCACACGACTGGAGGACCATGAGAGATGGCTATAGGCTGTTTTGAATGACAGGCAGGGGAGAAGAGGTGGAGGAGTCATGCTCTATTTTAAGGAAAACCTTGAATGTATAGAAGTCAACTATGATAATTGTGGTAGCCATATTGAATGCCTTGGGGTCAAAATCAGAAGGCTCGTCTCCAAGGAAGACCTTACAGTAGGCATCTGTTACTGACCCCCAAATCAAGACAATATGACCAATGAAGTGATACTCAGGTTGCTCAGGCAAGCTTTGGGTCAACAAAACCTGGAGACTTTAACTACCCAGACATTTGCTGGAGGAACAATACTCCAGTTCACCTGACATCCATCAAGTTCCTGGAATGTGTAGAAGATCCACACAAAAATGTTGGATGTGCCAAACAGGAATGGGGAACAGCTGGACTTACTGCTCACTAACCAAGAAAACCTGCTCTGTAATATTTTGGTTAGTGACAGACTTGGTTGCAGTGACTACAATATTGTGGAATTTGGGATACTGCTGGGCACAATGAAGGACAAAAGTTTTAGATTTTAAAAGAGCAAACTTCAGCTTGCTCCAGGCTCAGTTGGAAGGGATCCCGTGGGAAGCTTCCATGGAGGGTAAAGGAGCTAGTGAGTGCTGGGAGTTTTTCAAGAACACTCTCCTAGATAAGCAAAACCAGTTAATCCCCTCAAAAGGCAAGGGAAGTAGGTGGAGCAAGAGACCCCTTGGCTTAACTGCAAGCTTCTGGATCTGCTCAGAACCACAAGAGAAATGTTAAAACGAATAAACAGAACTCATTTCCCATGAAAAGTAAAGGTAAGTGCAATGCACACTGGTATGGAACGTGGAGGCCAGACAAGTGAGTTTAAAAAGGAATTAAACAAATGGCCAGAAGACAAGATAATCAGTGTTTTTAAATAAGGTGCTCCAGACACACACCACAGCTCAAGAGAGTCCTTGCTGATTATGAGAACTGGAGAGGCAATGCCCAAAAAAACGTGGGTTTTCCTTATTCCATGACACAGAGTTCCTAGTCTGCACCTACACAGGCTACTGAATGAGAGAAAGAAACCCTTTGTTCTTCAGGAGCAAAGAAGGTGGGTTCATATGTTGGAAAGGTATAAGTGCAAATTCCCCAAAATATTAAAGGGTCTTGTCAGGAACAGAAATTGCATCATGCAATCTTCCAAACAGGTTTTGAGACCTCCTGTTATGCTATGTTGTGAATTACGAGCTCCCAGAAATCATTTGGAACAGCAGTATTTAGTTCTTACTGATTATTCTGCATTTGCAGCTAAAGATTATTTCTTCTTACTTGGTTTACTGTATGCAAAGAGCAAAGACAGAACTCAGCCTTCAAGAACATTTCTGTATCATGTTTGAGTGGCAAGGTTTTACTAGTGGTGGAGGGGGATAGAGGGGTGGCTTCTGTCAGAAGCTTCTAAAAACTTCCCCTGTGTCTGACAGGGCCAATGCCAGCCTTCTCCAAGACGGACCCACAGCTGGCCAAGTTTGAGCCCATCAGCAATGGTGATAGTGCCTCTGGAATAACACAGTTAAGAAGACTTGGGAAAAAAAACTGTTCTTGAGCAGCAGCCAGAGGAGAAGCATGAGAGTATGTGAGAGCAACAACTCTGCAGACACCAAGGCCAGTGCAGAAGGAGTGGGAGGAGGTGCTCCGGGTGCTGGAGAAGAGGTTCCCCTGCAGCCTGTGGTAAAGACCATGGTGAAGCAGACTGTCCCCCTGCAGCTCATGGAGGTCCACAGTGGAGCAGATATTCACCTGAAGCCCATGGAGGATCCCATGCCAGAGCAGGTGGATGCCCGAAGGAGGCTGTGACCCCTTGAGAAGCTTACACTGGAGAAGGTTCCTGGTAGGACCTGTGAACCCTTGGGGAGAAGAGGCCACTCTGGAGCAGGTTTGCTGGCAGGACTTGTGACCCTGTGGGGGACCCAGGCTGGAGCAGTCTGTTCCTGAAGGACTGCACCCTGTGGGATGGACTCACACTGGGACAGTTGGTGAAGAAATGCAGTCTGTGGGAAGGACTGACATTGGAGAAGTTTGTGGAGAAATCTTCCATGGGAGGGACCCCATGCTGGAGCGGGAGAAGAGGGTGAGGGGTCCTCTGTCTGAGGAGGAAGGAGCAGCAGAGACAACATGGGATGGACTGACTGCAACCCCCACTCCCCATCCACCTGCACTGCAGCTGGGAGGACGTAGAGTGAAGTTGAGCCCAGGAAAAAGGAAGGGGTTGGGATAAGGTGTTTTAAGATTTGACTTTAATTCTCGTTACCGTACTATGATTTGATTGGTGATAAAATAAACTAATTTCCCCAAGAGAAGAGGAGAGCTGGGAGAAAGTCACAATGAATTATAATTGCATATGCTCAAGAAAAAGCCATATAATATCTTTTAAACCTTTTTTCAATCTTTTTTCTTTCCCTTTGAGGTGGAAGGCACCCAAACAGATGTATAATCTGGGCAGGTTTCCAGATCCATCTGAAAAACGGATGTGGTGCTCTCTATGTTAAAAACGGTCATTATGACCACGACAATGCAACTACAAGGACTGAAGATGTGCTTTGGACACCTGCTGGTACTCGGTAAGTCATCCAGAGAACACGATGACTTGATAGCTACCTCTTTGAATCAAAACGGATGATGTTCACTGACACCTTGGAAACTCTTAGCAGGCCATTTTATTTATTTAGCTATATATGCATGGCTAGAGATATAGCTGATTTTGTTCCCATTCCTTAAGTTGAGAATTAATTTGTCTGGTCTAGACACACACAATGTTTCCAGATCATCTGTCACTTGAAATATATTTTCATTAGTGCAATTCTCGCCCAGGAAACTGTTGATTAGTGTATTCAAGCTGTGTGCACAATATACCATCTTTTCTTTCAATGAGTAATGGATGAGAACATTGGTAAGGTTTAGTTTAATCCCTAAACTTCCCTACTAGATAACTTTTTTCCTCTTACTCTCACATCTTCCCCTGCCACTACAAAATCTAATTTGTCTCTTTCCATAGGCATACGCCAGGATTTAAGGTGGCAGGAATATCAAGATATTCCATTCTCCCAGTTCTCAGAATTACTGTGCAGCTGGATTAAAATTTCATTGCTCATGAACTGCACAGTCCATGAAATACACTACTGTAATAATTCTATCTCAATTCAATCAAGTGGTACAGTCAGCTGAAAAGCTTTTGCTGGGAGAGTCTTATATTGGAACGCTGACTCTACAGTATCTGAACGCTCTGAGGCACAACGCTGACTCCATAAAAAGCTCTGATATAAATAAGACAAATTATTTCCTGATGCCTTGAATTTCCACAGCCTCCTGACTGTGGAGCTAAGCAGCTTTGGCATTGAGTTGAATGAGCTCTCCAAGGTTCCACCTGGCCATACTCTGGGAAAGGACAAAAATTTACTCCACAGTTTACCATCTATGGACCAGATATTCCAGTGGCAATATTCTGGGGTGTTAGTGACTCAGAAAAAATTACTAAAGACCTGAAAGGTAAGTGATAGTAACAGTTAACAGCAATAAAAATTGTCCAGCAGTACATAAACAGACATTCAGAGAAACGAAAGGAAGCAACTAGGAGTTACTGAAAATAGCTGGTTGCATAACAGAGAAAGAACAGAAACTCTTGGCTGCTCTCAGTCCAGTAAGACTTCTGCTATGGACTTTAAGAATGACAAGGCTTGATTTATTTCTTCCACAGTGAAAAAAACTTACAGACATACATCACTACACGTATCAGTAGTGCATTTGCTTAGAAAGCGAGTCTCCAGTTACACATAGGTGGTATGTCTTTGCAGGACCTAAAGCTTGATAAATGACTAATACAATGGGCATCAGGTCTCATACTTTAGTATCTCACAGACAGTACTGACAAAACTCTTGTCCCTTCGGTAAGATTTGCATAATCTTTCAGACTTACAGTTCCAGTTCTGCACTGCCAGAAGGAAGGGGAAGAGTTTACACCAGGCCTTTTAAGTTACCTTTTAAGTCAGGAGAAGAAAAAAAGAAGTCTTTGTAATTGCAACAAGTAGCATCAGCAGAAATGAACATGAGATACAACAGAAGCACAAGACAACTGGTAAGACCTCCATATCAAATTCAGAAATTTTATTTTTAATGCTGCATATATATATATATTAGCAGCAAAAGGGAAAACCTTGACCAGCTCTGAACGGGCATGGGGGTGCTGTTGCAAAAAAGACATGCCTGCTTTGCTTTGGTCTTTACTGGGGATATTTGCCAGCCATTGTCCACTGAGGCTGTGACCCTATTGTAAAAGGCCACCAAATTAGTCCACATTATTTTTCCCTCACTTTATGACCAATAAGGACACTCTGCATAATATACCAGTAAGTCATCACATGACATAGGCATTGAAAATAGGAATGTAAGGATACATATTGCTGCCTATCAAATACTGACTTGAGTGCACAGTTGAGTTGAAATACCTTAGCCATCTAAATCAAGTTAATATAAGTCCATGATCATGGATGAATGAGATGGAAACATCAAGAGAAAGCTGGAAGCCATAGAAAGTGTGCATAAGTGGGTGCCTATACAGCCTTTCCACAGACCCAGGCATTCACCAACAGCAGAGGAGCCATCTATCTGCTTTCTCATCTTGTGACATGTTGTGGCCACTGCCAGACACCAAAAAAATCTGGTTCCTCACTAGAGTGATCCCAGCAGCATTTGCTACAAAGGCAGATGGCATCCGTGGGCAGCCTAAATTTGAGTTGCCATTACAGCTCCTGGTTGTCATAAGACTAAATCTCACATGCCCCAAAGTATCAAAGTGAATGTGTTGCTCCCGGATGCAGGCATCTCCATACCTGACAAACATAAGCAGGTAGAAAAGCAGTGTTTAATTATTATTTACTGAACAAGTGACAACAAAATATTTGTTATGTATCAGTGAAGATTGAACTGTCAGTTTTTAAAATATTGTTCAGTAACATTCTTTTGATGTTTTTCTTTTGATAAGTCTGCTTTAACACCACAGAGGTACATCTTCTAGGAAAAGCACAGATCAGCATTTTAGAAAGATAAAAATTAGAATCATAAAACTCTCACTTTCTAAGAATAAGAGAGCATTTAATCAAAAGAGCCTGAACTTGAGAAAGTTTTGTGATACAGTGACTTCAAGCATGGCTCCTCAGCTTTTAAAGTCAGGGCATTTTTATAGATGCTTAGATATAGATTTAGAGGATTAATTTTAGTCAGTCAGTTTTCAGTTTTGCCCATTTTACTTGTTTGCCATCGCTTGCTATGATCACAGTGAGGAAATGCAATGACTTACACAGCAGAGACTGAAAGCACAGCAGATAAATTACAGGGTTTTTTCAGCTAGTATAGTCTTTTAATGTTAATAATTTGTATACAAGAAATTTTTTTCAGTTCTTATAGTATTATGCATAACAGATTTAAAGATGGGCTTAGATGAAGGTTAGCCTGCATGAGAAAAAACATTACATGAGTAAGAAGCAATATGAAAATAATGTAAGACATTAAGAGAAACACTGCAAAAAAAACACAATCTTTGGGCCTTCATAATTACCAGATACGAAGAGAAATGTGGTCAGATAAAAATACAGAAATGTTATTATATAAATGGCTTAGTTTAAATCTAGGAAGGTCAAGTGTGATGCGATAAAGGTACCTGACTAATGAAAGCTAAAGAAGAAGGCTGGAAAGCAGTTCAGAAGAACAGATGAGGAAGACCTTTTGAGTATGACAAGCACCACCAAAAGCTACTATACGGAGATTTTCTTTGCTCGGATGGGAAGATGATCCATTATGCTAAGAGGTATTTACATGTTTAAGCTATGTAGTACTTTCTCATCCTTACACACAGCATTATGCCAGAAGAGGGAAAATGTGCTTTTCACCCTTCATCTAAATTAAATAATTTCTTATTGCAGAGATACTCACTTGGAACGTGGCCTAATAACCAGCTATACATAAATGTTGCTATTCCAATTCATAAGACTTAGTAAACTCAAAAATTAATAAGTATCAACAGCACTGATTTGTCCTGTTGCAGGATGCAGCCTACAAGACTGCAGTTAGCTGCTACTGCTGGCAAGGCCAGGTCAGATGGGGCTTTGAGCAGCCTGGTCTAATGGAAGGTGTCCCTGCCCAGGCAGGGGAGGTGGAACTAGATGATCTTTGAGGTCCCTTCCAACCCACACAATTCTATGATTCTGTGGCAATCTCAGAAGTAGGGCATGGTGGGCACAGGCTAAGGGCCAAAGCACAGATCTCTTGTGTTTGAGACACTCTGTGTTGTACTACATCTCTATATGGAGCCAAGCAGTATGACCCAGGACCTATGAGATTTTTATGAACTCAAAATTGGAGGCCCATGAGAAAATAATATTTAAAAAAGAAAGGAACAGAAGTTACAGAGGCAGAAAGGCAAAACTTAGGCACAAACTGTGTATGTTGGATTAGACAGACACCCTTCTCACACGGCAAGCCTATGCAAGTAACAGAGCACAAAAGAGTTATAGGTGTGTCTTTTAGCAATCTCATCTGTGCTTTTGCACCAATACGAACTGGTGAAGTAATAATAGACATGCCTCACCCTTCCACCTTTATTTTTTCAGTAAAAGCATATCTGAAGAAGAGCCTTGTCTGGTTCACATGGAGGATGAACAAATATAAAATAAGCAGAATCCAATTCTCTCAGAGAAAAAAAAGAGAGGTAGAAAGGAACATTATTTCAAATGAGTACAGGCATGGAAGTGTATTTTAAGAGTCAATATGGGTAGAAAACAAACCCAAAGTTCCTACCCTTGAAAGACATGTCATTCATAACTTCAGAAAGCCTCATATCTGTCTAATAATACTTGCAACAGCTTAATAATGCAGCTTTTCAAGGGGGTTTTCTACCATCATCTATTCTCTCCAAAACCCTGAAGTACTGTACTGACTTACCAATGAATTCACAGATCTAACCATACTTCTATACCTGGTCTTCAGTATCACTTAGAAGCTCTTCCAAATATGGTTGAATGAACCAAACATAGGTGCTGGTAAGGGGGCATGTCAGCTAGGCAAGTGGATTTCAGAAGATGGAGGTTGTTCACAAGTGTTGCAAATCATACACAGAGGTTCTTTACTCAACTCTCTCTCTCCATGATGATAATTATTATTCTATTAATACAAATGAGGTTTGCACAGCTTAAATCTCCATGGTTCGCACTGAAAATGGGCTTCCTAGTCACTCTGCATTGTTGTATTGGCTCAGGAGAATTTTCTTATCTTCCAGACAGGATTGAAAAGATCTAACAGGACAAAGATCTAACCTTTCATCCAGGCTCCCCGTGCGAATCCCTTGGTGTCTGACACTGATTCATGTCTTCTGCCAAAGATCCTAACAATTCATAGGCTATACCAGGTCCAACAATGAAGCAAGGCTTGGAAATTTATGGCTGCATGAAGCCTTGATTCTACAAGCAGCAAAAGAACACCTGCTTTTGCCAAAGATTCATACAAGAAGTAAACCTGAAGAAACAGGTGTGAGCATGGCCCTGTTCAAGTTCATAAGAATAAAATTACTAGATCTGTAAGGTGAAAATAACACCTCCATTGTCTCTTTAAAAAGAATAATAGGGTAAAGCAAAATAAACTTCTTTCCTTGTGGTGGTTGTTGAGTTAGTAAAGATGGTCTGGCTAAGATATAATAGTATTCCAGAAATGCACCTACTGTTTTGAAAGTTAAAAATAACTTTTTAATTTGTGGAAATTACTCTAAACAGCAAAAAAAAAAAAAAAAAAAGAAAATCCATATTAAAAGAAAACAATTAAAAAACCCAAAACAAAACCAAAAACTTTACCTGGCAGATATTTCAGGAAAACTCTTCACAGGGTGATTACAAAAGACAATCATTAGAAATGCTGGTGATAAAAATATTAATGCAGAACATCAAATAATAACCCATCATTATTAAACTGTCAGGTAGTTGCCTGGAGACAAGTTTGAGAGAAGCTTAAGAAAATGTAGAACTAAATCCATTCTTTTCAATGAACATGTTACTTTCTTTAAAGTAGTCTTGGAAACTTTGCTAAAAGCCAACTCCATGCAGTCACAGACAAATTGATTTCTTAGGAATAATTGTGCTACCATACTTAACCCACAAATATAAGGAGATCTAATTCAGAGACTTGGATTTATGCATGTATCATTTGTTCCATTTTAAATCTGATACTGAATCAGTTAGCTGCATGTGCTATCCAAATGAATTAACTAAAGAAGTGAGCAGAGGTGGTAAATCTACAGTTGGATGGTTTGTATCTTTGCATTATAAAAATTGACATTTCATTAATATGTGGGATTTAAAAGAAAAAAAACAGTAGCAATTAAAATAAGGGTCTTTGACCAAAATATTTTTTTCTGGAATGTAAGCTGAATTTCTCACCAAGTATTCTGATTTTGGCCCAGATTTTCTTTCACATGGCATATCTCTTGTTCTAATTCTTCATACTTTGCAAGCACAGATGTCACTCAATCACTAATTATGCACAATATGGACCTCGACATTCACTGTATGAGCAAAGATGATAAAAATTGTCCTAAAAACAACACTGAAAGTCAATGGTAAAATCTGTTGATCAAGGCACGACAATTTAAGCATAACTGTGGAAATGTGTTTGCCTAAATTTAACAGATATTCAGACCCACTTCCATCATGCTTAAACTGTCATCACATAAAAATTTTACCAAAATGTAGAACCAACACTGCTTAAAAAAAAAAAAAAAAAAAAAAGACATGAGAGTACAGTGTAAATATTTGTCAGCTTAGAGAGAAGAGCATTTGCAGCTTTCGTATGCATTTCATTTTACTGTCAGTTGTTCTTTCTGCAATGGGTGTTACCTCATACAAGAGCTTTGAAGCTGGTACTTCTAAGGAATACCTAGTCCCCTGACAGGCAGAACTGGCAGTAGTCCAAAGAGCTACAAAATGGGGTTAGAACAGAAACCCATAGCCAGCAACAGACTGAAAGGTGGAAGGCATCCCTGCATATGGCAAGGAGGTTGGAACTAGATGAACTTTATGGTCCCCTCCAACTCAAGTCACACTATGATACTATGAAAAATATTAGGACAAGCATTCAAAAAGCTATCACATAAATAGGCACCTGTGAATAAAAGGATGAACTCTGAAAAAAAAAAATAATTTAAATTGGCTTCTGGCTTGGTCTGATAACAGCTTTAATATTGACAGATCCAAAAGGCCTCCAAACATAAGTAGGAAAAAGAACAAAGAACTTGTAAAGAAAAAAGGATGTTATCTTCACTGTGAAGCAAAGAAATGAGAGGATTCTTCAATAAAAAAAAAAAACCACAACCAAACAACCCCAAAGCACAGAAATGTCCTAATTTAGAGATTTAGAGTTTGCCTAATTATTTATTTATTAGTTATGCAATAAACCGTGATAAGCATAAAACAGGATTTTTATGCTGAAGATAGTTTGAAGGCAGGAAAGGATTTCAAAACTAAGCAGCCCCTGGTCCCAGCTAGGTCACCAAACATACTAGTCAGTTTCCATCATATCATTAAGTAGTATGGCCAGACTTAGCATTAACATTTCTCACAGATGTCGGCTTTTCACAACAGATTTTCCCAAATGCACTGAAGAGTTCATTGAAATGTAGTGTGTTTCCCATTCGTGTGAGTGTCAGCATCTCATTGGAGCTTCACTTTCCCAAATTACATGTTTCCAATAGGACAGCAAAAACACTGATCTGGTGGAAGATAATGTGCTCAAAGGCAAAAATTGATTGTTGTTATTTACATTTTACAGTTACCAAAAGTGAGTATACCTACACACACACACACACACACACACACACACACACACACACAAAAAAAAAAAAAAAAAAAAAAAAAAAAAAAAAAAGTAAGTATGGTACTTCCATCCTGACCAGGTTATCTCATTTTAATCCTTCACTATAATGACTTTAAAGGGCTTCACACCCCCAAAAAAAGGACACTGCATGTTGCTATTTTTTCTGTTCAAAAGGCAGTTCAAATAAAAATATTAACCACATTTGGAATTCGTGTGATTTTTCTAACTTTCAGTATTTCTACCCGTCTCGTCCCACTCAGTGGGTTTCGAAGGAGATGAATCTTTTTAATACCCCAAAAAGTGTGCGAGTGCCTCTCAGCGGCAGTGAGCGGTGAAAAAAGAAGCCACGGCAAATGCCCTTGGGGAACCACAATAAATGGCATTATTCAGAGCTCACTCCTTAGATGTTAATGGTGGGAAATCGCAAAGTTGTTGAATCACAATGACTATTCCTGTAACCGGTGAATGGATCGAACTAGGGAAAATGGCTGGGATATTGTAGAAGAAAAGGAGAAGAAAAAAGAAAAGGAAAGATGGAAAGATAGGTGAGAAGATCCGACAGATATCACCATCCTTCGTTCCAGTGAGGTCTTTTTCAGCGTGTTGTCCGGCTCTGCCAGCCCCCAGCCTCACTCAGGTCCTGGTCTGCGGATGGCAGGTCGACAAGCGCCTGGCCCGCTTTTACTCCTTTTATAACGTCCCGTCCCCCAGAGACCACGCTCTGGGCGGGTGGATAACCCGCCTAACAGTTGAGCTTCTGTACTTGTAAAGTTCGTCGTTCTGAAAGGTTCTGGGCTCCGTAGCTGAGCAGTCACACCTTTCAGAGAGTTCTGGAATGGGGCTGGAGAGGGGGCATTTTCCAAGGTGAGCCCGGGTGGTCGACACATATGCAGAGCAGCACGGGAAATTTACCAGCAGCGGCAAGCCAGAAAGGAGCCGGGGGAGGGGGAGAGCCTGCCATCCTGCCTGCGCTGTTCATGCTTGCCTAAGGTGGGACTCGATCCTGTGTTGTTTGAGACACAACAAGGGATGTTCCACATATCCTTGCAGGTCACTGAACAGTCTCTGACACTACCCAATTTTCTTTGCCAGTTTTCTCCTTTTTCCTATTCTTTTTTTTTCCTGTTCTTTACCCTTGGATTTCAATACCTGGTAATATTCCTTCTCATCAGTCTCTCCTTCACACGTTTTCTCTGTTCTCATACTAATTATTAGTTTTTCACCATCAATCCACGTGTGCTATTTCTTTCCACCTGGAGGGATGCAGGACTGGAAAGCCCTAAAGTATATATATCCTGCAACCCTCCTTGCCAATATTCTGGAAACTCCTTCATGGCCAGGCCATGGTTCATCCCAGCCTTTACTTTGAGATTATGGAGTTTCAGCTTTGAAATGACATTGCTTAAAGTTCATAGAAACTTAGCAACATGTCAAGGCTAAACTTTAGCTTTCAAACAACCACTTAATAAATGTCAACGTTCAGCTCTTGAAGGATATTATTCCATTCCAGTCTTAATAAACGTATCACCTACCTCAGTTACAGAAATTGCCAAAGGACAGTATCTGTCAAGGCCATATACTTCTCTCAGATTTTGCAGTGACATAAAATGACCAACACAGAAGAGTAACACATTGCACTAATAGCAAAGTTTAACTAATTCCTTTTCCTTTATTTTAGGTACCACTGTAAATCTGGAAGAAGTGATTCAGATTTTACAGTAATTTGAGTAAAATTGACATGAAAAACAAGCTAGTGATAACCCACTGATTGTTGTATTTTGCCCACAGACATTTTGTAACTGTCCCAGGAATATATCTCTAAGCTTAACTTCAGAGGAAAAATTAGCATTTCTTCCTTTGTACAGTGTTTATAGTATTACAGTAGGGCCTGCCACTAAGAGTTAGAAACAAAGGTCAATAAAACACACACACATATATTTTTAGTTGTTTGCTTGTTTGTTTGTCTTTCAAGAACAAGCATTCCTATTTTTGCTAGCCATAGACTAGTCTGAAATTTAGGAAGCTTTGTGTTTCAATTTTGCTGCTTCTCATTCTATTCTACTTTTCAAGGTGGTAGCCAGAAGTTAGACAGGGACATACCACTGGGAGACTGAAGGCACTATTTTTAATACTTTAACCTTAAGTAGATGTAGACAACAAAAAAAAAACCCACAAACTTCTGAAGCCTCAAATATCAACAGTCTTCACCTCAGGCTTAAGACCTCATTTTAAACCCACAGTCTCACAGCTTTTAGTGCAGAATCAGCTTGAATGCATCTGGCAAACCAGGCAGAGCAAATTTGATTCCGTCCACAAAGCCCTGCACAGAGATGCCTTTGCATGTCCTCATAGGAGTAATCAGTAATACACCGTGGCCTCGTGTGTCTTAATTCATCCCTTAATCATCCTCTGGCTTGTCACTCAGGAGTATCTGTCAGGTTGTCCCCAAAATCCTCTGTGCATTTGGAAGCCTGGCAGTAAGCAAGATAAATTTTCTAGACAGTGCCTTAATTTCTCAACCACTGAACATGCATTACTCTTCAGGACCAAAACCATTAGTGCCCAGAGCCCCATTTATTTCTCACAGAAAATCAAATAACTTCAGAGAGGGCTCTGACTGAAAAAGCTCAAGCTGTACTTTTTCAAATCATCTCTCAGTAGCCTCATGCACAGCAACTTTAATGTTTACGATATAACCATTAAAGGAGACTTTCCCTCAAAAGTCTTTAAAAACACTCAGTGCTCAATAAAATAATGGATTTAATTTCAAGATATTGGATTTAAATACTACTCAGCCTCACCCATAAAACATTAGAATCACAGAATCATAGAATTATTCAGGTTGGAAAAGATCTCTAAGATCATCAAGTCCAATCGTCAACCCAACACCACCATGCCAACTAAACCATTTCCTGAAATGCTACTACATCCAGCTGTAGTAAAGTATTTCTCTTTTTTCATTTTCACAGGTTATTTTTTTCTCATAGTTTTTAATACTCCTCTATTTTCATACAGTCCACTTACCTCTCAAAAATCTAATAGGGAAAAAACAGATGTAAACATCCCTTTTAGTGGGATAGAATAGAACTATAATCACACTTACTGCTCTGCAATTAAACTATAGGTTTTGTGATGAATATGCAGTTATTCTGAAAATATATCAACAGATGTGAGACACATCTTTTGTTCTCTAATACAAGTTAATTTGCTTATGTTGTGGTACTCTTCACAGAATTAGAGGCATAACTCACTACCTACAGAACTCAGTGGAAAGCTTCTCACTGATTTTGGTGAATTTTGGCGAATTTTGGCAGGTCACGTATCAAAACTGCTTGGCAAATTTAAAAAATGCCAAGGAAATTGGAATAAACAGAAAATTTCCTAAAAAATGAGCGCACAGCTTCTCTGAACAAAAAATGAAAGTGGATGTCACCATTGATAAGCCAGGATTTATTTTATTTCTGGAAGTTAGAGTTTTCATGCAATATTTATCTCATATTTATTCATAAACTCACTGCTTTACAATTGCTTGGGTTGTATAACTGGCCTGCCAGCTCACACAGCTGTGTTACAAATCAGTGCATGAGTGACTTCCCTGGCAGAAGAGTGACTAACAAAATAAGAAACATCTACCAATCACCAAAAAATAAAAATTCATATGAAAAATTCTGGAAAAGAATCTTCAAAGCTTTAATGAACATATGCATTATAAATAAGAAGATGCTACATGTATGGGGTATTTCACTGATCACGTTTTGGTTACAAGATAATAAATGGTTTCTTTTCTGCTCAGCCAGTTCAAGTCAGAATCAAATCAACCATCAGTAGGATATTCTACATTTCTCTTATACTTCTTCAGAGTTCCCATTTCCTGATCTTTCCACATTGTCAGTTCAAGAAAGCACTAAAATTTGCATTTAGCTTTAAATCTCTAAGAATAAGCCCTTTCACCCCTGAAATTCTGCTCAAAATGGAGCTGATGCTAAAATACTGCATGGCTACTTACGAGAAGCCTCCATAGCATTTCTGATGTTAATGTGCTCACTGAAGTGTATTTATACGAAGTGGCAAAACTGATTTTCACAAGTATTGCCTGAAAAGAAGAAAAACATTACTCTTCTGGATGACCACAAATAAAAAGGATTGTAAAAACAGAAAAGTTAATCATCTGGTTTTATTCTAAATATTCCTTCTATGTTCGTACAAGTATTTTATTCAGCAATTCCTGGCTTGTATTTTATGATGGATACTAAGAATGCATGCAGCTCTACACATAAATGAAGTAATAAAAAGCAATCATAGAGACTATTCAGACAATTATAAGCACCCTAAAAGAACTATAGCATGTTATTAAATAATACGAGTCAACAAGATGCAGTATTCTTGGAATTAAGAACAACAACTAATAACTTCATGCATAATCAACAGAAGGCTCTAGGAATTTCCAGTGTGTTATTTAACTTGCTTTATTTTTCATAAAGTCTACTTGAATACTGTTTTATAGGGGATTTACAGATATTTCACTGTAATTAGTAATTAGATGTCAGCACAAGCCATAGCAGGAGAGGCTTCTGAACACTGCTCTGCTAGCTTGATGCAATGCTTACCCAGAGGGATCTTCTTCAGGGAATAAAGTATAAATCAGACTTTCTCTTTTTCCTTGAGACTGACAACCATGCTAGTCACAGGGGAGATGCATTTTCCTTTGGTAACAGACTAAAAGCACACAAAATTTTCACTGGCATTAGATGACCAAATAGCATTTATTTCTTCTTGAAGCTACAAAACCAAGGGTATTTCAGTGCAGAAGAAAAGTTGGCTGACTAAAGTCAGCTCCATCAGCACAGAAACAGACTAATTTTGGTAGATGAAATTGATAACATAAAATGCACTTATCTTCTGCCAACACTATGGTAAGAATTCATTTAATAAACTAGTCTACATTACTTCTAAAAAAAAAAAACACAACAAAACCAAACAACAAACAACAAACAAACACAAAGCAAAAAAAAAAACAACAAACAACAAAACACAAAAAAACCCAAGCAACAAAAAATCCCCCAAAAAAACGAAAAACCAACTTTCTTATACTTCAAAGTATCTATCAGACTTTTTCTCTTCTTCAATTTAAATCTAGAAGCAGCTCCCTTCCCCTGAATCAGAAGATAACTTTAGCAGCAAGTGAGGGGGGAAAAAAGCTATCCTTGTTTGACCTGTCCATTTGTGTCCTGTCAAGACGAATTCTGTCAATCCTATTACGTTGCTGTCAAATCACACACTACATGGCAATCTTTAATGTGATTTGAATTAACTTGACGCGTTGAGGCATTAGAAGGCTGCAAATAAATATTTTTAAATCCCCACAATCTGCTATTATTTGCAACAGGCATGTAGACAAGTACACCAGTGCTCAGCAAAGCAACACTGCCAGGCAGTTCAGGAGTGCTGCCTCAGGTTGGAAATCTGCTCCTTAGTACAAAGATGAGCTGACCTGCACACTGAACTCATCCATTCTCCCTGCAAAGTAACTACAGTGTGAGTCATAGCAGGAGAGGCTTCTGCATACTGCTCTGGCAGCTTGATGTTACTCTTACCCAGAGAGACCTTCTTTGGGGAAAAAAGTGTAAATTAGACCTTTCCCTTGAGACTGACAACAACAACACTAGTCTCAGGGCAGATGCACTTTCTTTGGTAACAGACCAAAAGCACGCACACTTCTTCAGGAGCCCATTGCATTTCTGTCAGCTGCCTTCTCTCACATGACACCGACCTTCAGAGCCTTTAGACTAAAGACTGAATTGTCAAGCTTTGAATCTGAATAACAATGAAGCTGCTGTGAGGATATCCTGCGTGAGATCTTCTTATGATAGAAACATGTGTTGCACATTGAAGTAGCCGTGTTGCACATTGAAGTAGCCGTGTCACATTTACACCACTTGAATGTATGAATGTATTTACAGTTTTGGTTTAAGAAAAATTAGTTTTTACATGCTTCTTGAGCAGTATACCCATGCTCCCTGAAGCCAAATACAACAGGCTTGAGCAGCCTGGACTGCAAGAGTTCATATCATTGTTTAAAACATTTCAATTAAAATATTGTTACTTCATCCAAATCACAGGAAAATCTAGAAGAGATGTACATTGGATTCTGCCATGGATTTTTATGCAATTGATGGAGAAGTCTGGTGACATCCCCTTTCCAAAGATACTGTGAAAACAAGAGAGCTCTTCAGTGACCACTTTACTAAGATGCTCTTCTCAGTGAAAATCTGCAGACTCTGTCACATAAGAAATTAGGAAGCTGCAACAGTGCCTTTCTGGCATCAGGAAACCTGCAAATCACTTATAAAACTACATTAAATCAGGATATAAAGACCATAACCTTTGAAAAAAGAAAAGAATGCTTCTGATGTTGGAAAAGGAGTTAGCAATTGCTTTAATAACCTAACAAAGTTCCCAATAGACTACTTGCATGTTATATGCTTTAGTCCTTTGCTTAACCAGGGTGAGGATAATGTACCAGTTCTCCATGAAGTTCAACAGGCAACTGCAACCTGGTTAATTTTTCAGAGTATCTGTTTACCTTCAAACACAGCACCATGATACAAAGTCACAAAACTGAAAGTGATAGTTAAAGGTTGAAAGACTTTGGTGGAAATCAGATCTGGAATCCCTTTGAAGTTAAAGCTCCAGAAGTTCTCAAACTTGAAATCTAATGAAAAGGAAGAAAATTTGCCCTGGAGTTTAAACCCAGCAGATGAATATCCAGCTTAAGATCTGACTATCTAGTGCTCATAATACACAGAACCCCAGATGTAAGAGAATGAAAAGAGTAGCAAATGAGAAAGATCACCAAGAAAGGCTCTGTATAAGGTATTAGAACACACAAGAATGAAATTAGAACTTCTTTACTTATAAGGGTGACCACTGGAACAGCCTGCCCAGAGAGGTTGTGGAGTCTCCTCTGGAGACTTTCAAGACCCGTCTGGATGCCTTTCTGAGTGACATGCCCTAGGTGGTCCTGCTCTGGCAGGGGTGTTGGACTAGATGATCTCCAGAGGTCCCTTCCAACCCCTAACATTCTGTGTTCTGTGAAAACATCTGAAAGTCAAACTGAATTAGACTGCATCAGGGCAAGTGGAATACTAAAAGAATAATTCTTGGGAAAAATTTTGCCCCATGCTTTCATTAATGACTTTAGCCCAAAACTAGGTGTGGGGTACCCACAGACATGAAGGTGTGTCGCATCACCAGTGAGCAAGGAGAGAAAGCAGAACATTGTACAAGGCTCAGATGAATGTCTGCTTCAAATCAGTCACTCATGGAAATGGCCGGAAGTAATTAAGGAGTATCAAGACCTAAATTTAGCAATCCATCAGCCATTATGACTTTGGCCCACCAGTGTGATGCTACCATGAAACAGGCAAGTAAGACAGCAGCAGTGCATCCGCAGATATTTCTAATAAAATTAGGAAAGTACTGATGTTATGGGTGAGATCTGACCCAAAGTACTGTTCTGGTCACACATTCCCAAAATAGTGGATCTAAGCCAGACTTCTCTTTATAAGAGTAATGGTTTATTTCTAATTAGGGTGCAGTAGTTAAATGAGTGTTAACAGAAATGCTGCATTACTAATTGGTAGACTCTGTATGGTTTAATACTGCTTTTTTAAAAGCAGACAGAAGAATGAAAATAAAGCATTCAAAGCATTTTAATTCCTCAGAAGAACTTTGGAAAGTGCTTTTCCCAGCATGGCGAGATGTTTTACTGAATTCACACTTGGCTCCTTTGGCCAAGGATGGGTGACATATAATAAGTAGGATAAAACCAGTATGACTGCTGTTTAAGTGAGACATTAGGGACAATCAATTGATAGGTTTTATAATATTTTTGTTTTCTATTTTTCTGATTATGAAGCTGAAGGTCACGGGGTGTCAATAAGATACTTCTTGAGGATAAATATTTTCAAAAGAGTGGATATTTCAAAGAAGGAACCAAAATCTTATTAACTGTTAGCATTAGCAACAAAGTGAGTAGATGTTAGATGAAAGAAGGAATGGTCTCTTCAGAAAAACTAGGCAAGCTATTAAAACACGATTTGTAGACCTAGATGAAGAATAGCAATGTGTGTTTGACAGAAAAATTCAAAGTTTATTTTGCATTCTGATTTGGAAAAAGACCTAGTGTTGAAGAGAAAAAAAAAAAATCAAGAGGAAAAGCCAGTATCATTCTCCACAAAGGAAATATAAAAAAGTTTTGGACAGAATCAAAATCAATTATTTTAACCATTTCAGAATGTTTCATTTGCCCTGGTACTGCTAAAAAGGGAGATCTAGCATACATGAGGGCAGAAACTAAGACCAGCATTTTTGGGATTCATCTTTCAAGACACCAAGGAACCAGCTTTGAGGTTTGAGTCTTGTATTCCTTAGTGTTTTGTGTTCCAGTGCTATGTTTGCTCCCAAGGCCAATTTTCTCACTCTCCATCCAAAGAGATCCTGTCCTGGTGCACTGAAAGTTAGTGAGACTAAGTATGTTACAGCAGAGGTAACAGAGGTATGAAGCATTGCTGAGGAGTAAGAGGACGCAAGGGCTTAACTTTAACCTTCAGGGTCAGAGTACTGCAGAAAAGGACTAATGACTGCTTTCAGAGTCAGTGGAGGAGCCTGAAATGATAGGCTCAAGCTAGCATCCAGCTCCAAAGCTAATTCAGTGTTTGGAGAGCAAACTACTGGCCACCAAAGATGATAAATATTAAAATCCAGTTGCTAATTTTGCACAAACAAAAAGCACTACACTGATGGTAGTAAGATATTAGGAATATGGAGATTTTGATACATTGTGGATGACTGGTATTTACCAACCTGACACTTGTTTATGCTTACCATCTCCTCTTCCTGTTCTCTCCTGTCCAGGGAAAAATTGTTCCTAACTCTTATTCCTTCCTTGAGTCGACAAATATGACCTAAAGACATTTTGTTCTGAAGTCATTTGCCCTAAAGAAAGGTTCTTCCTCTAGAATGCTTCTGGGGACCTCTGGGAATCCTTAGAGTACATTCCAGGGAAGTTAATACTGGTCTCCTGCAAGTTAACGCTTTCATACCCCCTGGCAGTAGGCATTGTTGCAGGCCAGACCACAGCCATCCACAATGATTTAAGAGACATTCCAAACATGCACTGTTCAGTGGGCAAGAAACATATGAAAACCTCTCCTGATGCAATGCTAGGAGAAGAATCCCTTCCAGTGCACATTAACAAACCAAGACTGACCAACCAAACCACCACCCCTGCCCCCAAACCATAGCTTTTTCATTGTTTCTTCCCTATCTCCTATGCTTCAGCAACAATACTATGTCTACTCTCAAAGGTAGGATAAGTACACCCATTCAGTGCTAAAGAGATTTTTTACTCTCTGCTGCTGCAGCATCTACAATAATATCAACACCCAATAATGGTGATATCTTGACTGCTCACTGAAGCCTCTTCTGCAGAAGTACCCCTGCCTCCTTGCTGAACAAAGCAGAAGTGCATAAAGTTAGGCTATTCACTTACATTGAGCAGCAGTCCTTCCACTGAGGACTCTCATGTGAAACTCTCCAGAAAAGCACTCAATGGGATTCCACCAGGAATTTCTTTAGTCTTGTTACTTTCTCAGTACAGTGATGCTGTTGGAAGAGGCTCACTGTCTCAGCTTTCTCCCTAACGGACCACCAAATAGGGTTACTTAAATGATTTCCATATCAATTTCCTTGAACACCTTTGAACCCTCAGTGTGTCACAGCATGTCACTTAGCCTGTTAAGTGGGAGTGGTGTGAGAGGGCAGAAACTGAAAAGCCACTCCTCTGCAAGAGTATATTGGTAGTCCAATATTATAGTTCCTTAAGATGTGTATGCAGGATGTCTTCTCATCAAAAGATGCAGCATTTTGCTTGTAGTTCTTTTACACTATGATGCAAACTCAATCTTCCATGTTTCCTGGCCCACCTCCCAACTATCCTGACAAGGCCATACTGCTGTTCTCAAAGCAGCACAGAGATTTGATACTCCCAAAACAGTAAAGCAACAAGTTTTCTGATATTGTTATTTTCATTATGGCAGAAAGAAAATGTTAGTCAAGAAAGTGGGGACATATAAAGCCTCCATTCTTGTGTACTTTACAGACAATATCACAGCCTTAGGCTATGTGTAACTGTTTCCAGATACGCTCAACAAGGATTGGAAATAAAATCTTAGAGCATATGTGGAATTAATTTCTGCTCTTTTGCAGCCTGTAACAGTTTACAAGGCTCTTATCTTTCTCCCTATCTAAGCTTTGTGTCTCATACAGCTCCTGTCACATTTTCAGTATGGCCCAGTAAGCTCTCAAGCCCAGCCTCCTCTTCCTTCTTTCAATTATAACCAGCCTCTGACTTCTGGGCTGCAGCAGAGTCTGTTAATTCACATGTACTGCTGACTCTGGGTACTATCCCCATTATCAAATCAGAAGGGACTCCATCTCCAGAAGGCATTATATATTCAGGCCCTTCACAGAAGGAAAATGGGAGTGATGACTGACTGCCCTGATAGACATGTCCAGCAGACATGGAAGAAGCAAACTCCATGAGGTGGGCAGCTGCAACACAAAAGCAGTCACTGCCAAATCCTTTCCAGACTGTTAGAAGTAGCAAAACAACACGTTAAGAGAAAATACTCACCAGCAGCCAGTACCTTCATTAGCAGTGTTCTAACAATGTACTACAGCAACTGGCACTGGCTAAGCAATTCCTCACTTTCCTCCCCACATCTGACTTCCCTTCAGCTACTTCTCTCCCATGTGACCCTTTTCTCCCTCTCTCTCTAAAGGGGTCCACTGAGGGAACTTGCTTCAAGAGTACCCTGCTGCCTCATCAGCCTTTGTCCACTGCTAGAAGTAGAGCCCTTTTGCTGTGGCTTATCCTACAGTTATCATTCAGATATTTCCTCTGACATTCTGCTTTAAAAATTCCTTTTTCATCTCACAGAATGAAGGTGGAAGGCTTTCTGCAGTGAAATAAATCAATACATAATTACTACTTCATATAGCAGTGCATCATGAACCACTAGCACAGCTACTCGAATGAGACAGATAAGTACCAATGATGTTGGGAGAATCCTGCCTTGATAGCCCTCAGCCTGCTAAGTATATGTCATCCAAGAGCAAGAAGCATCTGTCTACTACTTCAAGCCAAGTGACACAGAATAAGGACACCTTGCAAAGCCATATATGTTCAATAAAGGAAAGAGATACAGAAGAGAAAAAAAAATCCCAAGAGTTATATTAACATTTTAAAAAGCTATCTCAACACAGAGGAATGGTCAATGTTAAAATCTGTCTTCAGCCCTGACTGTTAGCTTTCCATACAAAAAGCTGTTAGACCCAACCCTTGGTACAGCCCAGTGTAACCTCGAAAACTTCTGAAAGCTTGGGTCTGAGGCTGAGGCTTTCAACTGCAGAGGACTTGGAACTCACCCACTTGCTGCAGGACATTAGAGGTCCAAGAGGAGAAATCCTTCAACTTCCTATCAGCAGATACAGATCCAGGATCATAAAATTTTATATTTCCAGTGTCAAATCAAAATAAAGTGAGAAATTTATAAGTGAAATAAGCTTTAAGCATGCCAGTGCAAAGGAAACCATAACTAGCCCCCAACTAAAAGCAGGATGAAAAACAGCATTCCTCACTGAAGACTGTGGGACTTACTTTTAAAAATCTTCTATTGACAGAAGATAGATGGCTTTCCCATGCAAGCTATATGAGTGTTGGCTGTTCTATCAGGTAGTTTGCCTTAATATTTAAACATAATATCCTTTGTTGCAAGTACTTTCATCTGGGCAACAGATCATTTCCCTCCTCTTTGTATTTCCTCTTAAATACTAAAGTAATTTTTTTTCTCCTTTACTTCTCTTTTTACCTAGAAAATTTTAATTTCTTTACAATTCTCATGATTCTCATTGTTGTCTCTCAGCTTTCTCCAAACATACGTGTCATGAATTACCAAATCTGGTAGCTCAACACAGGAAAGGCTGCTGCAGCCCACATCCCCAGGTCCAGCCAGAAGCAACTCTGACTAGCCAGAGGTCAAGCCCTCCACAACTACTTGAAAGGATATTGTAAAGAGGTAGGTGCTGGTCTCTTCTCAGAGGTAACTGGTGATAGAACATGAGGGAATGGCCTCAAGCTGGGGAGGTTTAGACTAGACACTACGAGGAACTTTTTTACTAAAAGGGCTGTCAAACATTGGAACATGTTGCCCAGGGAGGTGGTTGAGTCACCATCCCTGGATGTGTTTAAAAGTCATCTAGATATGGCGTTTGGAGATATGGCTTAGTGCTGGACTTGGCAGAGTAGAGTTAATGGTTGGACTCTATGATCTTAAAGGTCTTTTCCAACAGAAGTGATTCTATGATTCTATGATTCTAAGGTGGTTCATGTACTCTGAACAGACATACACAGAATGCACATCTACATATGTATGCAGCTGGCCACACAGGTACATTAACATCAAGTACAGCACTCACACAAACAGAAAGAGCAACTGTGTCTTAACCTTGTTCCCTTCTCTGGATGGTATTGGTGAAAGTCCATTAGCAGAAAATCTATACATATATAGACACATACATACACAATATGTATTTCTCCTGTAACTGAGCTTAGATATTCAGTCTACCTGGTACCTGGCTCTTTGATCCCCTGGGCTCCCAGTTGCTTCACTCACGGACACAAACATGTGTGAACAGGTCTCTATGGTTGCTGACCCAGACTTAGGACTTTTCCTGAAGCTGAACCCCACAGGCCATGATCTCTTCAACAGCTGGCTTGGACCTCCCGGTCCCTCCAGAAGCCAACTCACAGACCACTGAGGTCTCTCCAGACTCATGGCCACTCCAGTATGTGACTCCTAAGCCTCTGCCCTACTCATTGGCTAGTCCAGCTTGATGTTTGCTAGTGATTACACACGGACATACACATCCACACAATATGGACACACTTCAGTCTCTCCAGTTACTGGTACCATAAATACACAGATCCCTATGACTCATGGTCCAGCTCCACTCTCTGGCACTCACTTCTCCAGAGGCAGAAGTGCACTGAAAACAGAGTGCCCTCTTCCCCTGGAAAATATTTAAAAGCAGAACTGAACAGGATGACAGTACAGATTACACTGACCAGGCTCAGGGCACAGCTAGCAAGAACACTAATCTGCAATCTGTTTACACACAACAGGCTCATTTTATTATCCTCTTATGTCTCAATTTCCCCAAGCTTCTGCCTCCCAAAACCAAGATTCTTCCCTTTCCCCATCTTTGTTTCCTTTCCTAAACATTCCATAATAAGACTTGTTCCATATCTAAAACTGAAACCAGTTCTGCAACTGAGGCTTTATAGATGGCAAAAGCAGTGGGTGGATGAATTCACACATCAGAAAACAATGTGCTTTTTAACACTTCCCAGTACAGTATTGCCTTTTCCTTTCCCTTTCTGCAACACTTTAATCACAGTTCAGCTTGTGATTCACTACATCCTGCATCCACATTTGAAGAGCTGCTACCTAGCTATCCTGCATTTGCACAACTGATTAATCCTGCTTTAGCAGGAAACTGCACTGACCTTAATGTATTTCACCTTATTCTTAGGACATTTTTGTAAGTTTCCAACATTGCCTTGAATTCTAATGCTCCCTTCCAGCGTACTTCCTTCTGGGAAGCATAACCTGTAAATTTGATAAACAGACTCTCTTTTCCAATACCTAACTTGTAAATGAAAATATTAATTAGCACCAGTCCTGGGAAAGGCCTCTGTGGAACTGAATGTACTCCTGCAATTTAGCAATGATACTCTGTAAAAGTAATTACCTGATAGCCAGATTTCCACTTGTGTTTCAATTTTTCAGGGTTTGTTTCTGTATTCTTACTTAAAGCATATAGTTTATAATTTGGCCTAGTTTCCCTTGGTGTATACTGTGTTTTCTTTCCTCTGGAGTACAAGAATCTGAATTAGCACCCTTAATATACTTTAGAGAAGTGTCAGCTACTCTGAACTCCATTTACTCATATGCTTGTTTATGAAAGGATTACGTTTATATTAATTCTTTTTTAATTTGTTAAAGTTCTAATTTCTAAGTTTAGTGGGTTTGGCTTTTTTGTGAGTTTTTTTATTTATTTAATGTTCTTCCACCTTGAAAATGTAACAATAAGCCTAAAATTAGTACTCAGCCAATTGCAAAAAGGCCTGGAGCCTTCCACCAACTTCTGGATGAGAAAATTCTGACCAGCAACTTGTAAAAATTTGCTGTAGGCTGTATCCTTTCTAAACAGTTACCACTGTAGCTGAAGTCCTCAATCACTACAAAGCCATGCTTTGAATGATTGGTCCAAAGTATCACCTTCTGATCTCCCTTGCCTAGTGCTCCTTAAGAAACTCTAAATATGCTTCCTTTCTCCTTTTCCCCATCCCCTTCCAAAGAGGAAGAAAACCCCCCCTCTTCCTGCAACTCAGAGCAATCAGCACAGAAGGCAACACCTCTTCCCACTATTCCTCTTTCCTAAATAATCAATAGCCTTTTTAAAAGAGCTCTTTTATAACTTAATTAAACTAAAATATTTATAACAATCCAGATGACTTAGATTTCAACAAAGTGTCAAATCTTAAAGTAAAAACTATGAGCATTAACTTCACAGTAAATTCCACAGTACTCCAACTACTTTTGCTACATAAAAAAATCTACAGATAAACAGAATCAAAGTTGCAATCATCAGAAGCTCAGGGATTTCGAAAAAAAAAAAGCCAAAGTCCAGGGAAATCTTTTATTTAAGATCTGTTAGCAGTTGGAACTTCCATAGAGATTGGACCTAAACCCAGTTACCTCACAAAACATTCTCCAGAATTAGAGCTGAATATATATATATATGTGGCACTATCATCTGCATACGTGAGAGTACAATACTTAGAGTACAGAACTGAGAGTACAGGACAGTAGTCCTTAAATGTATAATTTCAGGCATTGAACTACACCTGCCTGGGAAATTTTGAATGGGACACTCATATTCAGCGTGTCAATTCAGGCATCCTTCCTAAGAAATAACAGTTAGGCCTTACACAGAGTTTTGATCCAAAACCCTCTTAAGACAGGGAGCACTGAGTGAAATTTCAGTGGACGAAATGAGACCTCCATGGAAGAGAGGAAAAAAGGGAAGGATGGGAAAGGGCTGAGGGTAAACATGGAACTTGCAAGAAGAAAGAAGTATGAATGCACAGGATACTCAAATGAAAATCTAAAAACATATAATCTTGCTAATCACTTAGTATACTACTTCTAAGCTTCCATAATTTGACAACTTATTTCTGTGAACAGAGACTGAACATAAATCATGAAGAAGGGCAACTTAGCAACATGGCAACAGATGTTTCAACAGAAACTGTGTCAGTTCTATGATGACAAAGCAGCTGTTTGGAGAAATTTTTACGTTAGTTTAGTTTACGTTGAATCAGAATTTACCAGAGGCATCGATTAGAAGATGATACTGCCACACAGAATATTAAAAACCAGATAAAATATTTAAGATCTATTTTATTTAGAGACTTAACTATTCAGAATTAAACATAAACACTAAGGCTTAAAAATCCTCTGTCATTCCATGCATGTATGGACCTAGCTGACAATGAGCACAGTCTGTTCTATCAAAAAGTTGTGCATGTGTATGACGCTGAATAATCAGTTTTAGAATATTTACCAACACGTAGCTTTCATCAGTTATGGGTACTTCACTTTACAAGTACTTCTAAACAGGACCTATTCTCATGATTCTTCTTGTGTTAAGCAGATTCAGTCTAACTAAACTAACTGAGAAAATATGTACATTTTAATGTGGCTTACATTGTTTTTAAAATCCACAAATTAAAAGGTTTTAATGGTATTGAAAAATCTGACTCAGACTTAGTGTCACTTACCCAGCACAAAGCCTGCCTTCCCTGTTTTGTTTCTTCACTAAAAGGATTGATGAGAACATAAACTTTTCACAATTAGCACAGGAAATGTTGAGCTTTTAGCACTTTTCTTATCTGAGGGTAAGTATTAAATGTGGATCACACATTGCTTTTATGATTGATGTATGTCTAAATAAAAGTACATCATTACACTAACAATGCCAACTATTCCGTATTTTACTTTTGAGAATGGTGGTAACTTTGACTTTTACAGAGATAATTAACATAATCATGTATGGTTCAGGAATACATTAAAGCACAACAGAAAATGAAAAATCCATTTTCTGTAGTTGTTCAAATGGTACAACAGAAAATAAAGTCAACCTCAATGGATCTTTTTCTGTTGCCAGAGAAACCAAGCATCTAGAGTGCAAATTAGGAGGAGGTTGTGAGACATAAGTGGATACAAATATGATCTGACATTCTGGTTATCAAATTAAATGTATCAGAATACAGGCAGTTATTTCAATCTACCTCAGTGCATAAACAAAGGTCTCCCTTTCCCAGTACTGGCAGTGAGAAATCCCTTGAGCTTTGCTGAGGAAGAGGGAGGCTCATACAATCCTTTGTCCTGGGTAAAGTGGATACAGTTATTGGTACAAAACACCACTATGAAAGTAGACAACAATAAAACAAGATCTCCACTATATCTTCAAAACTGTGGGATGAAGAGGTGTTTCCAGTACAAAATCTTTGGCTAAACTATAAATAAGTTTTTGGCTAATTTACAGTCTCTCAGCTTTGGTAAAAACCAATCCTTCCCTTTCTCATTTTAAAATATAACATATTTAAAATGTTGCTTGAATTTGGAAACAGGAGCAGAGATCAGTGAGAGCAGCTCACTATCTAAACTACTGGCTGTATCAACATCCTGTCACTATCTTATTTTTGCTATTTTTCATTTCTCACGGTCACCTATAGTTGCAAATAAAAAAGAACAAGGACAAAGGTGGAGGGAAAAAAAGGATGTCCAGGAAGTTGGTGTTAAAAAAAAAGCAACGGTATGGGAAATAGAAATCTCTCACCTCTCAAAAACAACTCACTTATTTTAGAATGAGAGTTGGGCGGGATGTGTTCTTTCAGCAGACTTTAATACATTTCCAGTCTTGAAGTGCTCACTGACCCATGAACATAGCTTGATAGTTTATGGCTTGTGCCACCAACAGCCTAGCTAAAAAATCCAGTTTCCTCCAAGTTCTGTGAATAAATCCTTTCCTTTTTGTTTTCTTTCTTATTTTTAAATAGGGAAAAAATACTTTAAAAGCATTTGTATTTTATAGAGAGTGGTTTTTATATTCACAGTAGAAAACAGAAGAATATCATAGCATATTTTAATACAAATGTCGAGCTTTCCAAAGTTGTTCTCTCTGAAAAATAAGAAATTAACCACCAAACAAATTACCTGGTTAGATTTACTGGATGCACACTGGAATACCTCAGCCGAGATATTGGACTCAGGTAGAGATTTAAAAGTCAATTTCTAGCCAGCTGCTGTTGTTAAAGGAGATTAATTTTCTTTCAAGACACGTTTGGTGTGATACATGGCTAAAGCTCTAATGAAGGCAACAAAGCTGCTGCTGACACATGGCTTGAAGAACTTGACAAAGAAGATGACTGGTCTGATCTTTTTGGTACAGATTACACCTCACTGGATGACTGATTTTTTCAATTCAGTGGCCAGAGGAGTGAAAATATATTTCAAGCAAAGCCAAAAATAAAATGTGACATAATAGTTTGCTTTTGAAATCTTACATTTTGGTAAGTTTAAAGCAAAAATATTTCATGACATTTTCAGCTTCTTTGAAGTGGAGGGCTAGATGAACAATGAGCTATACCTCCACAGATAAGAGTTTTGTTCTTTCTACTTTATGAACATCTGGTTAGATGATTCTTCTGGAGAGCAGGCTTTATATCCCCTCTCTGCACCTTCAAAGCATTTCCCAAAACTTTAAAATATAAGCCATTCTGGTGCAGTCTTGTCTCCACTTCCTTCTAAACAGTTTCATGCTATGGCATCTACCTAAATAATGATTGGAATAGGGACTGGAACCCAGATCTTCCTGGCTGAATGGACAATCTATTTTTCTTTACAAATTCTCAAGAATTTTTGTAAATCTTTGATTTCGCTGATACAGTTGTTTAGGAAGTACTCACTCCTGCAGCAATCAAAAAGTCCATGCTTCTGCCTGTTCCCACACAACAAAGTGTCCAATCATTTCAAATGGAACACTAACATTTAAGAGCCCATTTTCAGTCTGTGCCTTTGCAGGAAGACACATCAATACTCCGATAAATCTAGGCTATACATTTGTTGCTTTGAGAAAAAACAATTAGCCACTGCCTAAGCAATGAAACAGGTCTCCTTGAAAACTTTATTTGTGACTTCATAATCTAAATCTCCCATCTTTTGCTCATCTATTCATTCAGCTGAATATTTTCTCCATGACATTTTGCTCTTTTGTAGTGATTTTTTTCATGCTATTTGTTACCTATGGCTAAATTTGTGTCTATATGTTACACTAAGTTGCTACAAAACAAGCAAAAAGATCTGTTCTCTGTTCTGTACAAGTTCTGGAGAAACACAGCAGAGGTGCTGAGCAAAGCTTATAAACACAGACACTCAAAATGGAAAAGGGATACCAGTGCCCATTCCAATGAGACTGTAGAAATCATGACAAATATTCAAGCTTAATTATCTTTCCCACAGTTGTTATTCTTGTTTCACCACCATATTCCTTTCCTCAATAGAAAACATATCCAAATTTCCACCTTAAAATCTATTAATGCTCAATTTTTGTCCTTGTATCTCCTCTTTGTTATTTTGCTTAAGGAACTTTTCTTCCTCAGTACTGGCTGCATTGAACAATTCAGAGAATTCAACACACATCATCTCCATCTTTGTTCCACTAGATGCAAGCCAGCCTTTTCTCATCCCCTTCCATAGCAGCACTGTTTTTTCCCTTATGCTGTTCAGTTTAGCATCAATGTTAATTTAAGCTCACTGTTCTCCAACATGACTGATCCGGTTTTTACACAGTATTCCTACTCTCTACTGAAAATACATGTGTCCTGTGGTAAGAAACAAAGATCAATTTTTTTTCTGGCAACTCAGTAGTCCAGCTAGGAAAATAAGTCAAGCAACCACAGCCAGCTGACATCAGTAATCACAGAATCATAGAAGGGTAATAAACCTTAAAAAAAACCCCAAATGTTAGTAATTAACTGTGTAATGTGTCAGTGAGCTACAATATGACTTCTACAGAACCACTGTAGCAAAGACAGTTATAAACCCACTCAACTCAAAACTGTTTTTTTCTTGTGATAAATCTTTTATCACATCAATTCAGATATGAAAATAGGAACTAAACTAAGGAACACAGAAAGAAAGTGTGTTTAATATCATTTCCAACTACAATATCTACCCATTTTTTCAAACTCAGAGTATTATATTTAAACATCCCTAACCTACAGCTGAAGAAAAAAAAGGCCAAAGAAACAGATACAGCTCTTTACACAAAGGATATATGCACATGCAAACATACTAACCCCTTAAGAAAGACAGGGATATTTTAAAATCAGTTTTTGAAATGGAAACGCACTTTAAAGTTGGGTTGAAAGTTTCAATATTCACTAAAACATCATTAGTAAGAGTCCCCCATGTTAGCTGTTTAGCCTCATACCTTTGCTATATAGGAGAGACCTAGATAAAATCCATTACAGCAAAAGTCCTTATTAGAACATGAATGGATATGTAGCACAAAGAGCATATGAATGGTATGTTATACAGTTAATTATTTCAACACTAAGGGTTTATTTTATTTTAAAAAATTAACTAATTGCTAGACTACATGATTCAACTCTTGTAACTAATTCTAGTGACCTAATGTTTTAACCTATCCAACTGCACATGTGTCATATATACTGCAAATATTGCTGGTTTCTGGAAATATCCAAGACAAATATACTTTCTATGTTGATTTGGTAATTCCAGCAAACAGTATTGAATAATCATCATAATCCTCTCTGAGCAGTCAAGAGAAATTGGATTAGATGAGAGGCAAGTGGACCAGCACATAGCTGTAACAACAGATGCTCAAGAAGTAAAGCACACTACCTCTGTCTTCACATGTATCTTAAGTGGTTTTACCTTTCCAAGGGGCCCCAGGAAACAGCAGCCTCCAGAAGAAATCATTGACAATTTAACTCTGGAGTAAGTACAGGAAGATTATTTTTTTTCCCCCCTCTTCTGAGGTTCTTTTGATATCATAGAATCATAGAATCACAGAAAGGTTAGGGTTGGAAGGGACCTTGAAGATCATCTAGATCCACCCTCCCTGCATGGGCAGGGACACCTTCCACTAGATCAAGTTGCTTAGAGCCCCATCCAACCTGCCCTTGAATACTACCAATCTCTTTAATTTAAAAGAAGAAAAAACTAGAACAATCTGAAATCTATAAACCATGAAAGAATTTCAGATGTTCTCAGCATTGTTTGCTCTCTAACCTAGTGTCTAAGGGGACAACTCTTAGGCAAACCTACTATCTGTATGCACACACATTTATCGTCTTGTCTACTGTCAATTACTTTCTAATAAGCAATCAAACAAAGCAGATGTTCTGATGATACAAAGTTTCTGCAGGTTAAGTCCCTGAATCCAGAAAGACTGGCTCGTTGCAACTGCATTTATACACACATAAGGAGTAGTCACTGAAAATTAATTTGCATGTACCAGTGCCATACCTTTACAAAATGAAGACAAGGGTTCAGAAGCCCAGAGAAAAAAAAACAAAGGGAAAGAAAAAAAGAAACAGCCCTGTGTATGCATTACATCCACAGCACTGAAGGCATGGTTATAGAACAGTTAGTAGTGGCAATAGCCATAGAACTTTATAATTTAAAAGCCTACCACAAGAAATGGTGTCTTCACCACTCAGTAATTAGCTAAAATCTATTGAGTAACAAATACAACCATAGTCAAAATCCTCAGACATGAAAAACATCTGAATGAAAATTTCCAAAATACTTCACATTATCTTGGAATGCTAAGTGCTTGGCATCTGTCAGACTTTGGCTCCAGCAAGGGGACAATGCAATACCATTGTCTACATTGCCAGAACTGTGAAAAAAGAAGTCTTCTTTCTCCATTTTTTTCCAATTCAGGCAACTGTATTAAGAAGTTTACTATATCTTGCTTTTAAATGTAACTTGGAACTTCGTGCTGTGCTTTGACCTTGTCATAGGCAGGCAGGCAAAACCAGAACAATGAGATGTAATGTGACATGATTCCCTTCTACAGTCTGAGCACTTGCCAAGCAGCTGTAGGACAAGTTTTGGTACCATTTTAATCCAAACCTAAATGTCAGAAGAAGAATACTACTACTTGTAACATCCCGCCTCAAGGACAGAGGAGGAAGGTAACTGATTTGTAAATCCTCTCAGTCTGATGAAGGTGAAATGACACTCAAGGTTCGTATAACATTAGCTTAACTGAAACTATAGAAGGAATAACTCATAAAGGCTGACACTTCAATTATTATATATGCTCAGGCTGCACAATAATGAAGGCGGATATTTTGATTATAAAAGTCACAATATGGTCAACCTGTGCAACCTGGGAAAAATCACAGTAGGCCTTGCATTACTTAATGATTTTAGGAAGGAAAAAGGAGAAAGCGAGAGAGAGAGAGTGAGAGAGAGAGAATAGGAAAAGAAAAGTTAGAGGGATAGAGAGATCACCAGTCCTGGATCCCGCATTGGACTTGCCAATGGGGGTGTTCAGTGTGGAGAGAGAGAGAGTCCACTGATCTTTGCTGTGTGCCCCAATTTATTGCCCCCAGCACTTCTGGAACCTTCTCTCTTAATCACCACATCATTTACTATTGGTTCAGTTGTCCCTGCTTGCTATGTAAATTTGCATGCATTCTCCTTGCAGGTGTGGGGAGGCAAGTCTTTTACATCCTGAATTGGGTCAGTGGTTGCAATATCCCACTGCCATATTAACCTTTTTCTCCAGTTACTGTGGATTTTCTTGGTTTCATGCCTTGTGGCATCATGTTTCCTTTGTTATCTCTGAAGGTTCCTCCTTAGGAGATTAATGATTATTAAGGTCATTGTGTGAGCTAGAGCCTTGCAACTCTTAAAGGCCGTTATATAGGCTTCTGGCATTTTTCAACAATCTTCCTTTTGTCATCAGTCCCCCCACCTTACCACCCCGCTTTCTGAGAGTTTTTGTTTCAGAGAAAAGTTTCTGTAAGTGTTTGAGACATCCATCAGTAGAGCCCAGGGAGTCTCCCCCACCTTGTTTTCTCCAAGTTCTGTCTCTTATTACGACATGCACCCTTCTCAGCAAACGGTTCCTTGTCTCGGAGAGAAGGGAATAGTTGATAGGAGAAGTCGTTAGGACCGTCAGGACTTCTACCTGGGCAGACCTGTCCCTTCATTTGGTCTCCTACACTACTTAACAGGAACTTAAAACATTTAAAAATCAGGGAGTACCTTCAGGGAAATGAGTGTTGGGTATCACTCTTCCAAAGGGAGTTTAATAAGCTTTGATTACTTTTCTCTTATGATAAATAAAAAAGATGAAAAGAGAGATTTATCTATTTCAGAGAGCCAAATTGTTCTTTGACCTTTTATGATGCTTCCACCATCTATTGAATGTCAGTAGTTGGAAAACATTCAACCGTCAGTCAGTGTTCTCAATCCAACAACAGCATATGTCAATGCCTTGTGGTTTGTTGTTTTTTTTTAATACTCATAAGGGAGTAGAAAAAAATTGCAGATAAAAAATAAACTGCTACATTTAGCATTTGTTTTAATTTTACCTTCCCCCATTCCTTCATCTTTCTACACTTAAGGGCCACCCATGCACTTGCCTTCCCCCTCCCTGAAATATTTTAATAGCTAAGTATTATGCAGTAAAGTGAGCCAAGACATTGCAATGCATTAATTACATTGTAGAGCTTTTGATCAGAGATATTAATAAATCATAATTACCTGCTTATTACTCATTAGAAAGACATGAAGAAGGTTTCAATGGCAAGTTGACTTACAGAGGGACCTCTGTTTGGAGGCAGAAGAAGTCAGAAGTTGTCTGAACTGGGAAGTCTAGGGTTAAAGAAGCTCATGATTAGTTTTCTGCCTGTTGGACACATGCTACTCCACTGCAAAATTACTTTGATCCACTTCTAAACAGCCTGTGCAAAAAGAAACAGTAATAAAAGACTGAAGGACCTATTCTCTTTACAACTTGTATCAGACTGGATGCTCAAAATGCTCAGACACATTTGCAAGTTTCTTCCTATGAGAAAAAGGTAACAATTTAGAGAGAATTTTGGGGCCTTCATCTTGCAGAATACAGTAATCCTATTATATTTGAAAATGCACACCTCAACTTTTTTTACCCTAAAATAACTTACAGACCTTTTAGCGTTAAACTAAAAGAGAGAGCATGTATTTCATAATTTTAACTCATTTAATTTAAAACAATTACTTAGAATTATGAAGTAATTTTAAAATAATTTAAAATAAATTGTTCCTGAAATTTACCATTTTTTAAGTAAAGAATTGCATTGGGCCAACCCATAATCACACGACATTTTAATATGTGACTTATGGCATAATGATTCCTGCATTTGTGCATTTAATGGTACTTGAATTCTAACCTTACACTTCATCAGATTAAGCATTTTATTGTATTATAACTCACACCCTGTCATGGAAAACCAAGAGAATTTTAATTTAAATACCCTAGAAGACTGGGGAAAGAATGACAGCTGAATTGTAACCTTATGAAATGTTTAATGGGAACCATAACCTGGGGATTTTCTCGGGTTCAGACAACATAGGGTAAATGGAGAAAGAAAATACAAGTGGTTAGAAGCAGCTGGAAAAAGAAACAACAAACAAACAAACAAAACCAAAACAAAACCAAAACAAAACCAAAACAAAACTGAAAAAAATATTTATTTAAGAGATGTATGATAATGCAGGCACTAAAAAGCAAACACAGTCCCACCCAATATACAGCTGGGACAATAATACAACCAAAACATAAGAAATCCCGTATTTTCAACTTCTGCTGTGCATTATTGCTATATAACTGCAATATGCATCACACATCCAGACATTATTGTCTAACTATGCAACTGTCTTTACCAAACATAGATGTGACCTTCCCTTCCTAACCCCTCACCTTACGGAGCAAAGAATGAACATCTTTTTGTTGAAACAAAATGTAGAGGAACAATCTGACCAGTTCAACTGACATCTCCATAAATTAAGAAAGAAAGAACATCACAAAATACAAGAACACAAAAGCACAATACCAAGTGGGAAGGGAAAATGAACAGGGACATTTATTACAATCTAATAGACCAAAACTACTCTTCATCTAACTGCTAATAAGCTTTGGGGCTCTTGTTGCTAAACAGCAGAGTTGCTCATACACCTTGTTTACACATACAGTATAATAATCTACATCAGTTACATTTGTATATAATGGCTGGTTATTTGCACTTGCAAATTCAGTCTGTTGTCTCAACTTGTTTGATCATCACAAGGGTTTTTGTGGCCATAACAACAAAGCTATTTATTCTACTAGCATTGAAAAAAATCTCATCAGAACTTGGAGCAGAAGGCAAGCACTGAAAATGCTCTATCCACAAGACAGTTGAAAATTCATAAATCAATCACAGATAGAAATCTAGTTCTGAAAACTCTGTTGAGGGAGGACTTAATATCAACATTTTCTAGGATCAGTGCTTTCTGAAATTAAAGATACTAATACACAGTTTTCAAAAACTTGGTCAAGAACAGAATATTCAGAAAGAACTGGAAAAATAGTACTCAAAAGTACCAATTTTTTGTCCTAAATTTAAAAAAAGATCTTTTCAGTTTGCAACTGAAAGTTCAGTATGGTGATGAAAAAATGATCCACACAGTCAGTCACCCCTCTTCCTTTGAATAAAGACACTGCATGCAAATTTAAGATAAAACTCCATAGCAAATGTTTTAGGTATTTTTGAAGTCCTGTAATTTTGGAAATATTTAGTAAGCATGAATAAATTCATACACATACTTACTTTATCACACATTAATTGGATGTCTCAAGTCAAAAAGAAGCAAACATCAGCATTGGAGAAGTTTGAAAAAAATGTCAAGCTATATGTTTCTTTATATGGGAGAATATTTTCACATTGAACAATTGTTTATCATGTACATCCAATTTTTCTCCTCAAATATTATGATAGACTGCTTTCCTCACTCCTCTTAAAATATATGGAAATGAGGGATCTTTTAGTGTATGTGTAAATTTATACCTAAAATCATAAAGAGTGTACAGGTTTAAATTTAACAACCTGCTTCTTTTAAAGCCTTCCTCTTCCTCTCCTGGTCTCCTCCAGTCAAAAGTATATGCCACTTTTTTAATGCAGTCTCACCAGAAACCATCAAGCCATGAAAGCAAACCATTATTAATTGCATCAAGAGTCAGAATAAGCAGTGATGTAGAGGCAGACCAGAGGCAGCAGCAGACAGAAGGACACATGAGGACAGAAACTAGCAACTCATGCTGAGCCCACCTTGACCCACTTGATTGCTCTACTCTATGAACATGATGTATTTGCAATGCCTGCACTCAGCAGCTGTGTCACCAGGAAAAAAGGAGTTGATCTAAAATATTTCACTGTTCTCTTTAACACACACAATAAGAAGCAACATATCTGCATTGCACAAGCAAATGCAGGTAGAATTTGTCCTATTACAATTACCAAAACCGAAATACTCACATACAAAGTGCTTCTTTGCTCTTGTCAATTGTCCCTCGTGAAGTCTGTCAAATTGAAAGGCCATGCTCCTTTACTAAAATGCTCAGATTATGCTCAGTAATGTCCTAAATTGCTTTATATAGGACTACAGTGTCATAGTTTAATGCTGGGCTGGAAACTGAATGAAGAACAAATGCTGTCTGTTAACCCCTCTCCCTCCCCTTATAGGAAAAAGAGAGGCAACAAGGGAGAGAGACTCTTATGGGTTGGAAATTAAACGACACAGCTTTAATGAGACAGTAGTGATGAAAAGTAATGAAATATATACTACTATATACAAATATACACAAAAGCACTATCACGCTTTCCCCCCATCCCCCAATAATGCCCACATCACCACTGAGGCTGCAGGGCAGGCCCTGGAAAAGTCCCAGACTCGACTCCTGGAGTCAGTGGCAGACAGAAGCTGGGATGCAGGAACGCTGTGGTGCAGGAACACATGGCAGATAAATGGACAGAGTCCTCCCAGGATGCCAGCCATGGAGAAATAGAGAGTGAGCCCCTCATGATCCCTCAAATTTATATCCAGTATGACATGTATGCGATGGGATACTTCCTTTGGTTAACTTTGGTCACCTGTCTGGTCCATTCCTTCCCAAAGGAGAGTCTCAAGTGTGACCCCTTACTCTGTTCTGGTTCCAGAGCATAAGGTGTTTTCTTCAGACTCAAGCAGTGGCCTTGGTTCTACATACCATTCTCTCACCATAACTATAAACATGGAGTGTTATCAGTCTTAGAGGCAGACACTGACTGGAAAACGTGCTGTTAATTTCAGCAACTGCAGCTACTCAGAAGGGACTTAACTGAAGAGTAAAAACACAAAAAGAAAATTAGTTCTATCCTGGCTCAAACCAGGACATGAGGAAATGCAGCTCTTTGTGCATCTGGAGCTATACATGTCAGAGGTCTAGTTCAGTACCCATTTAAGAAGAAATGTAAGAAACAAAGTTCAATATGTTCAGGATTGGGATTTAACTTATTATACAAGGCAACGGAGTATGAAACATGGTATTACTTCTTTTCTAAAACTCATCAACATAGTTTTAAATAAATACTGGTTCAACTGAACCAGGAAATCTAAGGGAGTGTAATAGCACTGCTAGTCACAATGTTGAATAAATGCAGAGTCACAAAAGCACTTGTTTAAAGGATCATCTAGGCTTAACAGGCTTATACAGCCAGGGTTGGGCTTATTTGCTGTTACTAAAGAAGGCCAAAACATTCAAAAACAACACATATTTTTAAAGTAGATGCCAAAGAAAAGCCATATGAAAAGCAGGAGAATGTTACTCTTTGCACAACTTTAAAACTCCCAAGGGAATTGAAAGCAATGTTTTATAAAAATTAAGGAACAAATGCAAACCACTGCCTATTCCTTGGTAAGTACTGTAATTGTTTATTATTATTGAATTGATGCTTGCTAGAACACCGACGGAACATACTCAAAGAATTAACCACGGTTTCCTCAAACAGAAATGAGATATTGGGATGTTCCTGCAATTTTAATGCACACTCTGCATTCATCATCTAAGTCTTATTCTCTGAGAGTACAAGTCACATTAAGTACTTGAAGGGATTTTTAAAGGCAAAGAAGCCAACAGGATGCTGGGTTGCATCAATAAGGGCATCACCAGCAAAGAAGTCTTCATCCCATTCTACTCAGTGCTTCTCAGGCCACACCTGGAATACTGTGTTCAGTTCTGGTCTCCACTATAAAAAAAGGATGTGGACAGACTGGAGAGGGTTCAGAGAAAGGCCGCAAAAATGATCAAAGCAGTAGGAAGCCTGCCATATGCGGAAAGGCTGAGAGAACTGGGTTTGTTCAGCCTAGAGAAAAGAAGGCTCATGGGAGACCTTATTGCCATGTTCCAGTACTCAAATGTGGCTACCAAGAAGATGGTACTCCCTTTTTACAAGGACCCACATGGAAAAGACAAGGGGTAATGAATGCAAGGTACTCCTGGGGAGATCCCAATTGGGCATGAGGAGAAAATTTTTCACCATGAGAACAGTCAGATATATTGGAATAATCTCCCCAGGGAAATGGTGGATTCCCCAACACTGGACACTTTGAAGATTCAGCTAGACAAGGTGCTGAGCTGTCTCATCTAAACTGTGTTCCTGCTTAGAACAATTGCACCAGATTATCCTTGAGGTCCCTTCCAACCTGGCATTCTGATTCTATGAGTTCTGAATCATACAAGTTTTTGTGTCGGTATTTTAAAGAAATCTTCCAAGTCCCTAAAAATTAATCAATTTAATTAATTTTTCCTTAAATGGACACTTACTTGTTTCATTCAGTCAAATCCCTTGTCACACTTCCTATAAAAAGATCATAGAATCATAGAATCATAGAATGTATTGGGCTGGAAGGGACCACTAAAAGTAATCTTGTCCAACCCCTCTACAATAAGCAGGGACATCTCCAACTTGAACAGGTTGCTCAGAGCCCCAACAAGCCTGACCTTGAATGTTTCCAGGGATGGGGCCTCCACCACCTCTCTAGGCAACCTGTTCCAGTGATCCACCATCTTCATATTACAGAACTTTTTCCTAATGTCCAACCTAAATCTACCCTTTTCTACCTTAAAACCATTACCCCTTGTGCTGTTGTTACATGCCCTTGTGAACAGGTCTTCCCCAGCCTTCTTATAGGTCCCTTTCAGGTATTGGAAGGTTGCTATATACGGTCCCCCCAGAGTCTTCTCTTCTTCAGGCTGAACAACCCCAACTCCCTCAGCCTGTCTTCATAAGAGAGGTGCTCCTGCCCTCTGTCATTTTTGTGGCGCTGCTCTGGACACACTCCAATAGGTCCATATCCTTCTGGTGTTGGGGGCTCCAGAGCTGGATGGAGTACCCAAGATATAGTAGGTCTTAAAAAAAAGTTAGGATGTATGTTTTAAAAGATTCAACAGATGGTTTTTTAGACTTTTTTTTGGTAACTACTCTGAGTATTTGATACAATTGGACTAAATTATAAAGCATTGAGTTTACCTTTGTCTTAAAACAGCTTATTTGAAACTACCAAGAAAAATCCCCCTTTTTATTTCTATGTGAAAGCATGAGGATGGAAGACAACAGTTTCTGAGTTCCCTTCCAAAAAAAGAACATAACTGCACCTGATTAGTGGCATATGGCAAGTTATTTAGTTTGTAAGACTTTTCCAGTGGTTAACAGGCAGGTACATGACTCCAGAAGACAGTATTAAGAGAGATAATTACACAGAATGGTACCTTCTTGCTAAGCCCTTGCACAGTATGTTGTTAGTTTATACTTTTTAGATTACTTCCCTAGGACTCCTCTGAGCGACACACTGGATTACAGACAAGGCTTAAATCCTGGGTCCTCCATTTTCCCCATCCAAATTACATCCTCATTATGGGATGGTTTATAAGACCAAATAATCTGTTTCTTCCTGTTTCTGGAGAGGAAGGGCAGGGTATTCATACCAAAAAATATCAGTGACAACATCTGGATTTAAATACAACAGGGTCTTTATAAAATTTACAATGGGATCTTCCAAGACACTATTTTCACTTCAGTGCAACTGCACTGATAGTACTTGCTGTAGGTTCAATGTTTGGGAGAACTATCAGGAAAACAAGCTTGGTTTAAAAATCCAATTACTTAAATATAAAAATGCCAACAGATTTCCCATGAAAACTCTAATTGTCTATTTGTGGGACAAAGATTAGAAGTTTGTGAAAGGCAGCAACCACTTAATGCCAAGTATGTGCCATCTAAGAGTGGCTGTCTGACTCTACACAATAAACCACATAAAAAATTATTTTGCATCTCCTGCATATTGCTTCTTTTCTGAAGTCTTGTTTTTTAGGGTTTGGAAGCTACCTTCTCCAGAGAACACGTATTAGTTAATTAGGTCATCCTATGGCTAAGGCCAGCAATTGTGCTCTGCAGCTTAAGACCACGAGCTGTCTGTGGCAAAAGGCCACTATTAAACAGTGCTGCTGATCGCTCTACTCTGCTGATCTCCTCTGACACCTGAGGACAGAACCTGCCTCAACAGGGAGGAGAGGGGAGCGGGTAAGAAGCCAAACTGAGATCCACATGTAGGAGACTAGAACTGACAGAGCAGTGACACTGGGAGAGAAAGTGAACAGGAAAAGAACAGGGCCAAAGAAGTGTGGGGAGGGATAAGAAGGTGGCAGAACATACCAAATCAGGAGGGACTTTCTCTGACACCAGTGTTAACCCTTTGCTGAGCAGCAACAGATATCACAAGATGGCTTCTGACTGAAACCACAAACATCCTAGTATAGATTGAATTCTACTTGTTTCTAAAAAAATACAGGCACAGTCACAGAATACATGCAATCAAGAATGCAAGTCCATTTCTTTCTATCCTATCCTTAACTCAGAGCTCACTGAAAATAGAAGACCTCTTTTGATGCTCGCATACCTTCTTCTCTCCAGACGGATAATTTCCAATGCAAATCTGCATGACCAACAAAATGAAAAATAAAATTATCTTATTGATTTTTTTAGGAGACAAAGTTTGTTTACCCACTGTAAGACCTTACAGCAGCCACTGCCACACCAGCAACCTTCAGCAGCAATAGGGAAGGAAACTAAAGCTCAGATAGTGTGGAAGGCTGCATGTGTTTTTTAATTCCTTCATTAAAAAAGCTGAGACCCCCTAGATCAGTGGACCAAAGAAAACTGAATCTGTGGAGGAGCACATGAAGTCAAGTGGAGGTACCAGAGAGCAATCACTGTGGCTTGGAGACTGTCTGCTTGGTTTCCACTTTCCATGCCTATAACATAAAGTCCAAGAGAAATAAATTCAAGACAACCAGTTTCCATTTGTGTTGATTCTGCCAGAAATTCTGTTGGACTGGCATGCATGCCATACTTCTTGAACAGGTCTTATACAGAGAATCAGAGAAGACACACAGTGTATACCTATCCTCTGTGAACACACAGTATATTTTCATAACAGCTCACAGAGTTGGTCCTACACTCCCAGGCACAAGGTGCTGGTAAAATTAGGGGCCTCAAAAAGAATGCAGAAGAGACTAACCCATCATATAGCTTTTTCACTGAGTAAAATGAACAGAACGAATCATTTGGTTCTAATGTGTTGCATATTCAAATATTATAAAAAAATAAAAAAATCCAACAAACAAATAAACAAAAAACCCCATACACAAAAAAAAAAAAAAAAGAAAAAAAACCTTTCAGCAATCTTTTGCTCTCTCAACTTTTTGTTGACAAATAAAGCACTTCAAGTTTCTTAGCACAAAAAAACCTCAAGTCTGTATAACTTCCAAAGTATAAATGATTTGTTTTGTTACTGTATAGGTTTCACTTTTCCTGTCAGATTTCCCATTCTGTTGCTTCTATATTTTCGAAACCCAAAAGGATTGCAACTCTTCCTTTCCTCTGAGAAGTATTCCAATTATTACGATGTCAGTTTTCCTAAACCACAGCTTTCCCCTGCCATAGAGAAAAGATGCTGAAGCCTTGGGAGGGGGAGTTGGACAGACAGGGGGATAAACCAGTCTCAACTTTTCCATAGTTCTACAGACAGTAAAAAAAAAGCTAATATCCACATAATTTCCAATAAAATAAATGATGCATCTTTTTGAAGTTAGGCTGTCAGTTTGGAATTGCATCTTCATGGTTTTTTTCCTGCATAAAAGTGTATGCCTCCAGTAGTTTCCCATTTTTCTTATTCATTATGGGAAGGGATTTTTTTTTGTTTTCATTTTGTTTTTCAGTTTTATCTATATATTCTTCTCTACCCTAAACCTTACCCCTCTCCCTGTCTTATTTCTCTGCCACTTCTCCTCCTGACCTCTATGTAAAAGAAGCAGGCTTTTTTCTCTTACAGTGGATCTTGTTGTTCAGAGATAAGCACGTGTGTCTATAAGACAAGAAAAATAAATGTTTTAGTGGATGACTTCCATTATCTGCCAAATGGCCCTTGAAAGTTAATGAGGAGCCTTCAAGCTGGTTCATTCTCCTTAAATGTAAAATCATCTATAGAATTTTTATACCTGTTCAAAAATAAATTTGATTTTATGACCTGCATTCTTTTCAGCTCCTTGAATTAAGCTTACAGAAAATTTCATCGCTTCTTTTCCAGTGTAGTAAATTGCCACTTTAGCCTTATAAAAATCAGGGTTTTATCTTTATTGTAGTGAACTACTGCAAGTTATTTCCTTTAAATTCTGATGTACCACACTAATGAGAGAAAGCATGAGTGTGTGTGCATCTTCCTTTGGATAAGAAGAAATGTTCCAAATAATCACAGCCCTCTAATTCATAGACTAGGCCAGTTGCCTAGGACAGTGTTCAGAGAGCTTTTGAATGTCTCCAAGGATGGAGACACGCAAGGCAACCAGTGCTCAGTCACCCCCACAGTGAAAAAGTGTTTCCTGTTGTTCAGATGAACCCTACTGTGTTTTAGTTTGTGTCCATTGGCTCTGGTCCTCTCACTGGGCAACCACTGAAAAGAGCCTGACTCCATCCTCCTTGAACCCCCTCTTCAGGTATTTATTAATAAAATTCCCCCGAGCCTTCTCTTCTCCAGGCGGAACAGTCCCAACTCTCTCAGAATTGCTTCATACGTGAGATGCTCTAGTCTCTCAGTCATCTCTCTGGCCCTCATCTGGACTCTTCCCAGTATGTCCATGCCCTTCTTGTACTGGGGAGCTCACATCTGGACCCAGTACTCCAGGTGTGGCCTCACTAGGGCTCAGCAGAGGGGAAGGATCACCTGCCTCGACCTGATGGCAACTCTCCTTCTCATGCAGCCCCTGCAAGTGCACATCGCTGGCTCACATCCAAGTTGGTGTCCACCAGGATCCCAAAGGTTCTTTTCTGCAAAGCTGCTTTCCAGCCAGTCAAACCCCAGCATATACTGCTGTCTGAGGTTGTTCCTCTCTAAGGGCAGCATTACCCAGAGCAATAACATAGTAGTGATAGAGATTGGAAACAATTACCATCTTCTATAAATAAATACAAATATTTATTTGCATGTATGTGCATATATGTACGTAAAAACTATTACTAATTTTATTTATTCAAAATATAAATGTTCCATACATTAAATAACTGAATTTGTTACACATGCAAGAGCTTATGGCTGCACATAAAGATTTGTGTAAAAGATAGTGGAAGAATAGACATATTTTTTCCCAAAAATTTCCTTACTTTTAATGATGTGTGATCCACTCTACCAGCAAAGAGAAATGAATTCCAGAAATATATTTAACAAAGGCCAAGAAAAAGCTTAATTTCATGAACATATGATTGACAGTATCATAGAGGCAGCTGAACTCCACTTAGTACCTTGTTTTCATTTGGTGTCAGGCAGACCTTAACAGAGGACTCCCAGAAGCCTTCCCACCAGTACATCAGAGATTTATCAGGAGTTCAGCTGAGAATAATTGAATCACATTAAGATTTTCTACACAGCATGCAACATACACTTTGCATGACCACGGACATAAGTATCCACTCAGTATCTTGGGTGAGTCTGGTCTGTATTTTTTGTTCTGTATTTATCATTCTTGTTGCAAGATGATATAATTTGCCTCAGACTAGACCAAAGTTACATTCAGACTCTTATTTCTTTGGCCGTTTTCCAAATCCCATCCACAGGCAGCAAATGTGAAACTGAATTCTAAGGCTGCAATTTCCTCATCATAAGGCTGCCTCTTTTTGGTTTGGTTTGGTTTGTTTGTTTGCTGGTTTTCAGCTTCCATCTCCTCACTACTCTTGCAAACTATAACGAGAATACAAGAATGCCCTTCCTGGGTCATCGCACAAAGCCATCTTGTCCCATGCCCTATCCCAGCAACAGCTAGGACCAAAAACTGCAAGAAAAGCAGAGAAAGGCAAGCATATAGCACACAGTAATACATATTCCTGCACATAATCTCTTAGCTTCCAACAACACAGTATTTTATAAGCCAGAAGTGATATCTTGGGTGTCTTCTTTATGTACTTGTGTATCTATACTACTCTCCTTTTGAATCTTTTACATAATCCATTTCATTCTCCTCTTTTCAACCCTTCCTTTCTTTCTCCTCCTCCCCCATTATCACTTTACTACTTCTTTGCTGGATCACTAGAAATGAAATATCTGCAGCAGCTCAACTCCTGCCTCCTTTACTACATCCCTCTTCAGACAAAGCTTTTTATTCTAATTCTACATGCAGCCCATTGTACACCATGTTCTACAATCAAGGGGAGCAAGAGCATCAGCACTTTTTCTGCATTTACTTGGAAGGAACTCTCATTTTAAGCCAGCTTTCATACCTCTTGACAGACTACACTGGGATGGGACAGGTGATGTCCTCTACTTGTTTGGAAACATGAATGTGGGAAAGTTTTAATAGACTTAAGCACCATTTCAGCATCTGTAGTTCAGCCAGATGGATTCCCATATTTACCTTCATCCCTTCAGTAAACCAGATAGCAGTATCTTCAACCTCCAATCATTCTTTTGACAAAAAAAAAAAAAAGCGTGGGGCAAAAAAACATTTCTAATAACATTTTAAAAGCCTCCCCTTTTCCTAATAGGCCTGTTGTAGCAATAATTTATCAATTTTTCCTTGGTATTTATCTCAACATCTTCCTCATGCTCAAATTAAATATGCCATTTTTGACACAGAAACACAAAATCTACTAGCATAAAATATTTAAAATTCATTCTTTCATGAAAGGGCATTTGCACCTTTAACAAGGACTACTGTCCATCCATATGTTTTCCTTTCTTTTATAATTTAAATGCTGATGGAAAGGAATTTCCTTCTTAGCAGAAAACTACCCACCCTAGAAGTTGTAAAGTTTCTGTCATGCTCAGATATCCACAAATCCTTTCCCAAAATACGTGACTGTACTAACAGCAAGGTGAATTTCAGTAACAAGGTAAAATTACCCATTTAAACAAAAGTATTTTATTCTGCACCATTACACAGACACACCATGTTATTATCCATGAAATGTCCAGCAGATTATCATATATTGTAAAAGGCAGGGACTACCATATGGTCACAATCCATACAAAGCACAGAGAAAACGCCCAGTATTTACATATGGGTTTGTCCAATGCATGGTATGGGTGTTATCTTACCTCATTCAAAGGAGCATTACTGCAAAAGATTACTCATTCTTGCATCAAATGAGGTAATAACCTTGCAAATGGTTGTTTTTCAAAAGCTAGAATTAGCTCAAACTTATATATGCATGACTTATTCTTTCACCACTAAATTATGACAGTATTTGTATGTAAAGTGCAGCTATAATCATTAGAGTGTAATAGTCTAATGTAGAAAAGCTTTTAGGAACAAGATATTATTTAGACTGAGTCAGCGATATGTGTCATTTTTGTGTTTAAAAAACCCCCACAAAGTCATTCTAGGACTACATCCTGGATATTGCTGCAAATTCTATCTGTGCAATTGAATGAATGATAGGAGGATTTATTACATAATAATAAAAATCTTCTGTACCTCACATCACATCATCCAAATAAAGGCCCCACAACTGGATAACACTTTATTTCCCTTAAACTGAACATTAACCCACAGCAAATAACAGATTAAGATCTGTACACGGGTTGGGGCAATCCCAAGCACAAATACAGGCTGGGTGGAGAAGGGATTGAAAATAGTCCAGAGGAGAAGGACTTGGATGTGTTGGTCAATGAGAAGCTCAACATAAGCTGGCAATGTGCACTTGCAGCCTAGAAAGCCAATTGTGTCCTGGGCTGCATCAAAAGAAGCATGGCCAGCAGGTCAAGGGAGGTGATTCTCCCCCTCTACTCCACTCTCATAAGACTCCACCTGGAGTACTAAGCCCCCAACACAAGAAGGATATGGAGCTCTTGGAGCGAGTCCAAAGGAGGGTCACGAAGATGATGAGAGGGCTGGAGCACCTCTTCTAGGAAGACAGGCTGAGAAAGTTGGGGTTGTTCAGGCTGGAGCAGAGAAGGCTCTGGGGAGACCTTATAGCGGCCTTCCAGTACCTGAAGGGGAACTACAGGAAAGCTGGGGAGGGGCTTTCTGCAAGAGCATGTAGCAATAGGATAAGGGGTAGTGGTTTTAAACAGGAAGAAGGAAGATTCAGTTTAGACATTAGGAAGAATTTTTTTACTGTGAAGGTGATAAAAGGCTGGAATGGGTTGCCGAGGGAAGTTGTGGATGCCCCCTCCCTGGAAGTGTTCAAGGGCAGGTTAGATGGGGCTCTGAGCAACCTGTGCTAGTGGAAGGTGTCCCAGCCCATGTTAGGGGGGTTGGAACTAGATGATCTTTAAGGTCCCTTCCAACCAAAAACAATCTATGATTCTATTATCTATATACCTGGCTTAATTAAATCTAAAGTCAGATCTAGGTCTGACTAACTAGTGAAAAAAGACTGTAGCATAAACTCAGAGTAGGAAGCATTTTACAGAGAAAACTCTAACCTAAAATTTAACAGACCTCTCTTCAGAGGAAATTCTCAACTTTCACTGACTTCATTGGGTGTTGAAGGTTTCCATTCATTTTGGCAGTGAAGTGTTTTCTATGAAGTGTTTTGAAGTGTTTTGTGAGATTTATCATCTCATATGGTAAATCTAGGACTGTCATATTATGAAAAAAAGCCTGTAAAGAACCACCAAAAGTCAAAATACACATTTTTTGTACCTAAACAATCTAAGATGACATACAACAGGTGACAACACACTGCTGAGGATTTCAAGGAGAGATGTGTCACACAGAAGTCCATAATTACATGTCTTTGATCATCTGTGATTGTCTCAAAGTTCAGAATAAAACACAACTTCATTAATAAAAAAAAGAAAAACCCCTTCCGAATATGGAATTTTAATCTCCATATAAATGGTTGGTATTTAATCACATATGTTAGACTGCTTTTTCCAATTTCAAATACTTGGTTCTGGCTTGAATCCCATGGTGTATATTCTCTCATTGATGGGGGGGCCAACAAATGTTTGGTGTTTGTTTGTCTGTTTGTTTTTTATGGAGATGAAAATTATTAGCCATCTTCTTCAGCTATGCAATTTTGTGTGGAAAGAATACAAAATACATTATTCCCAAACTATTCCTATTATATACAGTTAATTGTACCTGGTGTTGCTCTCTAAGTTTAAAAAAACTCAGCATGTCTGCACCTGATTATTTCCATAATTAAATCTTCTTGGGTCCTTACTTCAAATGGACAAAGATAGCTGGGAAGACCAAAGAACAGAAGATGCAAGCAAGATTTTTGTCCCTCCAATCCTTTCAGCCATCCATGACATAGGTATCATAGAATCATCATAGAATCATAGAATCCTAGGGGTTGGAAGGGACCTCGAAAGATCATCTAGTCCAACCCCCCCTGCCAGAGCAGGGTCACCTAGAGCACATCACATAGGAACGCATCCAGGCGGGTTTTGAATGTCTCCAGTGAAGGAGACTCCACAACCTCTCTGGGCAGCCTGTTCCAGTGCTCTGTCACTCTCACAGTAAAAAAGTTTTTTCTGATATTTACCTTGAACCTCCTATGCTCCAATTTGCACCCATTACCCCTTGTCCTATCACTGGTCACCACTGAGAAAAGCTTAACTCCATCTTCCTGACACTCACCCCTTACATATTTGTAAACATTGATGAGGTCACCCCTCAGCCTCCTTTTTTCCAAGCTAAAGAGACCCAGCTCCTTCAGCCTTTCCTCATAAGGGAGATAGGTACTTGCAACGTGATGAGATCCCACAGACTGGTTTCGTACTGCAGTCTCAATGCCATTAAAAACTCCCCAAGATCCACTGGCAAAGGCAAGACAGAACTGACCAGCACTTCCCCTCAAAGCAGTGGCACCCACATTCTTCCTGCCAGTGTCACAACTATTGATTGTCAGTCCAATTCCCAAACCAGCCTGCTCTGCAATGCCAGAAGGAAATTCCAAACTCCTCCACCTGCACAGAAGCCAAAGGAAATTTCTTCTGGTCCTTGTCTCCCCAGCATTCATGGCCTCACACTTTTTTCCTACACTCCAGTGCCTCGAAGGTCCTGCCTCTGTCACTGCAGTACACTGCTTGCCTCAGGAGGCAGCAGCACTGTTCCATCTAAATGTAAACGAGCTTCAGCAGCTCTGTTCTGGGGTGTCTGTATCGTTATCAGACTGCTATCACTGTTATGTGACAAAAATGTAATTCACAAATGCAAGAAGAAAACATTCACATCATAATTTGTTGAATTTGTTCTTGACTTTTCACTCAGGGGTTTTGACACACTGAAGTCTCTTCTTCTGTGCAGCAAAGTAAAACAATGGACTTCAGTATGTTGCATACAAACCTGCTCTATAATAATATCCAACATAGTGAATTCCTTTATTTCTGCACGTATGCCTCTAAACACACACACTAATAATACTAATTAACTAATTACTGGACTTGTTTGGCTGGGGCATCAGACCAGCCGCATGTACCAGAAAAGAGTCACTCAGAAATAAGTAAGAGTCATTACCAACACCACTGCTATACAAACAGGAAAAAAAAATAGTATCTTTCTGCAAGAAACACCAAGACAAAGTTCAGCTAAGGCATAGTAACATTTTGGTTCAGAGAAACAGTGTAAATTTGAAACAAATCCCTTTCTGTCCCCACTTAACTGTGCATTGGTTTAGCACACTGGATGGACTGGATGAGCACTAATTAGATTCCCTCTACATGAAATCAAACTGGAAACTGTGTTTCAGGAGTCCACAAACCACTACATATTCCCTAATACCAAATCAAACACAATCAAAGTCCCTTTATCCCTCTGGCCAACAGCCTGATGAGTCCCCAGAGTAGCAAATGCAATATGGTTGTCAAAAAGTAGCCATACAAAACCCAGCCAAAGACTTGCCTAGTCCTGTACGGAGTCTCCAGCAATGGGCAGTAGAAGATGCCTAGGAAAGAGTTTGGGAACAAAGAGAAAGCAGGCATTACTGTTTCCTGTGAATACTTCCCAATTTGCAGTGAAATCTTGAGCCAGAAGCACTGTGTTTGTTGGTATAGGAAGAATTCTTGTAGATTTCTTCTTTAGGAAAAAATCTAATTTTTTTCATAAATTCTAAATGTCCACAATAAGCAAGGTGGTGTAGAGCTTACTTACAAGCCATGTATAACTTAAAGAACCACCACAATTTGTTTGTTATGAACATTACACCTGCATCATCTGATCCTCCCCGTCCTTTCTGTCGGAAGCTATTTTACCTCTCTATGACCTTTATGATTTTATTAACTTTTACTATGTAGGTCCTTTAGTGATCTTCAAGAAAAAGCTGGAATTTTGCAAAGCACTGAGCAGTATCACAATAAAGAAAAAGGGAACATACAGAGCTGTGAGGTACCTGACCTGGCACAGATGTTGTCAGCTCCCAGACACCTCCTCAGTGTGAGAATGAGTTTTCTGCCATAGGTAAAAGCTGTCATATTGCCGTGTTTCGTAACACCAATGCAGTTTTTATGTCTTGGTTTCCCAGTCACAAGAGAGACTACAGCATTTCCCAGCTTCAGGTTGAATCCATTGTCATTCACAGGGCAATGATCACCTGCCACTTAAGGTGAAACTCCCAGATCTATCTGCAGATAGCTTTGCTTCTGGGTATTTTTTGTCCTGCTATGAGTCCTAATGTGTTGACTTCATTAGGAAGTTCAACTAGAAAGCTCTGATTTAGGATGATTTCCAAGTACATTGCATTAGACAAAAGAACCAGGAAAGCAGGCAGAAGGAAGTGATCATAAAATGTATTTGCAGTTTACATGTAGATTCAGTTAATACTTCGAAAATCTCTTATTTTGCCTGTGTTTCCACATCCTAGGGATGACTGTACACTGTCAAGAAATGCTGTTACTTTTGTAATCTGATTCTCTGTCCAAATCATTAAAAATGACATGGAACATCAGTGTTCCCCTGCTTACCCCAAGGGAACCCACATTGCATATTTTTGCTTTTGCTTTCACTTGGTGAGAGACCTAAGTGGCTTACTCAGTGTAGATCCCTTTTTGCCCATCCAACATCAGGCACCCTCTCTGCTTCTGCCTGCCAGGCTACAATTGTTATTAGTAGCTCCTCAACCGTTCCTCAAGGTCTGGCAGTGATATTGAGGCTTTGGAATGCTGTGTATATGGGGGGGATCTGAAAATTAATCTGGAATACTGATGAGAATTCTGCTCTAAACTCAATTTGCACAGAAAAAAGTTCTCTCTTCACTTAGGTTATGTTTGAACACAGTTGTAGAATGTGTCCAAGTGGTCTTTCTTTTTTGTCCCTTCTTAGAGTTGAAATCCATTTTATTTAATTTCTTTGCTCTTGAATTTGATAAAGATCAGGACACTGAAAAAAGGGGAAGTCTCTCCAACACATACCAGACAGGGGATTGGTATGTTGTAAAAATAGTAGCAATCAACTATAATTAGATAAATAAATCTGAAAGTCCTGAAAAGTTCTGAGAGGTTTGAGGACTGTGGGGTTCTTTAAGGCTTGTTTATTAGTTTCCAAGCAAGCAGGTATGCTTCCACAGGAATATGGCTCTACTGAAGATCAAATTGTTGAAGATAAATTGTATTGGCATCTTATGTTTAAAACATTAAAAAGTCATCTCTGTATATAAAAAGAGCCAGCAACAATATCTGAAACTGTTCCAATGTATCCAAAGAAATAGTTTCTTCCTGGGTCTAAAGAAGCCTTTGTCATGTTTTAATTCTGAAAACTGCCATGTTAAAACTTTTGCATTCACTGACATTCTTCTGGTTCACAGTTTCACCTGAATCTCGAGACAGATCTGGTAAAAAATGTTTTGTCTCCTGACAACTGTATTCTTTCTCTCCCTCCATGGCACTTCCAGGATTCAAATAAGCCATAAGAGGACTTTGTGAAGACATTCTGTGGTTTATCTAACACTTACTGAGGTAGCTGTATGACCCTAACGTGCTAATGCATCTCACTCTCACAGCTTCTGAGGGTAATAGCAAAGTCTTAACTCCACATGAGACAGGAACTGAGAAACTAGGCACAGGGCAGGAGGTGGGAAGAACCCAGCCTCATTCCCACACCTCTAGTTAAGCTAATAGCCAAGTAAAACAAAATAATGTACAATAAAGGAAAAATAAAATATTTTTTTAAACAGTTAAGCCAATGGAAAAGAACAGACAGTTCAGTTCAATTCTTAAAGTCATCTTCAGGGAGCAAAACGGGTGCAAAGGCATGCAGTGCTCTATACAGCTCTGTGAAAAGATCCCTTTCTTGGGTAACAAGATAAAAGAAACAATCTGAACACTAATCATTATAAATTTGTCGGGAAGAATTCCTGGAAGGGAAAGTTGGGTCCTCAATGCAAGGTAGTCAAGGAATAAATGCACGCAGACAATACTACCTTGAAGAAAACCTGAATTTAATTATTTGTGTATTCTGGTAAATAACTCTTTCAAGTACTAAGCTCTGTGCTGAAGGTCAATGTTCCTACACAAGGCAAAAGTGAATTCTCACAATGTCAGTAATTTACTTAGCCTGATACAATTTTTTTATTTAGTTATTTATCATCTATGATCTAACATTTACTCAATTCCTGTCTTAAAAGCTAGCTCAGAGGCTGAAAACCAATTCTGCCCTCAAATGACAGCATGTAGAGAAAAAAGCAGCCTCTGAGAGAGTGCTGGGAGTGAAACCAGCTTCACAGATCCAGCCACTACAGGAGATCTGATGGTTCTGGAAGATTATTTTTCTGCATCTGTTAATCTGGGCCAGATTAGCGCTGGTACAGAGCCTGACGTCCTGGAACTGAGCCAGCAGAAAAGGACAAGAGCCAAAGCCTCTCCTCTTCCTTACCTGTAACAGGAAATCTGACCAGCATATTGAGCATTATGAGAGTGGAGTCCCTGCTATTTGTGCTGGCATTTAGCAAAGTTATTCAGGAAATGTGCCATATTCACACTTTGTGGATCTGTACAAATATAGATGACAGTTTGATGGTTATTGGCAGTTATTTCACTCTCTGTTATTACTAATTATGTAAATTGTTGGACATTTTCTTCCTAGTTTTACCTAACATCATCAAAAATGTTCCTTTTTATTCTGCTTCTAGCTAGAGACAGGCTGCACCTCTTGATCTGGGAACATCCAAAGGCTATCTATCTGGCAATGCACTTTCAATTAGATTTTGTTTACAGCTTTTGTCCAGGCAGACAAAAAGAAAAACACTCCAGTATAGTGTTTGGTGGGGAAGTAATAATGGATTGTCAAATGAAAACAGGGATCCAGAGACTTCAAATCGTAACGCCTTACACATTACTCACTATGAAATATATTGCTTCTAGAAATGTACTATTTGGAGCTATCTCCTTCCTACCAATTAATTTTAAACAACATAATCCTGCAATAAGTGTAAGGTTCTGTTACTACACCAAAATACACTTGTTAAGACTACATGAACTAAAATTACCAAAATATTGCTCAATTACAACCTCCAACTTTCCATAACCACTGCTACGAAGACTGGCCAAAGCCTGTGAGCTGATAGAATTATAACATACTTCCCTAGAAAATAAATCCCTTTGGAAGGATCATCAGCCCTCTACATGAAAAATTCACCCCCACTGCCACATCACCTAGTATAATCTTAATCATTCTACGTCATTCTTAAACACATACAAATGCAGAGGTAAACCTGTCCAATCCAATGCATACCACATTTCCCTCTCCGGATATTTCCAATTCAGCATACGAAATACTAGCTAGGCTAAGAAGATTTTTGTAAAAAAGATATGAGGGAGAATTATATATTTCTTAGGAGTGAAAATAGACCCCGTGGCCAATTTGGAAACCTTAGTAAAGCAAAACCTCCAGTGGCTTTCAGTGGTGTTCTGCTGCATAGAGGCAAAATAGCCTGATCGTAATGCACGCTGAGCACATCTGTGAAGGTGCTGAGTGAAGCCAATTACAGTCAGCTTGCCTGCCAAAGTCACTCTCAGTTCTGATATAGAAAAGGTTGAATCAGGTCATGTGCATGCCTACTTCCAGCCCAGCTGGGGAATACTTGAACTCATTACTACATCACAGACACAACAAGTTGTTTCAGCATAGCAGCCTTAACTACATAATGCACAGCTCCACATGGCAGTTGCATTTGCCCAGAAGATTAGCATTAATTCTTCACAACTTCATTTTGTACTCAGTTATCACATCTTATTTGTAGGATTTAGTCTCTGGATTTGTATGTTATCGCGCCATAAGCTTTGAAAGAATAACAATCTCATTACCACCTAAATTATATAATCAAGTTCTTCTCCATACTGAGGGTTGTGATATATGCTGCAACTGCACTGCTTGGTGGGGGTTGCATTTGTTGGTTGGTTGGTTGGGTTTTATCCCTTCCCAAATTCATTGTTACTTTGGAAAAGCACAACATAAAATGCAAACAGGTTTGAATGCAATTTTAAGAGTGCATGGCATACAATCTGTTCTAGTTAAACTGCTTAGATATATGAGTTTGTGTAATGTCTCTTCAGGTAGCACTTGGATTTTGACAGCTGTTAAGTCTGACACACAGCGCTGCGAGTAAAAACTCAGCTTTGCCAAGAGGAGGGAAGGAAGAAGTGAGGGGGGGAGTGAACTGAAATGCAACTTGTCAGCTCCGGAAGGCAAGTGGTATCTTTTCCCATCTCAAATTAATTGCTTCATTATTAGGAATCTGAATCTCTGATTAACCGATTTAGAGCTCATGCTCTAGGGTATCCATTAATATTTACATGGTTTGATGCACATTATAAAGCTACCTGCTATCTTTTAAAGCACTGTTTTATTTTAATACAAACCATGAAAAACAGTTGTGTAAGGAACAAAAAATACTATTTATAAATTGTACAGAAGTATTATAGCCTAATTTTAATAATTAAACAGGACTCATTTCTCTCTTCCCTCAATGACCACAGCAAAGCTCAGTATACACACGTCAACCTGTAAGCAATGTTGGAAGACAACTGCCCCTGCAAAAAATTTCTTCCTCACTGTGCCATCCAACACACTACATATTCCACAGCAGCAAATGTTCCCAGATATGTGATGTTAATCTACCATGTATCTCAGAGAGACTTTAAAGAAATCAGTACCTACCTCAGTAGATGAATTCCTGCAAAGCACTGCCTTAATTTAATATATTTAAGTTGCTTGGTATCACAGATAAATTTTTAAAATAGGTACAGTTACATGATTAATCAGTGTGCATTAAATACAAATAATCCCTTTATAAAGAAGTACTCTCTAATCTAGATATAATGAGTTACTACTTACAACTACATAAAATTAATATAGCATGAAACAATATACATTATCAGTTATACTGTATGACAACATGCATTTAAAGTCTTTTGACCTACTTTATGTGGGTGGGTTTCTTGTTTGCGCACATGTGGCTCCAATTTAGTTTCTTTTCCAAAGCACTCTTACTTTTCACAGTTTTTCTTTATGCTTTTCTCTATATTTAGCTAATAGAACACAGGACTCTGATTCTTACAGGATCAGAGTCCTGGAGTCTTCTCCAGAGTGTGCTTGGTGTCACCGAGCTTAACTAGGAGGCATTAAATAAAACTTTTGCAGACCACACCTTTCAGCCCGGGCTACTGGATTTTGCAAAACTCCTGATCTACTCTATAATTATAGATGGAAAATAGCTATAACAATGATTCTCTAAGAGCAATGAAATAATAGACATTTACTGTTTACTGAGCACATTACTTTGTCTAAGTTGAACCTTCCACCCTTTTACCTAGCTTATCTATCTTAGCTATCAGTTGGGGAGGTAGGACAATTTTATTACCAAGATTTTTGTACTGCAACCATGCATGAGGAGCTAAAGACTTCTTTGGATCCCAGCTACTAACACAGCAAATATAAATAGTTCACATGCCTAAAAAGCCTCTATTGCTAACTGGGTGACTGTAGAGTTGACTTCCATATCACAGAATCACGGAATTACCAAGGCTAGAAAAGACATTTAAGATCACCAAGTCCAGCCTATAACCAACACCACCACACCATCTAGACCATGGCACTAAGTGCCACATCCAGCCTTTCCTTGAACACATCCAGGGACGGTGCCTCCACCACTTCCCTGGGAAGTCCATTCCAATGTTTAATCACCCTCTCTGTGAGGAAGTACTTCCTAATATCCAACCTAAACCTCCCCTGGAGCAGCTTCAGGCTGTGCCCTCTTGTCCTGTCATTGGTTGCCTGAAAAAAGAGCCCAGCCCCCAGCTGACTACAACCTCCCTTCAGGTAGTTGAAGAGAGTGATAAGGTCCCCCCTGAGTCTCCTCTTCTCCAGGCTAAACAACCCCAGCACTCTCAGCCTCTCTCTATAAGACTTTCCCTCTAGTCCCTTCACCAGCCTTGTTGCTCTCCTCTGGACCTGCTCCAGCACCTCAACGTCCTTCTTGAAGTGAGGGGCCCAGAACTGGACACAGTACTCAAGGTGAGGCCTCACCAGTGCTGTGTACAGGGGGAGAATTACATCCCTACTCCTGCTGGCCACACTATTCCTGATACAAGCCAGGATGCCATTGGCCTTCCGGGCCACCTGGGCACACTGCTGGCTCACGTTCAACCAGCTGTCCACCAGTACTCCCAGGTCCTTCTCTGCCAGGCCGCTCTCCAGCCACTGTTCCCCCAGCCTGTAGCTCTTCCTGGGGTTATTGTGGCCAAAGTGCAGGACCCTGCACTTGGTCTTGTTGAATTTCATGCCATTGGCCTCGGCCCATTGATCCAGTCTGTCCAGGTCCTCCTGCAGCTTCTTCCTACCCTCTGGCAGATCAACATTTCCCCCTCAACTTGGTGTCATCTGCAAATTTACTACTCCATACACTGCATCCTATTGCATTGATTCTGGTTTTGTATATATGAGTACACTGCACCTATAATGTGTGCCATGTGAGGGAATACACTAAGCTGGAGTCCAAGATTAACACTTTTCTCAATTTTGTCTAATCACCATCCCAAAAAGTTCAGGATCTTTTTCCAAAATCAATATTACTCTAATACTGATTTCATAAAGCATCACTTTGGTCAGCTTCTTCCCAGAATAGGACTGCTTTTATAAATGCATTGAATTCTCATTCTAAACATACAAGATGTTTTTATGCCACTGCTTCCCATGCTTAATTCCTCAGTCCAGAAGAATGATTTGTCACTTAGCCTAAATAGCCTTTTTAACTTGAATTATTTTAACTAGCAAGACATCTTCTCTTATGCTTAAATAACTACCTGCTTTCTGCTTTGCTTGGGATTTTGCCTAACACAGGTGTGGACATCTGATCAGCCAACGCATATTTTCCTTGTAAACCAGTTTCCAATTCTCCCTAATAAAAGTATAAATAACCACGGATTGCAATTGGGTTAAACTAACAAGAAATACACATAATTCATTATATTCTAGTAAAATATGTGATAATATTCACTTTAATGGGTTGAGCATCTTAAAGTCATGTACATAGCTGTGTTTTAAGTTTTTCTAAAGCAAAGACAGTGCTTCTGTAAGTCATCACTTTTAGTTCTGGAGTCTGACAGCTTCTAACATCTGATATGAGAAGCATATATAGAACATTTTCAGACAGAAACATAGTCTTGTAAAAATGCTTTATGAAGTCACTTCAGGAATCAGTCTACAAATTCACATCTGCTGTCAATACCACTGCTGTTATCTGCATGCAGGCAATTGTTTCTAGACACTGGACAGGGACTGCAATGCAACATAGAACAAAAACCCTTCAGTCACACTTCAAAAAATGCCCTAGGAATGAATGGTTTTCTAATTTTCTCTGAGGCATCAAGTTTACACAGCTGCATTTTTTTTCTTGAATACCATAGCTCTATTTTGCTTTACAGATTCATTAGAATATTAAAGTGATGTATTTGCAATACATATTTTTCAAAGCTGTATTAGGTGTAATAAACTTCAAGCTTGTTTTTTGTTGTTGGTTTGTGGGATTTTTTCTAGTATCTTTAATTGACAGAGACTATTTTTCATTCTTACAGATCTACAGATATAATTTAAGTAATATTTTGATAAAACTTCTACTGCCATCTTGCATATTCATTTATGAAACTTTCATTGCTTCTTATACGACATGCACAAAAATACTGAAAGCCACAGAGAAGTCACCTTCCAACATTACTACCTTAGCCTTTACTGGCCAGAAAAGCTCACACTTACCCCTTTAAATAGCATATTTCCTTCCATTCCATTTTCAAATCTTAGCAATAAAATACTCATCATGATAAATAAACCACAAAAAGAAGGAATTCTAATTATGAAACCCCTAAGTAAAGAGGCTATCACATGCTTAATAGCAACGGAAGAATGACCAACACCAGTATTAATCATTTCAATGCTTTGGCATTAGTCAATACTGTGGCAAGGTAGTTTTAGAGATAAGTAATTAAAACCACAGTCTGCATTAAAGCTGAGAGAAAAATTCCTTGTCTTCAAAATGGGGAGAAAGCAGATCCCTTTTTGCTGGCAGCCCATGTAAGCAGTATACTGCACCTCTACATTTTTTAAAAAGCTATTCCCTTAAGCAGGACCTATATTCATTTTCTTATTAATTACTATCCTGGAAGTTTTCATATAATTTGTTTATAAGTAGTAACATTGTGGTGGCTTGATCCTGGCTGGATGCCAAATGCCCACCAAGCACCCCTATCATTCCCCTCCTCAGCTGGACAAAAGAAAGGTCTGCAGGTTGAGATAATGGCAGGAAAATCCCTCGCCAATAACCATCATGGGCAAAACAGACTTGACTTGGGGAAATTAGTTTAATGTATTACCAATCAAATCAGAGAGGGTAATGAGAAATAAAAAACAACTCTTAATTAAAACACCTTCCCTCCACCCCTCCCTTCTTCCTAGGCTCAGCTTCACTTCCAATTTTCTCTACCTCCTCTCCTCCTCCCCCCCAGCAGCACAGGGTGACAGGAATGGGGGTTGTGGTCAGTTCATCACACGTTGTCTCTGCTGCTCCTTTGTCCTCGGGGGGAAGACTCCTCACACTCTTCCCCTGCTCCAGCGTGGGCTCCCTCCTACAGTAGACAGTCCTCCATGAACTTCTCCAATATAAGTCCTTCCTACAGGCTGCAGTTCTTCATTAACTACTCCAGTGTGTATCCCTTCCACTGCTGCAGTCCTTCAGGAACAGACTGCTCCAGCCTGAGACCACATGGGGCCATAGGTCCTGCCAGGAATCCTGCTCCAGTAGGAGCTTCTCACAGGGTCACAGCCTCCTTTGAACACCCACCTACTCTTGCAGGGTATTCTGCATGGGCTGCAGGTGGATATCTGCTCCACTGTAGATCTCTGTGGGCTGCAGGGGGATAGCCTGCCTCACCATAGTCTTCACCACTGGCTGCAGGGGAATCTCTGCTTCAGTACGTGGAGCACCTCCTCCTTTTGCACCGGCCTTGATGTCTGCAGAGTTATTCCTCTCATGTATTCTCACGCCTCGCTCCACTGCCATTCTGCAGCAGCTCTTCCCCTTCCTAAGTATGTTAGCACAGAGGCACTGCCACCATCGCTGATGGGCTCAGCCTTGGCCAGCAGTGGATCCATCTTGGAGCCAGCTGGCATTGGCTCTGTTGGACATGTGGGAAGTGTCTAGCAGCTTCTCACAAAAGCCACCCCTGTAGCACCCTTCCCTCTCCCCCTCCCAACCTTGCCATGTAAACCCAATACAAATACGTACCACATTCTTCTACATAATATCCTAGGAAATAATAGGTATTTTGAAGCTTGACATGCTAAGAAAAAAATAATGCAACTTTTCTCACTAAAATCTGAATCTAGGATACATAAACACAAAAAGTCAGAGGTCACTTGTTGGCGGGGGCAAGCTCCTAGGATAATATGCACATTTCTTCTTAGGTTACTGCAGGGCCTTCTTTTCTCTCTCATCCCTTTTATTTTACTACTAAGAGTAAAGAACAATTTGATCAAGAGAGTGCAATACCACTTGTGTTTTGCATGGTGATGAAATTACAACCTTGCCTCACACGGTTTTCCAGATGTAATCCTGAGAAGCAAAATGCCATTTGGCAATAGCTACCGATACTTGGACCATATGTAACAGAAGGTTGTGCACAGTATGGAAACCAAGGCCACTACAAACACCAAAGAACTGCTCTCTACAAACTTTTGCACACAATCCCCAAATTCCTTGCTTAGAGGAGTCAAGCAAATTATATCTTAACTTCAATATAAAATACAACTAAAGAAATACATTCACCTTTATATATATATATATATATACAGGGTCTGTCGTAAATCATGGCACTCAGTCCTGCAAGAGCTAAAACTCAAGCAGAAGATTTTCTTCTCTTTTTTACCTAAAAGTAATAAAATGTTATATTAAACTACAACCCCTTCCAAGTAAAATGGAACCATGCAAATCCCTCAAAGAACCAGATCTGTATAATTCACATGTGGGATGACCCTTTGCTTCTCCTTTCTGTTCTACATTACCTTTCTGAGGTCAACAATCAGTTGAGTCATTTTCATCTTATCTCCACACAAAGCTTTCATTATGATCTGATTCTTACCAGGAGATATTATTCTGTTTCTCTGCTACCCGATTCCACATTAGTATCTATTTTAATGACCCATGTGGTGTGTTACCTCCTTTATGTTTTTTATCAGAAGATTACAAGAGTGCCCTCTTCTTCTCTAGAAGCCAGGCTTTGGAAAAGTAGTGTGACAAGAAGGAAGTCTCCATCATTCATAATTTCCCCTTTCTTCTTTCTCCTCTTACTCCTTCTCTGTGGAAGACATCAGATGTCAATATCACAGATTCCACTGCAACAAGAAGATATTGTGAACATGTAAATTATTCAGTCAATGAGTTTTTTAATGCACAAAAATCTTTAGTTAACTCTTATGGAAAGTTCATCAGTGATGGTAAATTCCTTAAGCTAACTAAGTATATAAAGTTACACCCACATGCATCATGATGCATACTCACTTTTTATTAATTTCCCAAGATTAACACTTTAGTGTACTTTTAAATGACAGTAATAACACTGTAATAGCAAGAGGAATCAATTTAAACACAAATATCCAAATCTATCTTTCAAGAGGGTGAGGTGTTATTTGGAATATGGGTTTAAACATTTCCATGTCGTGATCTAGCAGATAAACTCAACTAAGATACCTCTTTCAGTTGCGAGTCTAAAAACCATCTAAAGTAGACTCAAAAGGCTGAATTTTATTCCTAAATGTAGACTTGAAATCAGTAATTCTAGCTGAAATGCAAATGTGCAGAAACATACACAACAATATTTGCAAACTATCATCTCTAGAACTTTTAATTTGGAAGAAATTCACAGTGTAAGTGAAAGTTATAATGCAGGATCATTTCCAGTCCCTAGTGTTAAAGGATGCTCTAATTCTTTCAGAAGACACAATGCAATACTCCACAGGTTAATGTCAGATAAGTGAGTCTTTCACCTAGAAATACTCCATGCATTCACAATCAGTCACATACAATTCCTATTTTCTGTAACATTTGTCTCTTTAATGAGATATGTTGCATTCCTCATATTATAGTGGAATCTCAGAATCAACATTGATGGAAATGGTTTGGCTTATCTATCACTAAACTGCCCACCATCACTAACAACAAAAATCTCACTTGGTCTAAGACGAATCCCAAATTAACTAATTTAATTCTGAACGTAAAGATCAGGATTTCATAACATAATTTCCTTGGGGCAGCCAATAAGCAAGTTAATGACTTAGATAGCATGTTAATGCATAGATAACAGTTTCATAAGTAGCAAAAGATCAGAAACATAAAGAGTCTCTTCATTATTTCTTTCTCTAACTATGGTTTAAGGAAGAATGCCCTGCAACGTAGAGAGTCACAGGTCTTTGGAGAATGGCCTCTGTCATGCTAAAAAAAGTAGCTGTATTGGTGAGATGAATCTGAAGGTACCCAGACCATATGCAGACCATAACAATACCTTACACAGACAGCTAAAAGAAAGGTGATGGAAATTCCAGCCACCCAAGTATGACAAATGAAGAGAGAAAAATACATGGAATACAGTTATCCAATGAGAGCCAGCTCACCAAGTTCATGCTGGTCATTCTTCTGCTTGAAAAAAACGTTCACAGCCAAAGAGAGACAGGAGCTCAAGATCACAATTACTTCATGAAATTTATACACAATCAAAATTACAGAATCACACAAAATTGTCAGAGTTGGAAGGACCTCTAGAGATCATCTAGTCCAACTCCCCTGCTAAAGCAGGATTGCCCAGAGCACATTACTCAGGACTGCATCCAGGCAGGTTTTTAATATCTCCAGAGAATGAGACTCCACAACTTCCCTGGGCAGCTTGTTCCAGTGGTCTGCCACCCTCACTGTAAATAAGTTTTTTCTCATGTTTAAGTGGAACTTCTTATGTTCCAGCTTGTGCCCGTTGCCCCTCATCCTGTCACTGGGAGCTACTGAAAAGAGTCTGGCTCCATCCTCCTTGCACCCAACCTTTAGATACTTACAGGCATTCATAAGGTCTCTCCTCAGCCTTCTCTTCTCCAGGCTAAAGAGTCCCAGCTCTCTCAGCCTTTCCTCATAAGAGAGATGCTCCAATCCCCCAGTCATCTTTGTTGCCTTCCACTGGACTCTCTCGAGCAGTTTCCTGTCTCTCTTGAACTGGGGCACCCAGAACTGGATGCAGTATTCCAGATGTGCCCTCACCAGGGCTGAGTAGAGCGGAAGAATGACCTCTCTTGGCCTACTGGCTACACTCTTCCTTATGCAACCCCGTTTTCCATTTGCCCTCTTGGTGGCAAGGGCACATTGCTGGCTCATGGATAATTTACTATCTACCAGGTCTCCCAGATCCTTCTCAGAACTGCTTTCCAGCAGTTTCCCTAGCCTATATTGGTGCATAGGGTTCTTTCTCTCCAGGTGCAGGACCCTACACTTGCCCTTGTTGAACCTCATTAGGTTCTTCTCTGCCCAGCTCTCCAGTCTCTCCAAGTCACACTGGGTGGCAGCACAGCCCTCTGGAGTGTCAGCCACCCCTCCCAGTTTGGCATCACCAGTGAACTTGCTGAGGATACACTCTGTCCCCTTGTCTATGTCATTGATCAATATGTTGAACAAGACTGGACCGAGTATTGACCCCTGGGGGACACCACTGGTTACAGGCTTCCACCTTCTATGACAAGGTGACCTGCTTAGTGGATGAGGGAAAGGCTGTTGATGTAGTCTACCTGGACTTCAGTAAAGCCTTTGACACCGTCCCCCATAACATCCTCATGGAAAAGATGGCTGCCCATGGTTTTGATGGGCATATACTCTGCTGGGTTAAACACTGGCTGGATGGCCGGGCCCAAAGAGTTGTGGTTAATGGAGTTAAATCCAGTTGGTGGCCAGTCACGAGTGGTGTCCCCTGGGCTCAATACTGGGGCCACTCCTGTTTAACAGCTTTATTAATGATCTTGATGAGGGGATCGAATGCACCATCAGTAAATTTGCAGATGACACCAAGCTGGGAGGGAGTGTCGATCTGCTGGATGGTAGGAAGGCTTTACAGAGGGACCTGGACAGATTGGATCAATGGGCTGAGACCAACTGTATGAAATTCAATAAGGCCAAATGTCAGGTCCTGCACTTCGGTCACAACAACCCCAGGCAACGCTACAGGCTTGGAGAAGAGTGTCTGGAAAGCTGCCTGGCAGAAAAGGACCTTGGTGCACTGACTGACAGTCAGCTGAATATGAGCCAGCAATGTGCCCAGGTGGCCAAGAAGGCCAATGGCATTCTGGCTTGTATCAGAAACTGTGTGTCTAGCAGGACTAGGGAAGTAATCCTGCCTCTGTACTCAGCACTGGTGAGGCCCCACCTCCAGTATTGTGTTCAGTTTTGAGCACCTCAATACAAAAAGGACATTGAGGTGATGAAGCAGGTCCAAAGAAGGGCAACAAAGCTAGTGAGGGGTTTGAAAAACATCCCCTATGAGGAATGACTGAGGGAGCTGGGGCTGTTTAGTCTGGGGAAGAGGAGGCTGAGGGGAGACCTTATCACTCTTTACAAATACCTGAAAGGAGGTTGTAGTGAGAGTGGGGTTGGTCTCTTCTCACTGGTGACTGATGACAGGACAAGAGGAAATGGGCTCAAGTTGTGTCAGGGGAGATTTAGGTTGGGCCTTCCCCTTGATTCTCACCCATAAACACTCAACACTGTCATTCACATCATTAAGTTCTAGGCATTTAAATCTATCCCTAACATAGAGGGCCATCCCAGCACTTCTCTCCTTCCTGGCCTATCCCTTCTGAAAAGTTGATAGCCATTAAAAATAAGCAGCAGCTAGTAGTTGTTTAGACACAATATAAGAAAGACACAAGCAAACATTAAAAATGCATTAACATGGAAGTGCAATGCTGAACAGCAGCAGAACAATTATGAAGTTGAATTTTTCTAGTGCTTTACAGAAATTTTCCCAGAAAATTAATTCTGAGGCTTAACCTTTGTAACTGTTAGTATGTGAACTGTGCACTTGTAATTAATAATGAACTGAGGCTTCATATCACTGGCATCCAAAATTCCAGAAGATCTCAATAAACAATTTGCAAAACATTCAGTACATAGTTTACTAAATAAATATTTTGCCAACCAGGCAATATAACCAATAAGAGAGTTTCACTGGAATCAGAAAGGAGTATATTTGAAGTTTTCACCACCCTAGGAAATTGAATTAATATAGTGTATACACAGTATATTTTCAATTATGTTTCAAACTAAGGTCTAAAGCCTTCAAAGTTAAATATTAAAGGACAAACTCAGCTTGTCTAAGAGTTGAAACTGATTTTAAAATCATACTGTGAACTTACTTCTTACTCTTACAACCGCATGAAAAAGCATTGTGACAACCAAAAAAAAATTGCAAGTTCAAAAGAAATAGAATCTAGTTCACAAACAAGGATTTGATACTTGCCAATCACTGCATGTGAAATAGCTCTCCAAAAACAACTAACAGCAGTTTGAGCATCATCCAGGACCAATTTGTACATCTTGAAGTTGTGTAAGGACTAAAGCATTTTCTTCAACAGCAGAGAAGTATCTGAACTCTAGACAAGCTGAGCAAACACATGCAATTAAACCTGGTGGAATAATGAAGTGGATGAACTATAGCCACATGGAGACCAATAAGAAAAATATGTTCTATTAAGCACTTAGTATGTTGAGCCACTAAGAATGCTAATTACTCCCCAGTGTATGGTAGATTGAAGTGAACTGTTTACCCAAAACTACCCAGCATCTGTTATGTCCTAATGACAATTTTTATCAACTTCCCTCACTGAGATCAGGATCATAGTGTGCATCAGACTGTTTGAAGCAACATAGAATTATTTTAATTTCCTTCTAACATGGCAATATTTTCAAAGTTGTAACATGCTGAAAAAAGCAATGTTTGTGGACCTACTGGAGTATAAGATTTTAATCACATAGATAAACCTGACTAAAATACATTTATCTACATTTAAAAGAAATAAGAAAGTGTAGACAGGTGAAAATATGTCATCATCACCTGCAAAAGAGCATGATAATTTTAAGGTCTTATTTTCATTACTAGTTTTTGAGTAAGTATCAACCAGTAGGCAGTAGCTGAGCAACTGCTTACAATACAAGAAAGCCTCTCTATGTTAGGACCATATTTATGCAAAGATTGTCACCAGGAAATTAATGGGAATTTGGAGGGGTGTGGACAAGGGAGAGAGGAGAAATATCTTGTAACTCTGCACTTCACTGAGTGAGGAGGGATGGAAAGAGGAATCCAGTCAGTGTGTGGTCCTGAATTTTCAAGGCTTCTAGGAAAAGATGGTCTAAATAAAGTAATACTACCTAACAATGCCCAGGACATCAAACAGTCATCAACCCACTCCCCATGCTTCCCTTACCTTTACAGGAAGGAAAAGTTGAGGGAAAGTATATTTGTGTCACCTTAAGAAGCACATATCCTTCTCACTTCTCAATATCCAACCAACTATATGTACCAGCAAGTGAGGAGATAGTGAACTTAATCTCTAGCCATTGGCTTCCCTAACTGTTTAGTCACAGAAAAATCCAAAGAGGAAGAGGCCAGCAGCCAGCATTCCATAACCTTCTGGCAGGATGGAAGCAAAGGAGACATTTTGTTTCTTTCACAGAACCCCGTTGGGCTATGTCAAATCATAAATCAAATAGAGACAAGTGCATGCAGAAAGGTATATCCAATTTTAATCAAGAGGTAATTGTTCTTAACTACCTGTAACAAACTGAGAGCTAAAAATAAGAGGAATAATAGCAATATTATGTCACAATCCAGTTAATTCACAGTTCAAAGTGAACATATTCAAAATAATACAAAGAAGAAAATTTAGGAAAATATCTATTTTGAAATTTAGAAATTTATAAATACCATTCCAATATTATCTAAACAAATAGTTAATTTCTTTTAGTGGATCTTTTCCTAAAAACAACATTTAAATTAATCTTAATTTATTCTATTAAAGCTGATGAGATTGAATTTTAAAAAAAATAGTAATCTTTCTAGTTTCTAATTAACTTTTAACATTCAGTAATTCACAAGATGCCCTTTCACACACACATACACGGTGGGTTTGTATTCAGTCAGCACATTCAAACTGAAGTAGCTCTTTTTCTCTCCTCCAATATTGTAGGAGTAAGCAGCTGCAAAACCTAAGAATTTCCTTACATGTCAGTGTTCATAGATATCTTTTATATTACGTCTCATTGTTTAAACATACTAGGTTATGCTTAATTTTGTTAGCCTTGTAGTGAACTAAATTAATGAGTGAAGAGCTTTATGGCTGTAGAGGAAAATGAAAGCAGCAAGCTTTTTGGAAAAATGTTTGGAAAAGAGTCTAATTAGAATGAAGACCATAGTAAAAAGAAGTAAAGAACTTGATCAGAAACAACAAGAAATGGAAGACATTTGAAACTATATAAGAATACAGTGCAAGTTTGTTGTACTGCCTTTTGTGTTCATTAAAGCAGTAGAAAGTAACAAACCTGATTAGAATGAAAAAGTGGCACATTTAGTTTCAGTGAGAGAAATGCAACAAAACAGGGGCTTCCCTGTAAGCCAAAAGATAAATTCTACCTTTCATTTTTGATCACAAGCATCTGAGGATTTACTCCAGGTAACTTGTCTGACAAGGGTTAATTACCTCTCTTTGTTTACATTAATGTGTTTCTAGGCAGATTTAGCACTGCTTATACAGCACCATCAGCTGAATCTTTTTGCTCAGAGGCACGAGGAAATAGTGACTAATCAAACCCCTGATGTGCATCAGGCATTGCATCTCCTGTGTGTTTCCTGGGCTGATTTACAATGAAATCTTAGGAATCATTACTGATGCATAAAAACACTTGTCTTTACAGCCAACTACCATCTCCTTAAGCATGCACCAATATTCTCCCTGAACTTTGGTACTTTATGCAGGTCAGGGAGTCTCAAAAAAGCTGTTTTCTCTGTAAGAGGTAACACACAGCACCACTCCCAATGGGTATAAGTGGGCTGCAGGTTAGATGGTTGTGCAGTGCATAATCTAAGCTTATAGTATGAGGATTTTCATGTTTTGAATTTAGTGAAATACCTGTTAAAGCTGTACAGGATATCCCTGCAAAAATTGTATCAGACTTGGACCATACATGGTGCATAAAAATGAAAATGTTATCAAACAAATATAAGCCATCAAAATAAAGTGCTTCAGCAGAAATACATTAGCAATAATTCAAAATGTAGAATTAAGAACTACAGAATAGTTTAGCATGCATTTGTGATAATTCATTAAAAAAATTAAATCTTCAGAATTTCTGTGTAAGAAAGCTGAATACACATCCAAGCAGAAATAAACAGCCAAACATTATGGTTTTACGACAGCTGTATCAATGAACTTATACAGCTCATGGTCTTCAGCAAGCGTAAGATTATTTCCTTAGATGCATCTTGAAAGGGTAACAGGGTGCCTTCTGGAATCCTCTTCACTTAGTATTAGCAACTGAATTACAAACATCAAGTTGCAAACCTATTCCAGTCAAGCTTTTGGTACAAGTAGCATATTCAAAAAGTTTATAATATGATTAGGACTGAAATGGAGGCCTCAGCGCATGAAAGATACCTCAACATTTTTCTCTAGCATTTCTTGCTCTGCTCCAGAAGCTGTCCATCTGAAATGTCCATTTCCCAAAGGTGGAATAAGTTTTGCAGAAATCAGGAAAAAAATAAAGTGTAAGGAAAAGCATCCTAAGGATTCCTCCTGAGATTTAAGATGTCAAAAGGCATACTAGTTAACTCCTATCAGTTTTAAAACAGCATCTCTGGATAACAAAAGGTAAAATAAGAATAGGAGGAGCAGAGTTGAGTATAAGCTACTCTCTAAGAGCACTGGGTGAACACAGTGGAGTTAAAGGGGATGGAGCCATCAGGGGAAATCTGGACATAACTAGACGGAGCAGGGACAAAGTCTTTGACCAGACCAAATAGAAAGAGCAGCACTGGCATATGGCCTGGTCTAACATTTACTCGCACTAAGAGGGTGAGATACAAACTTCCAGGCCTTGGAGTCAAAGATCACAACATTTGAAAGGGAAAGCCCCTTAAACCTTTTTTTGTCAAATGAATAAACAAGGAAGCGAGGGAGAGAGAGATGATGCTTGTTGCGGTCCGAGTTCGAGACATGGATCGCCCCGTCTTTTCTCCTCAATTAGAGGAGGAATAGCCCCCAGTTGTCTGGTTTTAATTTTCCAGTGGGTCCGTCCCTAGGTTGGGACCAGCTGGCTACACCGGGTATGTCTATAGAACACAAACCCCTGCCCAGATGCACACGTGCACTGGCACAAACGCAGAGATTGTGTGTTTAAAATACCACTTTACTGCAATAGTTTTAGAGCAGAGGGAGTATGTGGGGGGGAGAGGATATGCAAATGTAGTTATAGGAGACAAACTTGGGGTGTGTAACTTGGTAAAGAGAAAGAAAGAAACAGTATGATAGTTGAGAGTAGGGTGCCCGACGAGTTTCCCGGCTACAACCGGCTGGAGCTGCAGCGACTGGCCTGGAAGCTCTGATGATGGAGGGTTTTGGGGAGCAAGCAGCGATTCCAGCTCTTTTAGCTTTTTTAGTATGCTCTAGCTCTCTTTTCCGTTTCTTCAGCTCCTTTCACGCAGCTGCTCGGTGAGCAGACTCCACGAGAAGAGGCAGGAGTGCAAGCAAGCAGGAAGCAGGGAATAGCAGCAGTCCCGGAGAGCGGGGGTACGGGCAGTATAGCTGGAGTTCCACCCCAGCCACCAGAGGTGTTTTTTTTAATTATTCTGTGCTATTCCTTTTCCTTCCATCTTCTTTTCTTCTCTTTCTTCCAGCAGCAAAGAACAATGCCCGCCTACGACCGATAATGATCCATAATGGTCGTCCTATTTACATGCTCATGCAGGCTGCCCTGGCCTTTTGTCTGCTCAGTCCTCAGCTCCTACCTGTGGCTCCTGTAACAAAATTGCCATGCTCCAGGCAAAGGCTGGGTCCTGGCTGCTCACATAGCAAGGGGGGAAGGGGTTTCTGCCCTTGTGTAAGTCCCAGCCGCAATCCCCCGCCCCCCCTGCCCCCCCGCCAGGGTGTTGCCGCTTCGGTTTTGGTTTTGTTGGGGGTTTTTCTGTGTTTCTTTTTTTTTTTTTTCTTCCCTCCGAGTTTTACGTCTCTCTATTACAATCAATTTGTGTGAGAGACATACCTTTTGTGGATGCCAGTCCTCCACAATGCTGAAATACTGGTTAATTAAATCATTATGGAAAATGTACAAGGCTGGGGCTGGTGACAGTAGAATTTTTGAACTTTCATAGTGTGCTTTAAGTCTTTCTTGGCTATTTCTTTTCAATGCTTCTCCAATTAAACATAATTAATTTCTGCTATGAATACGTAGCATTAAACAGCAAAGTACCTATAAACCTGTGCTCAAAATTGTTTTATTTTCAATACTTAAATGAGTCACACAGACATCTTCATCTAAATCAGACGTGTGGCTGTTAAAAAAGTATACAGAATGTAATCTGCGTGTCCAAATTCAAAGTACATAGCCAGATGTAATCATGATTAAGACTACATACTTAGATAAATAGCAAGCATGACTGCACATAAATTAATATTCTCTCCTGAAAATAAATTTTGAGAGATCATTTATTGTTAAGATGTGGAGCAGGGGACACCATCAAAATACTGCCATCTAAAACTTAATCTTCAGCAGTTATCTGAGAATTAAACTACTACAAGTCATTCAAATTCCAGACCTTAATGTCTGCTATATTTCTTTTACTCAAGGATTAAACAATTTCACAACACAGGGTCCTCTGACTTTCTAGAATCCTGCTGATATTATATGAATTCTTGATGTGTTATTACTGATCTTTATCTGTATATTTACTTAATATCATAATTTGTTTCATCCAAGTATTACAATAAATCTTTATTACTACACCACTTGTGGAATTCAGTCAACCACCTGCAGCTACATCAGGAAATCACTTCTGAAAACACTCAAATTCACCTTTTCTATCTTCCTTAATTCTTCAGTTCTGTCTTCAATCAGACCAGAATTGCCTTCAGAATTTCTAGTCACACTCTTGCACACCCTTTCAAAATGTGTATCTTCCAGCTTCCGCCTTTCCTGTTTTTCCTATTTGTTGTTCCAGTTGTCTCATTTTTTTGTTTTCTTATGCACTTTGTCACAGTGTCATTTTAGTCGGTCTTTCAACATTTCAATGTCATATTTCTGTTTCAGGATATAAATGGCTTAACATGTCTTCTGCTGCAGGTTTTTTTTTTTACTCTCTTTTTAAACTGCTCCGATCATACAATATTCCAGCTTACAAACAGTTGAAGTTGAAAACACCATTTCATTTCTTGTTTCTTACAGAGTATGGGCTGGTAAAGGAAACAGTTTGCTCTTCTTTCCTGTGGCTTGATGCCAAATTTTGCCAAAATGGACGAACATCAAGGCCTAAAAGATTATAACACAACATGTATTTACTGACTAAAATAAAACTATTTCTGCAGAAGCAGGAATCCATACTTCTGAATTAATAGAACACTTCTTTAAAACTCTCTTTCAGACTGCCAGTCTGCTTAACTCTTATCTAGGCTGAAAATTCATTAGACCATGGCTATTTTCCATGTATACGCAGTGCAAAAAGCCAGAATCTGAACCTGGTGAGTGTGAGGGACCAGCCCTCAGGACTTATTATGGGAAATGGTGTTGAAAGCCCGTTGTAGCCCCTCAAACAAAGTCTCATATGCATCCCAAAAGGCCTGCCTGGGACGATGGAGACTGCAGTGATAGCCTGCATAGATAACAATTGAGATAACAACTGAGATAACAACAATGATAGAGATAACAACAACGATTGAGATAACAACGATCCAACGATCGAGGGGCCGAGGGAGCATAGGTCCGCTCCAGCTGCTCAGACGTATGGCTCAATCATATGTACTCATATCATATGTAGTCATCGTTGCAAAATCAGGATTCTAGGCCTACAAAACAGGGGGCTGCACCGGTGGGCTTTGGGAGTTTCATCAACATCAACTATCGACACTGACCCTCCCCCGATGGCTGGACCGATGTCACTGGGTCCCGAACTTGTGATTTTCCTGTCCTCACTCTCTATTGTCTTCCCCCCTTTTCTTTTCATTCCCTTTTCCTTGCTTAATTTTTTTTTGCGGGTGGTTTTTGTTTGAAAGGTTGTTCAGTATTAACTTCTGCTGGGGTAACAAATGTGTTATTTGTTGTAAACAGACCTTGCGTGTCGCTACACCTTAATCTGATCAAAGGGGTATTGGACAGCCGAGCTTCTAGTCGGACCGTAATACATCTACTGTCTCTGGGAAAAGAGAAGGTTTGAGAGAAGGATTTTGGGCCCAGCAAGGGGGTTCAGTCCTAGTCTCCATGAGCTGCCCAGTCTGAGTTGTGACATGTACAGGACTGGATCCAGCTGCACCTAGGCTCCTCTATTGCAGCAGGAGTTTAGAAAGCAAGGAGGTCCAGTTCTAACCTTCCTGGGTTGTTAAATCTGGCCTGTGTCACTGAGATAGTACTATAAACAACTGGTTCAGAGGCATAACGTGTTTGGTGTTTTGTTTGTTTGGTGGTTTGTTTTTTTAATTTAAGTACACTGTGAGAACTTTCGTTGCTAACATTTAATTTCAGGTGTAAAATAACTTTTCTCATTTCTCTATATGATTGCCAGAACAAAACTAGCAATTTTATTTCTATGCTAGCACTCTGGGTTAAGTAAGCCATTAACCAATAAACAAGGCTGCTTCTTGCCTTATTAGCATCTTTACTGTGAGCTGATAAACTGGAAGAGAAGTCTTTTTGAAAGAGCTACAAACCAATCAAGAAGAGCAGATAAAATGACAAAAGACTCATTATAGGGCCAGAGATGAGTAATCTTGGTTGCAGTCTAGCTCTATGTCTAGAACAATCCTTGAGGTTTCCTCATAAATCCATTGTAAGCATTAGGCGAAGTTATATACAGGTTGGCATGATACAGGATGGACTTTCAACTTTGCAATATATTCACAGCATTGGAGCTATAAGTAAAAGCTTTAGAAGACTATTTTACATTTGAATGTTCATATCACATCATGTCATGTCAAAGATGGATACTTGGACAGGTAACAATGAAAAAGCCAGCTGCCAGCCACTTACTTTTCAGGACTACAGCTTGACTAATCTGGTTTCACCAGTGCTTCTGGTATATGTAGCTTTAAGAAGTTTAATTCCCTTATGACAGATTATGATTTTGAAGTTTTAAAACAAAACTAAATATATGGTGGAAGTTCCTGTAATCCTATTGAATATAGAACAGACTCGTACGTAAATACAAATTCAAGGTGGAAATATGCCCAGGAACTGTGATTCAAATAAGGGTATTATTTCACGATGACCTAGATGTGGGGATTGAGTCCACCCTCAGTAAATTCGCAGATGACACCAAGCTGGGGGGGAGTGTTGATCTGCCAGAGGGTACAAAGAGGCTGCAGGAGGACCTGGACAGGCTGGATCGATGGGCTGAGGCCAACGGCATGAAATTCAACAAGACCAAGTGCAGGGTCCTGCACTTTGGCCACAATAACCCCAGGAAGAGCTACAGGCTGGGGGAAGAGTTGCTGGAGAGCAGCCTGGCAGAGAGGGACCTGGGAGTGCTGGTGGACAGCTGGTTGAACAGGAGCCAGCAGTGTGCTCAGGTGGCCCGAAAGGCCAATGGCATCCTGGCTTGTATCAGGAATAGTGTGGCCAGCAGGAGTAGGGATGTAATTCTCCCCCTGTACACAGCACTGGTGAGGCCTCACCTCGAGTACTGTGTCCAGTTCTGGGCCTCTCACTTCAAGAAGGACGTTGAGGTGTTGGAGCGGGTCCAGAGGAAAGCAACAAGGCTGGTGAAGGGACTAGAGGGAAAGTCTTATAGGGAGAGGCTGAGGGTGCTGGGGTTGTTTAGCCTGGAGAAGAGGAGACTCAGGGGGGACCTCATCACTCTCTTCAACTACCTGAAGGGAGGTTGTAGTCAGCTGGGGGCTGGGCTCGTCTCCCAGGCAACTAGTGACAGGACAAGAGGGCACAGCCTGAAATTGCTCCAAGGGAGGTTTAGGTTGGATATTAGGAAGCACTTCCTCACGGAGAGGGTGATTAAACATTGGAATAGACTTCCCAGGGAAGTGGTGGAGGCACCGTCCCTGGATGTGTTCAAGGCAAGGCTGGATGTGGCACTTAGTGCCATAGTCTAGACGGTGTGGTGGTGTTGGTCATAGGCTGGACTTGATGACCTTAAAGGTCTTATCCAGCCTTGGTGATTCGGTGATTCTGTGATTTTAACCACAAGATAAAATTTGCTGAAATATAAATACTAGTATGGTAGTTTACTATATGTTTTTATAATATATGTTGTTATATGGAGTCTTTGAATTTCAGAGTATAAAAATATTTTCTCTTTCTTTAATGAGATCCAGTAACAATCTATTTAAAATCAAGTCTCTCTTTCCCACAATGCCAAATGTATAACATGTTGACAAAGTGTAGGTCTGGAAGATGAATATATGACAAACAAAGTTGGAGGAACTTGAAATCAGTATTGAAAACCAAATATTACATTCAGCTAGCCTAACTTTAGCAGGAAACAAAGACTCATTAACTTTGCTCATTAATACATTGTCTCCTTATAAAAGACTAATTAACTGAAACGTGTCAAACATCCCAAAAAAGAATCTCAATATATGAATCATCTTCCCTTCCCTTGCTCTTTTTTTCTGTATGCTCAGTGATCGCTCATTTACTTACAGGCAGGAGAAGAGCTTTACAGCTGCAACAAAAACACTCTTCTTTGTTCAGTGATGGGACTGTTAATGTTGTCTGCATGTGTAGAATAAGAATAAGAATAATTGTCCCAAAACAGCTGCCCTGACAAACTGGCCATTGTGCTCGGGTGGGGGGCCTCATTCAATAACCACCTGGATCCTGTTCTTGCAAGGAAAGCTCCTCATTTGGTAACCACCTTGATAAACTGGACACCGTCCTTGAAAGAGGAGCCTCTCCTTTGGCAGCCACCCTGATAAATGGGACACTGTCCTTACTTGATAAGGAGCAGTGGCCAGCAAGAGGAGCCCCGTGGAGGCACAGGGCCATCTTGAGAAAGACCACTGTCCTGTTTAAGGACAGAGCACATGTGTGACAATAAAGGTCATTGCTCAGTCAACCTGGATGATGGGGGGGGGGGGGGGCGGTGATCACCTGGACCCCCATGCCCCCCTGACTCATTTCCAGAACATTCCCAAATCCAACACTGAGTCTGTGCACATAGTGGGCCGAGCCTCACCAGGAGAGGTGGGGCCAGGTGCCACAAAGAGGCAGACTTGAAATGCTGGGGGCCTATGCCTGCCATCCAAGACCATCATGGATCCAAGGTTGGTGATATCTTTACTATCCCTTGTCTCTCTCTGTCTCTCTCTGTGTCCTGGGTTGAGCCAGGGTGAAGTGAACTTTCCCTTTGCTGATTCTTTTTTCCTTTCAGTGAATTTTTTAGCAGCGCCAGTGGACTGATAATAACCAAGGTCACTTCTGAGTGTCTGCAGCCTCCCCCCCTATGGGGGAGCAAATCAGAATATTCCCTTCTCATCATATTTTCTCTATTTGGCTTTCAGTATAGGTTAAGACATCACAGAAGTCAAGCCTTTCCTTTCCTTTTTCTCTCACTTTTCTGCTTACTGTCGCTTCTATCTCCCTCTCTTTGTCTCTCTCTCTTTTTTTTCCCATTTTTCTTCCCAGCCGACACCCGAGGGCCCCGTCCGTGCGCCCGGACACTCCCCCCTTCAGCTGGGAGTCACCAGGGAGAAGAGTTGCTGTGAGAGTCACTGGGGGAGGAGGGAGGGGATCGGGTGTTGCACATCCCTTTGCAAATATAGATATATATTCCCTTATCACTAATGATTAAAATCAACCTGTTTCACTTTTCAACCCAGAAAGCCTCTCTTTCTCATTTTTCTCCCTCTTTCCCTACCTTGGGGGAGGGGGGTGGGACTGAGAGCATTATTGTTACTGGTTTGACTGCCAACCCGGAGTGAAACAGTGACACTCTCATATCTCTCTCTGTCTCGCTCTTTCTGTTTCTAACCTTATTCTCAGCACATAGGGGTAATATAATTTATAATTTTGCCAGGTTTTTCCAGTTGTAACCTGTTGTTCTGAGAGTACAATTTTGCTAAGTTCTGCTAGTTTTAATCTGTTGCTTTGAGAGCAACATTGTTGTGTGTTTCCTTTTGACAAGCTTTATAATCTTACTCAATTTTAAGTAATGTTTTGTATAAGCCTCCTGGGTAATGGTCTTACTCTTAGAATATGACACAGAGAATTCCAGAGGTTAATCTCACCAACTGGGTTGGTAAAAGAGGTTGAGAGAGGAGGATTGGATCTGAATCTCCCTGGGTTGACCTCCACCTCTGTGGACCTCTATCCGTATCCCCTTCATGGGGCATAACACCATGCCCACTTTGTGGGACATGATATTCAGTTTGCTCTCCCACCTCTGGGGAGCCATGCCCATTTTGTGGGACGTGACAGTGCTGTACCCAACTTGTGGGATGTGACAGCATGGCAAGATTTTTTATTTCGATACATGTTTTTCTTCATTTGTTTGTGGGAATGAAAGAAGTAGAAAGCATTGCTTGTTTCTACATCTTTATTCTTAATATATATTTCTGACAGATTGCTGTATCTTATTCACAAACCATGCTGACAAAGAAATTTGTTAGATTAAATAATATGTTTGTGGATATCTAGGAACAAAAGGGCATAGACATTCCTAGGAAGTGGGAGATGCACACCTGTTTCCTCCATTATTTTCCAGTCCCCCAATGAGCACTTTGAAAATGGAAGAGCTTGAGTAGTTTTGATCCTTATCCTAACCAGTGGATATTAGCATACATGCCCACTGTCAGTTGATCTCCCAGGGGTCCTGCGAAAGGTGGTCAGTGAAATTTTCTAATTTCAGTTCACCAAATATGCATACAGATAAGAGACAGGTATACGTTTTTCTGATCTTCAAACAGATTTACAGGAACAAAAAAGAAGGTCTCAATGCCATTTGTAAAGTAACTTTTCAGAACAGACATGAAGACTGAAAATCACTCAAGCTTTTCTGTAAAAGGTATGTGGTTTTCTTTGTCTTTTCTTCTTAAATAGACTACATTTACAGCTTGCATTCAGTCACATTCAAAACTGTTATGGTTCACAATGGTCAATTACTATCATACCAGATGCTAAGGAAAAAAAAAAAAAACAAACGTGATTAAGGTGCAATTTATACAATTTTATAAGACATTTCACCCTTCACATGTCAAAATGAAACACCAAGTTCAGCAGGTTGAGACACTGAATAAATATGCTGGATGCATTCACACATATTGCTATGAAGAAATGTTTACTTTGCCTCAAGTGAAGGCATCAGAAGGCCCGTCTTGACTCAGGGATTACAACAGATCTGGTAGAACAACATTGGTTTTTCTAATGAAGAAGGGCAGTTCACAAGTTAAGGGGAGAATTAGCAAGACTACTGCCTGAGAAGTCCAGAAGAAAAAAAGCTTTAAGGAAGAAAAAACAGGTGTAAGCAGAACTCCTGGAAACTCCAAGGAAGACTAGCTGTAAAAACCACATACTTCACCAGGAACTTGTTTTTTCTTACCAATGTGATTTAAGTAGTAAACAGTCTTGAAACACGGTGGTTCCCTGATACTTTGAGAAACACAACTGAAGACAGAGGGAAGGGCAGAACTCATTGAAGTTTGATCCCAATTGAGTAAATTAATATTCTATCATTTCTTCATTGTAGATTTCATAGCAAACGAGATACGCTATACCGAATCTTGTAAGCAACTATTTTAAGCTAGTATTTTATCTTGAATTGGCTTAACTTAACAATGGTCTCCTTATAACTGTTCAACCTCAGTGTATCCCAGAGCTTTGCACAGGGTGATCCTTAATACCTCCTCCATGCTCCCCAGCAAATAGGTTGCAGAGTATGCAGAAGGTAGCAAAACATGCTTTTGCTCAAAAATTCACTGGTTGTGTTTGAGAGCTTCAATAATATGGGTCATAAGAAAAAAATACCTGTTTCCAGCAATAGCTACAGAAATACTTGTCATGTCTGAAATGTGGCAAATACACTAACAGGCCTGGAATTGTATCTTTCTGAAAACACTGAATTATTTTTGTTAGGAAGAAGTCCAGTGGCCAAGGACAAATTATTCAATTAGTTTGGTATCAGAGTCTGGAGGAGCAGGAAGAAACAGGGGACATCAGCAATTTCTAGGATATGTTTCTCAATATAATAGTAACAGACTTGAACAGCATCAGATCACTATACTTTAACTTTCTCAAAACTTCTAGGACTCAATTCCCTTTCCTCATTGTTATTCTTCCTTATTATGATTTTGTCATTGAACTTGTGTTTAACAATCTTACTTTGAATTAAATCAACAGAACACTTGGCTCACGGACTCTGAACTCTTAATTGCTGGCATTGCAGTAGACCTCTTCCTGATTTTAGTTCAGACTAGTTACGTCTATATAATGGGTGCATCTAAATAATTTTAGATGACCAATGCATAAAAAGCTGATTTTATTCTATTACTTTATAAATGTAATATAAATCAAGAAAAGATTAATATGCTTTCACAAAGTGCATGACAGACTAACTTACCAAGTGTCATCACCACTGAATTTTTTCCCCTCATTTATACCTGTCCCTTGGATTTTGTTCAGGTTTATAATTTGCATTTAGATTGCTCTCCTAGAGGAAAAAATCCAAACCAAACCCACTCTGAAATCCTGTGACTTCTTTTAACCTTAATGCAGCAATAATCACAATGATTGCATGTGGCTGAAAACATTTTAGCATATCAAGCCGCATTTCAGTATTCCCCATTTAACCAACCCAAAGTTGTTAGCACCGAGTACTATTTTATCCCTTCCTTATTCAAACTGCAAATGAGCTGACAATGGTCAGGATCACACTTTGTGTTATGAAAGGTTGGATAATATTTCCTTCTATGCTAAATATATAGTTAGTAAAACTAAAGAAATTTAAAAAGATAAAAAGAAATGTGTGACACTTAACAAGAGAATAATCTTGACCTCTTACAAGGTCTTACAATTACTGACATTGATACAGTTGCAGGACGAAGGAGATACAAATCTATAATTGTGGAATTTATATTAGAAATAAACAGCAGACTTACAATGTTTTTATTTAATTCTTCAAATGTACATATTTTATTAAAAAGGCTAATAATGTAATCATAAGATATTTCAAATACAGTACATAATTTCCAGTAGTCCCTGTAATTTCCCTCTAACAACTCTTTATCCCATTTTAGTAATGGAGGAGATTTGATGACAGATTGTTTTTTTGGGTCATTTATTCAACATGAATTTTGCAGCAGTTAATTCTTCCCATTACTTTTTGAAAACATAAGTAAACCTCCTGCTAGAATGTTCCTTAGACACAATAAAAAAGGCACCAGATTGCAATATGTTTTTCTACCATTTTTAAAAATTCAGAATATGAGACTGCTATGTACAAGAAAACATGCAACACAAAAAAAAAAATCACAGATCAAAAGTCTAGTATTGCAAGCAATTTTTTGGAAGAGACTGCCTCCTTTAAAACAAGATAAAGAGATTGATAAACTATTAACAGCTTCAACTAGGACTTCACGTAAATGTAAATAAACACAAAACTCTATGAAGCAGTGAAAACAGTAGGTACAAGCTTAATATAAAATGTGGCAATATGCAGATATGTTTGCAGAAAGAGAAAAATGAGACCTCTCTCTCCTACAGAAATACTGGCCACTGAAACTAACCAAGGGATGGGGAGTGAGAGGGATCATGTATTGTTTTAAAAGGGTAAGTGAGCAAGCACAGCCATGTTTGATTGCCTTAAAATCTGCCTCAAAATCCATTGAAGTCAACAGGAAACCTTTGCCCTGAACTCTGCGTTATCTGGATTAACTCCAAAGGCTTCATCTCATCACTGAGGGCTGCATGTGCCAGCAGGCTCCAGTGTCCCTGGCCAGCCTGTAGCCCTTCTTCTCTGCAACCAGGTCCTCCTGCACCAACACCAAGAGCCAGGCAATTGCTGTTGAACAAAATGTCCTGGTTAGACTTGAGGGTAACAGGCTGGTTGGGACAACTGTTGCCTGCTGGTGAACCCAGGGTCCTAATGGCTATTACTTGCCAAGCGTGATTTTGAATTATCACCTGGGTGTATGCACCTCTCTTTTAGATCATGTGATTTAAAATAACACCCTCAAATAACACATTTAACAGTCATTTACAATGTATCTTCTCTAGAGTAAGTGTGGTAACCAAATTCATGTTCTGAACTATCAACAGAAAATGTCATTTGTAACATTATTAGTTGTAGAAAAAACAGCAGTAACAAAGAAGCTACCAACTATCATACCCTTGACTTCCACTTAGAAAAGTAATGTTTGTTCAGGGGTGTTCCCTGTTCATTGCTGCTTTTGCCCATTGTCATCAGACCATCTTTGTACAAGCCATCATTGCATGCTGGACACCAAAATGAAAAGAAAGGTCTGTTGTACCTAATCAGCTCATCCTCTGTGCATATAATTACCAAAGAAATATAACAACGGTGGCTGAGTTAAATCTGATCATAACTAAAATAGGTATTTTCAGACGGGATTAAAACTGGTTTGAACACATCATGTGTTGCATTTGGCACTGAAGCAGCCACAATACAGCTTGCTAAAAGTACATCTCGCTCTCTCAAGAGGAAACCATTTATCAGAGGTAGCAGTCACAGATTTTGAAAGACAGCTGTCAAGAAACTGCTAATTTATTCAAGTGCAGATTTTCAAAGGGTAGAAATTCACACATGTAAGTGCTTCAACAGTATTCAGAACTAGATTTATATTCTGATGCTCATGAGATGATGCTTCAACACAGATGCATCTTTCAAATGAAATACAGAATAAATGGAACTATCCTAGTAGCCAAGACATCTCTTGATGTCTTACATGCATGTGTGGACATCTACCAGAATGTTGGGGTTTTTTGAGACACTCAACCATCTGAAACAATTTGTGCCATTGGTGACATGGAACGTGCTCTTACCTGTCTAGGGCTGAGCCATGCTAAACACATTGTTTGTAGCTGTGTCTTTAAAACGTGTTTCCTAGGCAGTCCCAGTTGTCAAATCAGCATGCATCTCTGCACAGTCCTGTCTCCAACTCTGGAAAGCTTCCTACAGTTAACACATTGTTTTAAACAACCATTGAAAATTAAAAATATCTTTAGAAAGATAGAAATTAAATACTGAATTGGATCAGGAGTCCCCATAATTAAGCATGTTGCCTTTAACACAGTCTTGTCTTTAACACACAAGAATGAAGTATACAACATGCACAGATGAGGGAATGGCAGTGAGCTTCCTTTTCCACCACCAGTCACGCTGACCTCTGGGAGCTAGACAGAGGAATAACTTGAGCCTTAACACGCACTAACATAATTGTTACAACCATTGATCTTTTTTACATATACCTTTTTGGACCTTCCTAATTTTTTTGCTGTTAAAGATGTATATAAGATGTATATTTCTACAGTCTGTATCACCACAAACTGTATATTAACTATATTTTGGTAAGCACTGTCCAACAGATACATAATATATTATGTGTTTAAAGACCATTTATTACCAATACCATTAAAGCCTCAAACTTCTTAATATAAACTGAATAGGCATTTACAGCATCATACATATGCATGCAAACATATGATATTATAAAAATATTTCCTTGTTCCAAACTTAAAATTTAACTAAAAATTATTAGATTACTTTAGGTGTTGGAAATAAATGTCAGTGACATACACTTGAACAGTTAACAGTCTGTTGTTATGAATGTAGAATCTGCATTTAAGGAATTTTTTTTCTGTGTAGAAATGTGGCATGAAATGAGAAGACTCTAATTGAAGACTGAAAGTTTCCTGGGAAAGACCTTGAGCGAGTCTGAACCAGTGGCAGTAATCAGTTAACAATGAACCAGTAACAGCACTAGGAATTAGTTCAATAAATATGAGCTGACTTAAATTCAATTTTTAGTGTTTTTTAATATAATGCATGACCCAAGTGTTTACTGAAATTAACAGCATGCCTTTCATAGTCACTAGCAGATTTCCAATGAAATTCAAACCACATTCATTTTAATTATTTAGCAACATAAATGTATGTACATTTAAGTTCCAATCTAATACTAAAGAAGAGATGCAGAGAAACACTGAAATAATGGGGGGGTTTGTCCCATCTGATCTGCTGTTTATCTGCAGTGTTTCATCAGATGGTGGCAGGCTTTGTAGCACCTCAACAATCTACTTCTGCTGTAAAAGCAAATGTTTTGCTCAGTGTTTCACTGCTCATACAGCCACTCTATGCAACATCATACACACCCAAAGCTCTTAAAAGAACTGATGTCAATAGTTTTATGAAACAGCTGCTGGCAGCCATTTAGACTTCTATGTGCTTTAGATTATTTTATACAAATGTAACACAAATATGTGCATCTGTGTACACAAAAACATCTACTTATGCAATATAGATACCTAGTAAACACTGGTGTTCATAATTCTTACATTGCTCTGCAATTAGTTGTTTGCTAGTTTTTTACTACAGCTTCCTTTCAGAAATGTATTGAAAAATGCAGAAAGTGCCCATGCACTCTAGCAAAAACCTGCAATCCAAGACCCGAGGTTTCTTTTCATGAGTTTCTATCTCCTATTCATTTCATCCCTTAATCAGATCTGCGACTGCCACCTCCAATTTCTGATTAAATATTCCAATTAGATGAACTTTAAAAAGTGCCCCAAAGAGCAAGTAATTCCTCCAGTTGCTGTTTTATTACTTTTTCTCATTTGAGTCTCGCTCCTACCTATTAATAAAATATTTCATCAATTAATTAACTGGACTGATTGTCTGAAGATTTCCTTGCTTAATAAGCAGTCACTGTTCTAGGTGAGCTGTAACAAGATTCCTTTCCCAGCAGAAGTCCTTCAGCCAGCCCCTATGAACACATATACTAACACATTCTGTTTCAATACAGTCTCAACACACCAGCCCAAGTACTGCAGAGGGTGAGCTATTTCTACCTGTGAAACAGAGACAGCTTTAAACAAATTGTGCTCTGGAGTTGATTGCAGGAAATTTTCAATTACCACAACACTGCTAATTAGCCTGGATGAACAAGACGACCAGGATACTGTTTCTACAGTAGGAGGCTTGGCATATTTAAAATACATAATGCTAATGGCATTGCTTTTGCTTTGCTTTTATTTGGATGTCCAGGTCCATTTCCAGTGAGGTGGAAAGCTGGGCTTAAAGAGTTAGGTTTAAATACAAGTTCAGAAAAGAACACAAGTATTAAGACCCAGTGAGAAAGTTCAAGCTTAAACTTGTGAAATTCAGTATTTCCTTAGAACAGCAACAACAAAAAAAGCAGGATTTACCTTACCAGATAACATAAAAAATCAGAAGCAGGGGTACAAAAAAATTAATACAAAAAGCCCAAGTCCGCATACTCAGCTGGATAAAGGAAACAAGGGAAGATCTGTGGAGTCTCAGGGCTTTTTAACAAAAAAATACTTAATTTCTAATTCTTATGACAGAAAATGGACTCAGTTTTCCCTGAAGCAAAGCCTTTTGTACTTATTGCTTAAAATATTCAATGTACTGCACAATTATTTCCTTTGGAGTCTGAGAGTCTGCTCTTCTTCCTAGTATTGTGAAGAAACATTTACTTCTAACATAACTTTGATTCAAGATTACAGAAGGACTAATTTGCATCTTGTTAATTTTTTTTTCTGATGTTGAGATAACCAATAGTCTTGGAACACTTTAAAACTCAGTGTCCTTCAAAGGCTAGCTTCCTAATATTCCTAGTAAGTTAATACTAAAAGCACAGATATGATATAAACAAGAAATTGTAATAACTTAGAAAAATACAGGGATGTACATATGCATAATGGTTTGCTGCAAAGCTTTTATAAAAAATGGCACAAAAGAACATCACCTCATATTTTAATTGCAAAAAATCAATATTTTAGAACAATTTAATGAGACCTACTATGTCTCAGTGTGGAATCTTCTAGATTATTGAAAATTAGTGTGTCTCTTTAAAAATGTATTTTTATATAGATTGGCTAGTGCAATCCTAAATATTAATAATACACTTTAAAAGTTCTTACCTTTCCTGACTCTGTTTTGTATCAAATAGGACATATTTTAAATATCTGTAAGTGACCATTTTTCATGCAATTCTGTTTTTCTGATATATTAACTGACAAGCATTTAATATAAAATCAAAACAATCTCTCTAGTATGCGTTATGAATGTTTGCTTTTGATTTCTAGTCCCTGTTCCCAAATACATAGTGACCTACCCTTTATCATCTCCAAAGCCATGTGTGTGAAAATTCCTATTGACTTCAACTAGACTTAATTAAATTGTCATTTGCTTACTCACAAGATAATATATTTTCATGTAGAAGTCACTCATGGGATAAAACTTTCCAATAATACAGAAGATGAAGGATTTAGAGGGAAATTCCTAGATGATCTGAAAACTGGAGGTCAGGACTCTTAACATCCAAAACAGAAGACAGTTTTTGAAATGCCTCCTTCATCTTTACATAGAGAAGCATGGCACATCCTTGATGGAAAACAGCAGAAGTCGTGTGAAGGGTTGGGAAGAGATTAAAAGGGAAAGGACCAGGACAGCCGCTTCAAAAAAATTGTAAAGCTCCTGAAAAAAAATGAGAACATTCCGTTACCCCATGTGGCAACTGAAAAATGGAGGCTTAGAGAAGCCACGTTCCTTCCCCCATGTCTTTCCTCCTGAATGTCCAGGATAAAATGCTCAGAATAAATAAATCAATTCTTGTCTCTGCACACAAAGGCAGTGGGATTTTTAAGTAGTGCTACAGTAGGAATTTTCCTCCCAGAACATAAGAAAAACATACCTCCTTCCAACACTCAGATTTTTTTAGAAGTTTCCCATTAATACAACTATGCACATTGAATACAATTTTTCTGCAGCACAATCTTCTGTTATTCAAAATACTAGTGGCATTAAAAAAACCCTAAAATTATGAGAGAACACTTGCCATTTGAAGGGAAAAAAAGGTATGATGAATCCAGGAAGGAAAAATCTAGAGATTTAAAAGGCCCAGGGGATTAAATCCTCCCTAAAAGAAAAACATTTTTAATAACAGTAGAGAAAATGCATTATGTGGAAAACTTAATTAAACATATAGTGTATATCTCTAAGTTTAGGTAAAGCTCCATTTCCATTATTCATAGAAAATAGTTCATTAAATTTCTTGAAAACTCTGTGTATTACTTATGATTTCTATTGCCTCTAAGGATTTCCTTTGAAAGAGGATCTTGGAGTCAGATGATTTGCAAGAAATCAATAAATAGTTTTTTCTTTCAATTAGAAAAACTGTCCAGAACAGCAGTGAAATCTTAACTACTTCAAAATGCATAAAGACCAGTTTTTTAATGCAGTAATAGACTCTTCAGGCTATCTGAAGCAAGGATGCCTAATCCTTTCAGAAGCCGGGGAAGCTTCCTGAGAAAGCAACATGGTCCAGGTTATATCATGATTGGATCTGTCTTTAACTTGATCTTTCTGTGGCCAGAAGGCCATATACTTGCTTGAGCAGGTAAGCATGGGTTGGGAACCACTGAACTCAGGTTTCTGATGAAGTCAGGAATCTCACCAACACTCCCTTGTTCCTATGCTTTTTTGGCACTCCTCTGGTTCTTAACCCTTCTTTAGCATTAGAAGCCCCTAGCTCCAGCTGCCTTCAGGCCAAGAAGTTCAACTGAGGCCACCATTTAAGAAAGAGAAACAGGCACCTCCAAATGACAAGTAGCTCCCTATTAAGAGAAGTGTTTAAAGATGAAATGTTCCATAGAGCTGCATTTCACACCAAGGGAGTCCAGGTAAACCATACCAAGCTACGTGTGCAACTTTTTGGCAGGAAGTGGTTCAAGACTAATCCCATCCTTACCAAATTACTCATTCCTTGCATGCAGCATATCTGCTTTAACTTTTTTTCCTTACAGCTCATTCAAAAAAGTGGTGCTAAAAGCTATATTCCAGTTGCACCCTCTCTTGGCTCACTCATGGGCTGCTACAATAGTTCTTTTGAACTATGCACTCCCAACTACCTTCTCATACTCATTTTCCATACACACAATGCTTCATGTTTAGTTACCTCCTCTGCACGCTCACTCCACCTTAATGCATCCCCTGACTATTCCCTTCTCTGTGTTATTGATGTTATGACTTTCCATGACAGTCCAAAAGCTATTCAGCTTTCTATACATAAGTGGCTAGCAAAATACACCTAAAAAGTAATCTGAAATCAAATCTTCAAATAAAAAGCTGATAGGGCAGATGACAAGCTGTTATTATCTTCTAACTTTGGCTAGAGAAAGGATATCTATGCCAAAGGCACAACTAGTTTTCATGATGTTCAATGTACCTTGGATAGGCTTTTGGTCTAACTTTACTTCCATTCCATTACTGGTCTAATTGTCCATTTGATAGATCAAAATTCAGGTATTGCTAATCATGTTCCAAAATCATGAGCCTCAAATCCCAGTTTTGTAGCCTACAGCTTTTTAACTAGCAGATTCCATAGAAAGGACTGCCTTTCCTCATAGTGCAGTACTAAGTAGACTCACACAACTCAATTAATTATCATTCATGCTTTCAGAACAAAGTTGTGAGGAAAAATTAAATTAAATCCCAAATCCACCTTCAGCCTTTCTGAGCGTGAAAACATATCTAAATTATTCTGTGAACTTTTGCATGAAGGTGGTAGGGGGATTATGGAGGATTAGAACTGAAAGGAAGAATCTCTCCTTGGGCAATAGAAAAATTAATCTTCTCCTATGCCAAAAAGAATAGGCCTACTGTCTTATCAAATGTAGCTGTATAGAAGAAGCCTGGGTTTAGAGACAATGCAAGATTTAATTTTATTAAAAAAAAAAAAAAAAAGGGTTGGGTGAGGAGTGGGGCTAGGAGGGGAGCAGCTTTTCTGGCCAACTTCAAAAACAGTCTTAAAAATTGTGGATTCTATAGTACCTTGTCATAGAAATATTCTTCTTCCATCCAGTTCTTTACCACTTTTGTCTTTGTTTTATCTTTCTTTTTTAATTTATAGATTATTTTTTTTAATGTGAAAAACATGCATTAATTGAATGGTGATAAAACACTCAAGAAAACAATTCAAGAAGAAGAAACAAGATGCTAGAAATAACATTAAAAAAAAAGTACTAGCTAGTAAGGTCACTCAAACTCTCCAGCAAATCAGACAAGTCATATAAGTTACCTTTCTTTTTGTAATCTGTATTACTGAGCCCTCCATTTCATTCCTCCCCTTCGCTGCTTTGTGAGACTCCTGCACATTTCCATTATTACGGGGTTATGGAAAGAAAGGAAAGGTCCCTTACACATCACATAACAAAAAAACTAAATGAAATCCCACAGCAGCTTCACATATGCCATCTCTTAATCCACTTCCTGCTAGTTTTTTATTTATTTGGGGTTTGGGGTTTGTTTTACTTTTTGGTTTTTTGTTTGTTGTTTTGTTGGTTTTTTTTAATCAAGGAACTGGATACTTAAGGGGAAAAAAAAAAAAAAAAAGGAAAAAAAATCAACACCAAAAGAATACACTGAATCTAATTCTAACATCATGGCTTTTTTTAAAGGACGTGAAATATGTTCCAGTTTAAAAGAATGTGAATGAAGCTCAAAAAAGAATCTTGCTGACATGTTTATACAAGGAACAATCATTAACCAGTAACCATTAATACAGCTGGATGGACCCTGTATTTATCCTGTATAATCCAGAAAGATCTTTAGGAAATGCAAGAGTCATATTCACTGATTTGTCACCCATTTCAAAACTGAAGATGGTAGGAAATACTAGTGTGATAAAACATCATTTCATTAAAGTTTCATTAAGTTCTGTAGAGTTTTGACTTACTGAAATTCATAGGGGAAATTACTTTGTACCTCATATCAAAAGCAAGTATCGAAAGACTTCAAGTTAATTATACAGTGAGTTATTTTACTGCTATACTGAATTGATTACACTGCCTTCAAAAAGACAAAATGCTTGAATTACCATGGTAAAAAAAAGAGAAACAAAAGCGAAGTTAAGGAAATCAGAGTAAGATACGTTTAGAAAAATAAAATAGAACAAAGAAGCCAAAAAAGTGACACTAAAAGCAAGCTAGAGTTTGAAATTGTAGGCAGCCTGACTCACATCCACAATGAACTAGAATATTATTGAGATTATTATTTGAATAAACTGTGTGTTACATAAACATAACAGTGTGATTCAGCATTTTTGTGAAAATAAACTTGTGGCTTATATATAACCTCTTCAAATAAACACTTCATTTGGGGATGATTGAGGGAAGCACTGGGGCTTTTGTTTTCTTGAAATCAAGGTGTCCCATTTCAGAGTGGATGACACATTACTTAGTGAAAGTTACTCTGGCTTTCTTCTACTACAAGAATACATATCTTAATCATGAAGCTCAAGAGAGTTTACATGACCCAGCCTCAAAGTGAAGGAGGAGTTTATATATTGATCACTGCTGTTCATTTTACATTAAAGTCTGGTCATCTGTTTCACTGGGTTAAGTCACTTCTTGAATGTGTGGGAATTACCAAGTATTTTGTGGCTACTCAAAATACGAACAATTAGAGAAATACACCACAATTCTAAAATGTTGCATCAAATCACAGCATGTCACCAGCTTAAAGTGAAAATCATGACTGCATTTTTCCTATTAGTCATGAAATGTATATATTATGAAAGTTTTCTTTATATTTGTTTTACATGTTTTTCATTATGCATTTAAGTTTACAGAAAGAAAATAACCAGTTGCAGGCAATGTGTTCAACAATTAAACCTTGTGGTTATTTCTAATTACAACAGGCACATTTAAGGAACTACCACCAATATTCTGCATTACTCCCACCTAGTAAGGTCTTTCTGTAAACTTGGACTGTTGCTTTTATGATGGTGACAGTAAGCATGTGCAATGTTTGGTTCATCTAGCTCCACGTTTCTTCTTTCTGTTATTGCTAGCAAATACACACTAAGGATTACTACAGAAAATTCAAATATTAGTCAAAATCCAAACTATTCTATTCAGTCTGTCAGAACATTAATCCAAACCTCCATGCATGAAAAATCATGTTGCTGTCATGAAAAATCATGTTGCTGTATGACAGATTTGCCCTCAGTTGTCTCTGTTTACAGTCTTTTATTAATTGAAAAGATATTTTTGGTCCATTTCAGAGATCAGCTGCTGCTCTTCCTTTACTTCAACTTCTGCTTTTGGTGCCAGCAGGTGCACTTTTGTGAGGGTACAGAGCCCTTGTGGAATGTGGCACCACTAATTACCTCTCATTTACCTGAGACCTTGCACCACATTTTTAGCATACAAGAGCACACTTCACCATGATATTTGTATGATGCTTTGTAAGATGTTCTCTCATTCAGATTGACCTCACAGTGCAGCACTGCACTCTCTTCTAATTTTTTAATATATTAGCAACATTCAGTTGAGTTTGACAGAAAGGAGCTGCCTTAAACATATTAATTAAATTATTACAAGTTTCATTAAAAAAATAGGTGGCTGAGTAGATCATTAAATAATAATTTATAACTTAGGTCCTTATGTAATCAAGAGGCAGAAGCCTAGCCTGTAAGTCAGCACATTGTGATTAGTTTGTAACTACACAGATGTGCTGCTGTTTCTCCTCAGCCAAACATATTGGGCAGGGGAGTACAGTGGAGACAGAATTAAAACTACTGGATAGGGGACAAATCCATAGAAAACCTAGGGATGTCAATTCTGCTACTCATGAAAGAGCTTCATTTGACTTTAACCAGCCAGCTCTTAAAAAAACCCAAAACACCAATATCTGTCTTTTGGTGTCAAGATGAGATTGGTCATTTTATGAGATTTGGGTTGGACTCTCCTTCCTTACTCTCTGTGTCCAGTGTATTTGCTGTGCTGCACAAGTCTTTAGATATTCACTGAAATCTCCACTGGTGGCTGCAGTCAGTTTCAGGGTTCGTGACTGTGTGTACACCTGTAACTTTGCTGCTCTGAGGGAATGCTTCCTTTTTCTCTAGCACATTGTTACAATAGTCAGTGCTGTGAGTCCTTGTCCACAATTAGGTCCTCTACACATAAAAATAATAATAAAAAAAATCCTCTTTATGTTATTTATGGCAGTGAAAAAAATTGAATTATGATGGCTGAATACATTTGCTTCCTTTTGTTACCAATTTTGCACCCAAATTTTCCAGTTTTAATTCCTGCTATCTACCTTATCTGTGCTGATGTTCTACTTGTTCACTTGTCTTCTGTAGCAGGAATGCTTAGCCTCTATGTCATCTTTGGATGAGATGCAGAAGTGATGTATGGTACTGGACTCTTGCACCTTTGTCTCAGTTGAAGAAGATTCAGTGCTGCTTTTTTTCTCCAAAGATGCTGACTACAAGGGTTACCCAAAGCCCATTGGGTGACTATGGAATCACTTGCTTAGTGAGCCAGACACTGATGTGCTGTGGTTGAAGCACAAACTCACAAGGACGATTACACTGTCTGAAGAAGTGTCTGAGTAACACTGATAAAAGTGAATTAAATAATTACAATTAGCAACCTACTAACTGCAAACAAAGCTGCCTGTTAAAATAGGGAAAGCCATCATCCACATCCTATAACCAACAGAGATGAAACACTGCAGAATTATTACCTAGTTGGTTCCTCCCAGGAAAAACCTTGTGAATCAGTTGTGCTGTGCCATTGCAAAGATGACAGTTGTTAGCACCAGTGACTGTAGCAGCAATAAACCTCAGGTATATTAAAGTGTTTCAGCCCTGTTATTCAGAGTTATTTGTTCTCTGCTGCTTCCTTCAGAGTCTGTGTACACATACTTAGGTCCTCCACACAGGCTGGGTAATCCCCATCCTTGGAGCTTTTCAAGACTTGCTGTGGCTACACAAAGTCATGGCTAGCCTGACCTGGAACTGGACACAGTCATACATTTATTTATCAAATCACACAGCAAAGAACAACATGTATATCATCAGCTTGAGTCAGTTCTGGGTTAGCAAAGAAAAAGAAAACCAAACAAACAACCAAAAACAACACTAAAGAACATTTCTAACAAGTCAACTAACACTTGTTCCTCCCCAAATAATTTTTTCAAGACCCTCACATACAAGTCTGATGCATTTCACTTGTACAAGGCCTGAGGTCTCTTTTTCTTTGTGCTTTCTTCATCTAAATCAACGCATGCATTCATGACAATGAAGAATTGCTTTTAATCAACTGATAAAACACTGCAATGAGCAGAGAGCCAGGCAAGAGAGGGCTAAATGAGGGCAAGCTTACTGTTAGCACGCTGGGAGGTGGGCTGCTGGTCCTCTGCATTGGCAGGAAAGAGGTCTCACCAAGGCAGAGAGCAAGATGGCAGTTTGGATGTCAGAGTGCCTCACTCCAGTTCTGAACTGGCCACAGAAATGAGCTGTGACAGGAAAAAGCCTTTAAGAGGAGAGCAAGCCCTTTGTGAAAGGCAAATGGAGACAGCTGAAGGACAAAAGTCCCCTTCAACCAGTTAATAGGGCAAACTAAAGCAATCCTAATGAAACGGAAGTTCCCTTTTTAACCGTGCTACATTTTCATCAAGGGCACAAGAGAATCACAACAGTGAGCTCTACAAAAGAAGAACAAGAAAGGACAGGTCTTTATGCAGCAGTAGACAAACTTCCAGACTGAAATGAAGATTTCAGAAATGTATATTCCAAGGAAAATATCTATTTTTTCAGAGCAAAATTAATTACTGTCACACTTGTGCATGCATATAATGCACAGGCTCTGTCCCTGGATTTCTGTAATGCTAAGAATGTCAAGGCAGGGAAATATGGAATACTGATGCACTATTACATGAAAACTTTTAATAGCAAAACTTTATCCTTGCAGATTAATGTAAAAAAGTTTTTAAAAATATTTCTACTGTGTCCTAGAGGAAAAAAGGAAGGACTGAGAGAACTGTTCCAGCTTTTGGTTGCAAGTTTCAAGCATATGGATTATGAAGCTGATTATAAATAAGCACTGCATATCATAAATGTTTGTTCAATTCAACTCTTTAAAAAGAAAAAAAACAAAAAAAATCATACCAAAATGCTAGAGGATGAGTGTCTTTAATATTTCAGGCTTGTTAAAACCATCTGTTTAATACAAGGGATTTAATTTATTCCCAATTTTAAATTCAGAGAAGCTTTAGGAAAAAAGCCAAGCCAGGTGCAGCAAGCTAAGCACAGAACTGAATACCAAGGAATATTATGTATTTCTGCCTCTTAAATACTGGTTGTCATGCTCATTTGTGTGCAAAGTTAAACACCACGGCAAAGAGTAGCAAAGAAGCCCAGGCCTAGACCTCAGAGCATTTGGGAATAGCTTGAGAAATCCCTCTCTCACATATGATTAAGGACACCTTGAGAGAATCAAAAATAGGTATTATTCCACCCAAAGGTCTTGAGATTTGACCTCCACTGTTTTGTCATACAAGTGCCTATGCACGCAGACTTTCTCAAGTACCTACCCCTTGTGTGTTTTCAAGCATGCCTTTGCAGCACCAGTTTCAACATAATCAGTTTTGTGGATTTCCCTTCATCTCATTCCCCACCTCCACAGGGATCTACTTTGTGCATTTACAAAACAAAGGAATAAAATATATCTGCCACTTCTTGAATATTTTACTGGAGTATATCCTTTATTCTTCTACCCAGGCAGCAGAATCTTTACCAGCAGCCTACACATTTTTTCAGTTACAGCTATTGTCTGAGGCACTGCATAAGTGTTTCACTACTAAAACAGAGTTACCCCATATGAAAATCACTTCAAACACCAGAATGAAAAAAAATTTACTCTTTCAGGCAGTTCATTGATTATTGTGTTTTGTGATTTACTGACATTTCTCTGATGCTCAGTCTGTACTGTCTAGTATAATATACAGCAGCTTTGTAAGGCTAGAGGGAAGGATCTTCTCTTCTGGCCTTTCTTGGCAAAAAATATATTTAATTTTAGGTTTATGTTCAAGTTTGTCCTTCTTTCACGAAGAACAAGTTGAAAAACTAAAACAAAACATTCCTCAGATGTGCCCCTGATACCAGTTTCCTATTCCTGATTATTTTGCCACAGCCCCATGCAACTTTTATAATTGAGAATAGGCAGCAGAGAGCAAGTTCTACTACAAAAAAGACCTCTCCCTTTCCTACACACACCACAGGTCTACTGAAGCTGGCTGGAAATCCTGTCTATTTTTGTTTGAATGCCTGCAATAAACATTCAGCAGCTTTTGACCTCTCTTACGCTGAGAGTTCAGAAGTTTTGAAGACACCTGGGAAAGATTCTCCCTATTTGTGCAATGAACCTCTCCTTATGCAATAGGAGTTGGCTCTCATGTCTGACTGGTGTTCTAGCACATTTATTGCCTACAGGAGAAGAATGCCATTTACATTAACAAGGATGAAGTTTGCCCTCTAAACTGGGTATGTGGTATATGCTTATCCAATCCCACAGAGACAGAACAGTGTGGGCTCAGCAAGAGAGTGATAAGCCACCTCTTAGGTACTATCATGAGTGGTTCCCTGTCATTATAAAAGCTGGAACCTCGAAATATCCTCCAGGTAAACGGCAAAGCAGCATTTTGTTTCCTTTTTGAACTGAGCCCTACCTTTTTCTTACACAAATAAATAGATGAGGAAAACATACAGCAAACAGAGCTCCATGCAGAACACTGATTATTTTTCATGGTACCCCCTCATTAAGTGGGTAAATAGGAAGACGGCTGGCAGAAGAGTGTTCAGATATCTACTGGAGCATCTGCAGACACTTGCTGAGAAGGGATTCCCCTTGAAGATAAAATGACAAAACTTTTCAATTTCATTTGAAACTGAGTGATTTTATTTAAAGCATTGTAACCAGCTTGAAATCCATATTTTGACTGGAAGCTTTTGTGTTTACATAGCTATAGACAAAGCCTGAAATAAGAAGATGAGCAAAACCCTTTCTTAAAATAATATGGCCAAGTAAGCGTTCCATATGCCTGACAGCTTCTCTTTCTTTTCTTACCCTCTTCCAGTATTTGCCATAAATTGAAACACTGCCCTAAAAACTCTTCCTTGCCTAGCCAAATACTCAGGATTTACTTCTTACACATCCCAGCCTAAACTGACAGCTCTTTTCAGATCATCTGCTTACATACATATACAAGAAGTAAAAATCTACTGGCAATAGCCTAACAGCATAACATCAGAGCGAAGGGCAAGCCAATGTGTATGTTTTTTATTTCTCAGGCCAGAATACTTTCTAGGTTTTATGCATTATCTTTAGTTTACAGGCTGCAGGTTAACACAAGCCCTTGGAATCTAGTGCTGCACATCACAGAAGTAAGCAAAATCTCTTTAGCATAAACAATAACTTATTGCGAATCCTGCACCATTTGTCCTCTGAGTTACTTCTTTTTTTTTTCCCGTTGTGCTTCCCAACGAGTCTTACTCTTGCTTCGTTTCATAACCTGCTTCCCATACCTACTTCTCTATTCCACTCCTGGCTGTCCTGCTTCCCCAGCACCTTAAGTCCAGGATTGCAGCTCCATACTTAATCAGCCATCCCAGGACACTTCCACAACATGTCCACGTGGCTCACACAATATGTATTTATATACCCACATCCAAACTCCAGTTGTCTTGGAAGCACAGATCCTCCTTCAGTTATCTTATGGCAACCAGGCTAGAACTGTGCTGCTGAAAAGGTATATTCAGTGCACAGATGTGTCTTCTAGATGCTCACACACTGACACAGCCCGCGCTCCACCCCCGCCCAGTGATAAGGCATGAGTAAACATTGCAAAAATTGGTCCCTTTCATGCTGTCAACAGTTTGGATACTTAAGACCAGAGTGCAGACTGTTTGAACAGAAGAATGTGAAGAAGTATCACCAAACAGAGCAGCTTACAGAACATTTAAAATCAACAAAAGAAAGATTTCCAAGGAGTGGTAGCAAACACAATAGTCATTCCAGCAGCTTTTGCCAGGGACTCAGATCTCCAAGAACTCTCAGTACAGGTTTACCTCCAAGACAGCCAGCTTTATTCAGGCTACTCGACCCATCTGTAGAAGTAAAGCTGCAGATTCAGATAAAGAGGCTTGCCCTTTATTTGTCTTTAGGCATTTTAGCAGCTTTTCTAGCTACAAACACATCACAGAGAATTCAGATTAAGTCTGTGTGCCTAGAAAATGTCTTTAATTAATCTTTCATTGAAAACAAAAGTAAACACTCCATTCACTAAAACCATCTTGTATCAGCAGTCTCCTCTTTTGCCAAGATGTTCTAGTCTTCCTTAAAAATAGCTGTTGTTAGAAGACAAGGCAGGCTTTACCACACTTGTGTGCTGTCCTCCCATTTATCATCATCTGCCTTCCATTCAGGTAAGCACTGAAAACAAGCCTCTTGGCACAGTGTGTCGATTTTGCATGGTACAAAGAAGGTTCAAGTGAAAGCAATAGAATAAGACACTCAGCTTCCCAACAAATTTCACAATTTTTGTCAAAACCAAAATAATTTTTTTCAAATCTTACTTTTTCATATTGTTGTTTGGCTTGTCCAAATGGTATTTTTAGAAGCGTAGAGGGCAGAGAGTACAGGTTTTGCACAAAAATTAAAAAGTGAAGTCCAGCACTAGCATAATGTTGACATTGGTAAGAAAATTGACATTAAAATCTGTTTGCTTATCAGGATCTGAAATATTTTAAAATAACCTGCCTTAGTTCTGATCCAGCTTCTGATTTAGACATGCCAGATGCAGATATTGATAAACACAGCTGATACTGCCTAAGGGGGATGTCAGAAAGAAAACAGCTTCTAAACCAGACCTTTTCTAGTAGCAGCATTTCCCAGTGGAAACTTCGTTTATATTTTTCCTTACACACAGCTAATTAAAGCACAGAATCTATTAAAAAATACTCAGCATAAATAACTTTAAAAAAAGAAACTTGTACTTTCTGATGTACTTCTTGGAATAACACAGAAAGTGTAAGTTCAGGAACAATTTCAAATAAAGCAACCATTACCAAAATAATATTGCATTTCTCCAGGTTGCAGTGTGTAAATAAACCCACGAGCTTCTCTTCTTTTCACAGAATTATAGAATAGTTCTGGTTGGACAAGAAATTTAAGATCATCGAGCCCAACCTAGTTAGCTGGGCTACTGTAAAATTACCAATGGGGAAAACTACACCATCATATCATAGTTAGAGACTACTCTTCCTCAATTCTGTTGTTAGTTTGGTGGAGGGGTTGATTTATATTCTTAAAGTTGTATTTGGAGAAGACTGTCTTCATAGACTGTGAAGGCCCTAGACCCTGTGCTTGACAGGAGAACCTGCAAGTAGGAGTTTAAAATCAAGGCACGGTAAATATATAATAGAATCATAGAATGGTTTGAGTTGAAGGGACCTTAAAGATCACCTAGTTCCAAACCCCCTGCATGGGCAGGGACACCTCCCACTATACCAGGTTGCTCAGAGCCCCATCCAACCTGGCCTTGAACACTTCCAGGGATGGGGCTTCCACAACCCTGGGCAACCTGTGCCAGCGTTTCACCACCATCACATTAAAGGATTTCCTCCTAATATCGAACCTAAATCTCCCCTCTTCCAGTTTTGATCCATTATTCTTTGTCCTTTCACTGCATGCCCTTGTAAAAAGTCTCTCCCCACATTTCCTGTAGGCCCCCTTCAGATACTGGAAGGCTGCTATGAGGTCCCCTGGAGCCTTCTTTTCTCCAGGCTGAACAAATCCAATTGTCTCAGCCTGTCTTCATAGGAGAGGTGCTCCAGCCCTCAGATCATCTTTGTGGCCCTCCTCTGGACTTCATCCAGGAGCTCCATGTCTTTCTCATGTTGGGGGCTCCAGAACTGGACACAGTACTCAAGGTGGGGTCTCACAAGAGCCAAGTAAAGGGGGAGAATCATCTCCTTTGACCCACTGGCCATGCTTCTTTTAATGCAGCCTAGGACACAGTTGGCTTTCTGGGCTGCAAGCACACATTGCCAGTTCATGCTGAGCTTCTCGTCCACCATCACCCCTAAGTCTTTCTCCTCTGGCCTGTTTTTGATCCATTCTCCACCCAGCCTATATTTGTGCTTGGGATTGCCCCAGCCCAGACGCAGGACCTTGCACTTGGCCTTGTTGAACTTCCTGCAGTTTGCATGAGCCCACTTCTCAAGCTTGTCAAGGTCCCTCTGGATAGCATCCCTTCCCTCCAGTGTGTTGACCTCACCACACACTTTGGTGTCATCAGCAAACTTGCTGAGGGTGCACTCAGTGTCACTGTCCATGTCACCAACAAATATGTTAAATAGCACCGGTCCAAATATCTGCTCTTGGGGAACACCACTTGTCACTGGTCTCCATCTGGACATCAAGCTGTTGATCACCACTCTTTAAGTGCGACCATCCAGCCAGTTCCTTACCCAATGAGTGGTCCATCCATCAAATCTGTACCATTCCAGTTTCGATACCAGATGTCATGCTGGACAGTGTTGAAGGCTTTGCACAGGTCCAGGTAGATGACATTGGTTCATCTTCCTTTGTCCACCTAAGTGGTGACCCCATTGTAGAAGGCCACCAAATTAGTCAGGCAGGATTTGTCCTTGCTGAAGCTGTGTTGGCTGTCACCAGTCACCCCTTTGTTTCACATGTGTCTTAGCAGAGCGTTCAGGAGGATCTGATCCAGGATCTTGCCAGGCACAGAGGTGAGACTGACTGCTCTATAGTTCCCTGGGTCTTCCTTTTTTGTCTCCTTGAAAATGGGAGTTATGTTTCCCCTTTTCCTGTCAGTGGGAATTTCTCCAGACTGCTGAAACTTTTCAAATATGATGGACAGAGGCTTTGCAACTTCAATCATATCATGTTTAGGCACACAGTAAAAAACACAGTTACTCCACAGCACAGTTCAGTTCCATGAACCCTGGTAAACACCCAGAGCAAGCAGTTTCAAAGGCATGTCTCCTACTAACTGTAACAACCATCCTGCCTACAAAACACTAGTTCTGGAGGTAACCAGCTGTAGCGATGTTATGAACCTTCCTCAGTGCCACACTGTAGAGACCTGGACAGATGATGCCTGCATCACTTTAAGACTTCTCTTTTGCACAAGCATAAATTATTATTTCATTTTTAAAACTTTTCTACATAGAGCACAGAACAGACCCAGCAGCATCCCACAGAGACTGTCTCACTGACAAAGAAACAAAAGATTAGTATTTTTCTATAATGTCAGTAGAAAAATTCTATCATGTTTAATTCCTTGTTAGAGCCTGACTTAACATGCCCATGAGTAACAATAGTTGAAAATTTTGTATTAAGTTTCCTAACAGACATTATACCATGAATAGTATTTATACCAAAAAAGCTGCTTACATACTACTAAAAATACGGTTCAAAAGAAACATGAGTGAAAAGAAGAATGGCTGCAAAATATTTTAGTAAATTCATTCATCCAGCATACAATTGCTCCATGAATGTTGTTTCCCATGCAGCTTAGGTTCCCTTAACAAACATGTGAAATCCCAACCAGTCACATTCTGCCTCTGTCAGTCATTTTACAGCTACTTCAGCTGTTTGGTTTGTTCATGAGTCTTATTTTAGACTGCTAATGAAAGACTGTATCATTTTCAAAAGGATTATGGAGCACTGATGTGGTCCTATGACTGTTGTCATCCACTTATATGGCCAATAAAGTCTCCTTTGATAGTCTAACTGCCTTGAATCTTGCTTTCTTGGAAAGGTTCTATTGAGGATCGCAATCTTATGGATAGCAAGTCCATAAAAATCAATAGGATGTCTTGCAGCCATTAAGCATGAAGCAAAAGTAGTGATGCTGATCCTGCTCTTCTGCACTTACAGCCTAGCCCTCAGGCTGTAATTCCACAGCCTGTGTTCCACAAATACCTTGGCTGAAGGATGACCTCAAGTGGCTCATTAGAACAGAGGAGGCTCCTTACCTGCAATTACACCACCTGCACATCCATGCCTTTATCTAACAGTGCAGCAGGAAGTTGTCATGAGAACACAATTTCTGTTTGACTGGAGCCATCATAAATGGAGCTGTTCCCTTGTAAGGAAATCTTACAATAGATTGCATGACCAAAAGGTGAGAATCTTTGCTGTGGATGAGGTCTGCATATGTATCCTGTTCAATACTATAAACTGCTCAGGACTCCCATATCTAAAGGGGCATAAGATTAGCTACGCTGTTCTCTTAGTGTGAGCTCTAATAATGCCTTAACTAAGTGTCTGTGATATCAGGATCGTAATGGACCAGCACCTCCTGGTGCAAAACACCAAACAGATCAAATGTCTAAAAGATCAAAGACCAAGTAAAGATGTCAGGGTATCTCAATGGATCATTAAAATGAGTTTAGAAAAATAGTATGGGTGTCTAACACTAAGCGTAACTCACTACAGTAAAAGACTAGAAACAAAATTAATTTCCATAAGTGACTGACTTAAAGGTTTACTCAGATTCCTGACTTTTTAAGTGTTGCCTTTCATCCCAAAATACTCTTCTGAAAAGGTACTCTTATCAGGCATGTTCCATCAGCTTTATGTTTCTCCAGTTCTGTGTCTTCTGAAAATACGCAGAAGTTTATAAAATAAGGCAGCTAATTAAATCCACAGTGTTTTACCATGACAATATTATTACACCACAATACTAATGGCACTGATAAAATTAGTGTGCCCACTGCATATCTGTGAAGATTAACAAGGCCTACCAGCCTGGCTCGGCTGTAACTGTTTTGTGTGTCAGATTAAATCCCAGTGTCCAGACACTTTCTGTTCCTTCATTCCCTGCTCAGTTCCTCTTGACCTAATTTTAAATAATTTTAGAGATGTGGAAACAGTGAATGACCAGTGGCTGTTGACTTGAAACCACTCAATTGAACTGGCTGCTGCTTAAGCATACTCAGTAAATATTAACCATATTAAATAATGAGAACAGCTTTCACTGCAGAACCAAATGAGCTATCGTTACCAAAAAAAAAAAAGTCAAGGGAAAAGTGATTTTTAATTCCCAGCTTTCACTAGATTTCCCAGCAACTTATCTTTGTAATAATTTAACAATGATAACTTGATAAGAAAGTGGCTTCAACTAAATATCACCTATACCATTAAATTGTCTTGAAATTTCACTTGCTCACTGACAGCTTTGTGATTTGAGAAATACATTCCAATGTGTCACCATCATGCACCTATACATAGCACTTTTGTCCTGTTGCTGGTTCAAATAGAAAAAGGTTTGTTTTGCAGATTTTTGAGATAATGAAGGACAGGATTAAATCTCCATGTAAAAAAACCCAAACATACCCAAACCAAAACGAAACCACAACTGCACTTCTGTCTCACACACAACATTTCTTTCAGGTGTTCACTTTGATGATCATCTCCAATAAAGGATCCTTTCTAGTTGTTGAAGGACACAATAAAGAAACTATCTCAACAAAGCACTAAAGAGTAGCCAAAGCATCCAACTGGTTGGCTTTATGGTTTGGTTTTTTTTCTTTTCCATTTCTTTTTTTTTAACAGACAAATTTAGGAAACTTCTATCTCCTCCAACCCAAAACATTATCAACTTTCTGAAGAAAGTCTGTACTTGAAATCCAACAAAGATGTTTTTCATGAAAATCCTGCCACGTGAACTCAGGAGGTGGATGGCCAAGGCCTTTATTGAATGCCAGATTCCTAACTGGACTTGGTTGTCCAAAGTGCAGCTCAGATGCTCACACCGTGCAAAGGCAATGCCAGGGAAACTAAGCTGCAGTGTACCAAAGATACAAGAACAAGAAAAGAAAAACTAAAGACCTTGAAACTTTTATGTCACTTCATAACTCCAAGATATAACTCCTCAAGGCACATATCTTTATCGTCTTCAAATAATCCCACCTTTTTCTATTTTTCCTGGTGCGGTTTGTTTTTTAATTCTACAAGATTGAGAACATTTTTAAGCTTTATACCAGATGGTTCCCCTGCTCTTTTATCATCCTTGTTATTGTCAGTTTGAAGGTGTGAGGGAAATGTCCTGTAAAGGCATATGATCAGAAAATAAAACCTGAAAAGAATGTGATTACATGCATAAATGCATTACACAGCAGTTAGAGCAAGGAAAGAATATGCCCTCTTGTGCCTGGACTGTCAGAGTCTTTAAAACGCATAGTTTCAGAAAATGGCTGCAAAGTCTTTGACATGATGCTAGAAAAACCTTAGAAACCAAAGTATTAAATAAAGCTGTAGAGAGAAAAACATACAAGAAGCCTGATAACTGCCAATCATGTTTATAGACATTCATCACAAAAACATTGCTCTATATTCCACTTTGTTCACTTTGCCATGGAGATAAAAGGTAGAACACCACCAATCTGTCCACATTTTGGAGCTGCTGTGATCCATTATGGTTTCTGACAAATTAAATCTTACACTTAATCAGCAGTTCTCCAGTTTGAGCACTGGAAACTTCAGTCAAGTTTTGCCAAAAATTGGTACATGTGAATAGCTTACCAAGCCCAAAGCAGAGAAGAGGAACAAAAAACACCCAAGCAAACCCTAACTTGGAGGAAAAAAAACCAGTTCAGATTGTAGTAGTCTGTGTAAACCTATTTCATGAAACTATGCCAGGGGTTTTTTTGTTTTGTTGTTTCATTGTTGACAGAAAAGTTTCAAAATATGCAAGCATGTCACAACAGTGCCATTTTTCCCATCCATCTCTGGTGAATAATTTCACCAAACTGTATTAAATTAATGCTGAGCTGGCAGTAACATTCCTGTTATTTCTCCTGATTACTCTGCAATAGAGTGTATCTGCAAACATGGGAAGTAATTTCCTGTGACAATGAAAGGAATTTAAATTGGTAAAAACTAACATAAGTGTGTTCGTTCTGATATTTGTGATCCGTACATATCCACAGACACAGAACTCTCCCAAAATATTTAACAAAATTTACCAGAAACTTTGAAATCAATAATAATTAAAGTTTTATTAAAACCCATACACTATGGAAAACAATCTGTACAGGGTTTCCTATGTGCGAAGTTTTCATGATATTTAATATCCTAGCTGTATAAAAACAAGTAGGATCAGGTACATCCAGCTTCAACTGTCATGCAATATTTAACAGTCAGACATCTGTGCACTTCGGCAAACAATCACAGAAATGAACAAATAGAAAAGAACACATACAAAAAAGCTCTGCAATTTTGACTTCAAACATAATTGTGTTAAAAAAAAATCCAGCAAGGTATTTTTTCTCACACACTTTGCTATGGGAAAGCATAAAATAAACTCAAAGGGTATGTTCAATTATTCAGGATCATTAAAAAGAGAAAGAACTAACAAGCTCAAAACATGAATACGATTGTCAAAGTAAAAAAGGAAATAAAGCACAAATTGGCCAAGAGCAAGTGAGGCACACGTGTCTGTGAAAAAGAAGAGAATTATAAACAGAATGCAGAAAGACCAAGCCAAATAGGGAACAAACTGCTAAGTCAGTCATACCCTGTGGGCCTAATAACCTTAAAGAAGTAAGAGACAGTAAAAGTATTCCTGAAAAAAATATCAGCCAAGGTTTCATTAAAACAAGGGAGGGGGAGCAAGAAATAATAGCAAAATACTTCTGAAATAAAATTTATATTTAACAGCACATTCTTCTTTGAAGTATGCTACTATTTCAAACAACATATATATGCAAGATCTTACCAGCGCCTCATTTGGGCATTTTGAAGAGGAGGAGTGTGTACCACAGAGTACACAAGCAACATACCAAGTATGTAAACAATAACTTTTCACACTTACTTTCCAACAGGTACAGAGAGGCTAAGAACTGAGCAAAGTACTCTGACTAGTGAAAAAATATATAATTCCATAACTAAGATGCTTTTCAATTAACCAGGCCTTGTCTCAAACCCCCAAAACGAGATTAAGGTTTTCGTTAAGCTTCAACTCATCTTCCTATGAATTTGTCCACCAAATATCCTTCACATGGTCCCAAAGCTTTCAGGGAATTACATAATACAAAAAACAACTCTGATTTTGTAATACCTGTATGTTCATTAGAAAAGAGCATGCAGACACACTAAATGGTTTCATTTATGTGAAGAAGCTATTTGTTAATGTTCTTCTGGCACTGCATCCCCACCGGAGAAAATGCCCCACTCCAGAGGAAAAAAAAGGAAAAAAAAAAAAAGGGTGGATTCAACACAGCATTTGGAATATCATGTTACTGAGCATAGCTCTGGTAAGGCTATAGATGTAAGAACTGCAAAAAGGAAAACAATCATGAGGTAGAAAAGGCAATGAGTATTAAAAATGGATAGGGATTAATAAGCAAAACCTCATTCTTGGAAGGAATCACAAATTCTACAATACCCCACAGAAGAATGATTGAAATCAGGTCAGAAAAGTGTTAATTATAGTAGTGTATCATAGAACTGTGTGGACATGCCACACTTGACACAATTATGTGATACTTTACAGTACTGCATAACTATCCCATCCATACAGCCCAGCGCTGAACTTTGAAAACTCCTGACTAGCTAATATTTTCATGGAAGAGTGTTCATGTTTGTACAACAGAATGGTTAATAGTGAGGAAACATAACACCACTGCTGAAAGTGAGTACAGAATGGTCATAAATTTCAAATGCCAGGTGCTATCACAGACTCTGCAATTGGCTTGGAAGAATGGAAGATTCACCTGAAGGTGAAATCCACAGAATTCCACACAGCTAGACTGCAAAAGAGAAACACAAGAGGTCAAGAAACAGCTTGCCTAATAGAAGTGACTCCTAAAATTTTTTATTTTCATGCTTTCCTGCATCAGCTACAGAAGCATGTCATGGTTTATGGTGCTTTTAAACATCAGGTAACAAAAAACAAAGAAAAATAAAGTTCTAAGGCCATTTTACATAAATCACACACCAAACTACAGAAATGCAGGGAAAATGTGATTTCAGACACTATTTCTTACTCTTACAGGAGATGTATATGGGATTGCTAATGGAAGTAAGGAAGTCAATAGTGGAACGTATTCTGCTGAATGTATTGTAGTCAACCTGCTGGACTCAAAGCAGAGATAACTGAAGTTTAACAACCTGTGATCTACAAGAGATTACACCAAATGATCCTTCTGTCCTCAAAATGTGTTTTAATTTCCCCTCTGTAAAGGTGCAAATTTGACTGGGTTTGGATTACAGATCTTCCTAAATAAGAGCAGTCAGTAGCAAATTCTACAGGACCTCCTGTACATCTTATGTAAGTGCAGGAAACTTTTCCTGCAAGTGCAGGAAACTTTTCCTGCAAGTGCAGAACAGGAGTTTATTTACAAACTCATAGGAACTTTTAAATATCGATGGCAACAGCAAGAATAATCCAACAAATTTTTTCCTTTTTCAGAATCAGCATGAGTAAATGCAATTGATTCTATCATCACAGAAAATAAATTTGGGAGCAGAGAACTACATTTCTGACTCATTATGTTTGCAGTTATCTGATCAAAGAATAATCCCTGAGCTGTTTCCATCAGAGAATTTTTTGCATGTCATCAAGATTCATTACAGTAGAAGTGGCAAAATACATAACTATGGCTTTTCAAGTTCACCAGTGATCACTCATAAAGGATCCAGGCAAAAAGTACTTTCCCCCTTCTCTCTAGGATTCCAGCCTATCCTCCCCATGCAACTTCAACACAGCCCTAGTTAAAAACACCGTTTTGAAAACCAGTAGTGAGCATCCACTAAAGGATTGTACAGAGAGCCCTGAATAAGACTTGGAGGTCTTGAATAGACCATGTCTGCTCTACACGACCTTAGACCTCGGGAGAAACCTCTTAGCAAGAGTAGCTGTTGAGAAACCCGTATGTGAGCATAAGTAGGTGCTGCAAGGCAATTTGCTGTACTGCCCTGTGCCAGCCTGAACTGTACACTGGTGGAGGTTATGACGAGGTAACACCCAGGCTCTCAGGAGAAGATGCATGATTCTGGTTGTTACGCAAAATAAAAGACACGAGGGTACTTGAGGGAGGAGAACCCTCTTCGTGAATAGCTCATTTATTACTCCATTTGTTGTCAGGTCTTTATTCCCGAGTTCCAGAGAGAGCCCTGCACCACTTCTGTCTCCCTCTGATTTTCTCATCCCAGTGCAGAATATGGATGCAGACGTTATTCCCATACAGAAGTTCTACAAAAATAAACATCCTATCACTACTCATCCTCTCAGGCCTCACTACAACAACAGAGTACAACAATGAACCTTATGCTTATCCATACAAACTTGATTAAATCAAACTCTGCACAGACCCAGGTATACATATCTAACTGCAAGAATTTGAGAAGCTAATACTTCCAACTGTCCATTATACCCCTCTGCCAGAGATGATTGCTTCATAGTAGGATTGATGGAAGTGCTGACTACCCTGGGATCATAACTTCTAGGAAAAGACTAGGGTAGCATTCACAGTTGCAGTAGCATCCCAAAGTACTGTAATATTTTTATTTTAGAAAATATAAGTCACAGCCCTACGAGATGGAGCTACTATGATATCTCTTATTTATTTTAACCAATAATGGAAAATAAATGGGGATATGCCACCCACAGATGAGTTTGTCAGACTGCTCATAAAGCACTCTAAGTAATGCTATGAACTATGTCTATGCTATTTCCATGTCTATGAACACGGAAAACACAAAATGGCAGAAGTAATCGGGGCATTAGGTAAATAATTCTGCAGTCAGTTACATCATGCAACCTTGTTAAACTGCACTGAAAGAAGGGCTGATGTTACATCCTACATGAAAAGCAACCACAAAAATCATGCTTAAAAGACACTCTGAATTCATATTTGCAAGTCAAATTTCTTTTGCCATGGCATAATAACAATCTTTCAAGCTAATCAATGAAAGATGCATGTCTCACCAAATTCCCTTCATTTTTATACCCTCATTTCCCCCAAAGGCAAATGCTTGGCGTGAAGGGACCAGCATAACTTCACTAATTATAATAAAAAAGTGACCAGTGATCACTATGTCCTTACACCATAAATAAAAATTAAATATAGGAGATCTGAGTCAAGCTTTCAAATGCTTAGAATTTGTGGCACTTACAAATAAAATTGAAGTGTGAGGGTTTTTTGTACATAAAACGTATATATATATAATATATATTTAATTGCAGTAAACACATTATCTGCAACTCAAAATTTGGACATAGGTTTTGCCATTCCAGTTCTGAAAATCTGTCTTTTTTATTTCTATGTACATTATGTTACAAAGGCTTAACAACTTAATTTAGAAGTGTTTTTTCTACAATCCGGGTAGTACAATGTTCCATACTTTTACAATTAAATGACAAATTTTACAACTAAAATAAGAAATGCTGAATGGCAAGCTTCACAATTAAATCCTCTATTTCAACGTGAAGAAAAAAAACAACAACATTTCTCACACTGGAGCGGGTCCAGAGGAGAGCAACAAGGCTGGTGAAAGGACTAGAGGGAAAGTCTTATAGGGAGAGGTTGAGGATGTTGGGGCTGTTTAGCCTGGAGAAGAGGAGACTCAGGGGGGACCTTATCACTCTCTTCAACTACCTGAAGGGAGGTTGTAGTCAGGTGGGGGATGGGCTCTTCTCCCAGGCAACCAATGACAGGACAAGAGGGCATAGCCTGAAGTTGCTCCAAGGGAGGTTTAGGTTGGATATTAGGAAGTACTTCCTCACGGAGAGGGTGATTAGACATTGGAATAGACTTCCCAGCGAAGTGGTGGAGGCACCGTCCCTGGATGTGTTCAAGGAAAGGCTGGATGTGGCACTTAGTGCCATGGTCTAGACGGTGTGGTGGTGTTGGTCATAGGCTGGACTTGATGATCTTAAAGGTCTTTTCCAGCCTTTGTGATTCTGTGTGATTCTGTGACAAATATTTAAAATCACTTCATTATTTCCTGGTTTAAAAATAAAATGCTTTCAAAGTTATGTTTTTGTCGGTTTATCCACACATTTATGTAACTTACTAAGAAGCTAAAGTGGCCAAACATGTATTGCATTGAAAGTGTTCAAATTCTATAAACAATTCTAAAATTTGGCAAAATGAACTGCTTCTGCTCTAAACTACAGCTCAGCAGATAAGTATCATGAATGTCCTGTTAACCTCTTCTTTCCTAAAGGTGAAGTATTCAGTAGGGATTGTTTACATTGTAGAAGAACAAGAATTCTTTGATAGTGGAGTAGTTAGCAAGGAGGCAGGCAGATGTGTATCTAATGCTAATAGTGGCTGTGTCGGCACCACAGCACTGATGCACTCACTGTCCTCGTTCCTGAGCAGACACTTTGCACCTCTTACATGTAGGCGGGACACAGCATAAGTGCACATTTGTATCAACTGGTTTCCTTTGGGAGGAAATCCAGCTAAATGGACAAAGGAGCAGTCCTTTTATAGGTCTCCCAAGCGATGCAATTGGTGAGCTATCTGTACTGGCTTCCAGGTGCTAGGCACGAAACAGAGAGAGGAACATACACCCACCAAGTGGTATTGCTTTCTGTCCTCAGAGCAAATAAAAACTCTTGCTATCTTGCATCCTGTTCTCCAAATGACAGAGAAAGTACTGGTGTACTGCAGGGATCCATCAGCTCTGGCTGAATTACTGCAAGTAATATCTCAGACTAGGACTGAGCCAGGGAAACGTACATTCATGCACACAGGCCTGAGTCCTAAACTGAAAGACATAATAAGCAAGGTGGATAATCTGAGCTCAAAATGTAACATATAATCATTACACAAGAAACATTTAGGAAAGCTTCTTCAATCAGACATTACCTGCGTAAAATGACAAATAATGACCAGCAATCTTGTAGGTAATGCAGAGGAATGGAGGACAGCAGAATTCAAGTGGAAAACAGTTGATCAGATTCAAAATAATTATTTCCCTAATTTAACTTGCTATTAGCTAACACCAAGAGAAAAAGAAGGAAAGAAAGCAAAAATCTTCCCCTAAAATGATACACAAATAATATAATCCAAGGACACATAAATGATCTTTTCTTACTCAGAGGTACCTGAAGTAACTTCAGTTCCTAATTTCACTACACTCAGACCTCTCAAAGACCAACAGCACTTCCATGTATTTTTAGAATTTACACATACATCTCAGACTTCTGAAATTTCTCTACAATTAGAATTATCAGTGCTAGACTTGATGCAGCATTTCTAGGAAGAAATTTTTACTGTCCATTTAACACTTGACACCTGTCTGTCACTGAGACACTGAGTGAGTCTACCTGAGTAAGTGCACAATAAGTTCTCTTTTTTGGTACATTTGCCTTGAACCTACACTACTCCAAAACTCCTCTCCTGCACCAATTGTTTACATAGATATGCATTCTTGGACCAGAGATACACCTTTTCTACTAGAAAATTTTCTCCCTTTCCTTGATTTCATTGGTCTTTAGAGGCCACCTCTGTCCTTCCCATAAGAAAAGAGCACAGGCATTATCATATTCATCGTACGTTGTTCTATGTGACAGATTTAATTTCCCATGTTAAAAGGGAAGCTATACATAGATTATAACAGAATATTGGTAAAGCAAGTTTTTCTTTTTAAGAAGAAAAAGCACATTAAGTGTAATTACTTGCAGGGAAACAATTTTAAGCATCTAAATGATTGGTTCAAAGCAAATTGAAAGCAGCAGACTACCTCCACATGCATATAATAATGGAATACTTAGGAGAGAGAGTAAACTTGATTTAGATTATTATTTAGATTTCTCATTGTCTTACTGCAATTCCAGTAGCAACATCAAGACACTGACTAACCACTTCACAAACTCCCCAAAAATAGCTTCATTAGAAAATGCTGTCTGACATCAACTCCCATTTATTTTTATCCAAATGCCAGTTTAATGAACAAATGCTCTGGTAAGAGTTAGATTTTAAAAACAACAGTCATGAGAGCTGTGAAATGTTTGCACTAAGATTTTAGAAACAGAAAGTGTTTCAAGAGTTCAAACAACATAGCCTCTTCAGGCTGTGTCTAACCTGATAGGTTTTAGCATTATTTGTTAAAGCTTTAATTTATTTTTAGTAATAACACAATTGGTAAATGCTAAAATTAGATATGCATAAATATAGGTTAAAATTGCCAGTAATCCTTAATGCGAAAATAAGGGAAACCAAATGAAATCGTAAGTGCTATATAATTAGAAAAACCTGACAGACTTTTTCTTTAAAGCTCAAAGAACACATTAGGGAATAGTAAAATAATCAGATGCTCTTTCTCAGAGAAAAACTAAGCGCATATGCAAGTCAAATTTGGCAAAGTAGCTTAGCTTTAATGAAAGAAGGAATTTGACAATATTGACATATTTTACAGCAACATTTTCAAAACAGGGCATTTCACTCTGAAAAGTCCAAATGTTTCATTTTTGACATTTTCTATATAAAACATCACAACTTTTCAAAAGGTATGTCAGCAGATTGAATTCCTCCCATGAGGTGTTTGGAAGTCAGAGTCATACAGGAAGGAGAAAATATTATCCAATCCCTCATCCTATATTCAAGTCAAACCAAATGAACACTTACAGAGAGAATGGAACATGAGGAGAATATAACCCTCAGTTCTTATATAATCACAAAAAATACCAATTCTCAGCCCTCTGGTCTTTTGTGGAAGTCGATTTCCACTCTTACAGTGTGTCACCTCCTACCGAAACTGTCACTTCTGTGATTAAAATCTTCTGGTCTTAATTAAGAACTATAGAAATTTCAAATTATAGGTTGTAGAGAGGAAGGAAAGAAAGGAAGTATATTTTTCTTACTATTTTGACAACATATATGACCAAGAGTAAAAAAATAAATTTTTATTTTAGTTCACCTTCTTAACCAAAACATAGATCTTGAAAATTGTTTCCTTTTGTTTCTCAAATAAGTTTGCATTCATTTTGGTTCAGACAAAACTAAGCCCAAAACACACTTCACAGTTTGGGAAACAAAAAAACCAGCACACTTTTACAAAGCTGAAAACTTTCATTTTCATGGACTTGTACTAAAAGTCAAAGGAACCCAGAGTCTGGATTAACAAAACTGCCAGAGGCAGCAACAGCAGTGGTAATAGCTCTCTTTTTACCCTGTAAAGCCTGCTGTTTCACTCTGCATGGACCAGCTGAATACCACCAACAGTAAAACGCTGCCAACAGATATTGAGAGCAACACATCCTACCACACCTGTGTTGATGATATCAAAAAACCCACACACAGCATCTACCACGTTATTAAAATTATACAGTATCACTCTGAAGGCATAGAACATCTGCTTGAAATTAAGCTTTATCAGGGAAAGGAAATATAGGACAAAACTACCCATGCATCAGATTCCTTACCAACAGGAATATAATAATTTTCAGCCACCAACTCCCCTAGTGGAAAAATATTTAACAAAATACAACTTACTGCTCGTCACCTGCTAAGCTGATGCTATAACTGTTGTGTGAGAAAATGGATGTGGAGATGTGTGCAAATCTCATGGAAAATATAGCTTACAATATGTTATTCAAACATACTCTGTTTGGAATCAGACTATGTTATTAAAATCTCACAAAAGAGAAGCCACTTGTCGTCTAAGTGACAGGATGTAATCTGATGGAAATGAGATAGAGAAGATCTCACACTGAAGCAAAACACTCTTTAGGAAGAATAAAATTAAAGGGAAAGAGATGGCATTTAGGATTATCCGTTCACATCACAACCCAACGAGGGGCCAAGTATACAAAATGCAGTATGGGTAGATAAAATGTCCCACTATGTGGTCTATTAAGCACTCCTACTTCAGAAAAGCAGAGCAATTCCAACAAAACACAGGTTAATGTTTGTGTACATTCCAGTTAAACACTGGCCTCTCTAATTTACAAATAGATATTGAGGTATCTATAGATATTATCTATAGATATTCTCAAAAAAATGTCACATTTAGGATTTAGAAAGCCTGAATGAATTTTATCCATAAAAACACAGAGCTCCTATTATCTTAGTGTCATCAAAAGTAATGAAGTCAAAGCCTCCTTAGTTAAGGGACTACTCCTATTTGGGTGACATGCAGTAACTGGCCTACTCCAGTTTGCACATTTGTGCAGTAATGTCTTTTTGATGGGTAGAGATTTCTTAAGACAGATGGCAATAGTTTCTTACAACAGATGGCAATACGTTTTCTTTTAATCCTGAGAACACATGCTAAAACTTTTCTTTCTTTGCATATACACAGTAGATGGACCAAGAGAGGTATTAAAAATTCTCACAAACAATTGCACAGGAGAAACAAAACACTGAGAAGAGACTCCAAGGTGATGTCCACTGAAGGACTATTTAATCATCCACCACTCAGGTCCAAAATCCTATTGTTGTCCCGAAAGCGGGGTCTGTTACCCGGGGTGCAAGAAGCCAATCCACACACTGAGTCGAGATATTTGCTTTAATATCCAGTTCTGTGCAGAAGCAGGAGCAGGGTGGTATTCCACAAAGCAAGCTCAGTTTCCCTAAAAACACAAGTGCTACTTTTATACCCAAAAATGTAAGAACTTTATCTCTCTAACATTATTCTATCACTGGCACAAACGACTGGTGAACTAAGCCCTCACTTCCATTTAAAGTGGCAATGCTCAGGAATTTCACTGCGCATGCTCAAAGAGTAAGGGGCTTGTTGTTTGTAGCCTGTGGGTGTGAATTTTAGTATGTTAATGGCTCATTAATATATTACTATGGTGATTTAAATTACTCAATGTGTTCATCCCCAGTGCTCAAGGCTGTAACCAAGATAAGCTGTGGGGAGTGCTGCTTTCCATCCCTTTCATCTGTCCTGCAGCTGTCCTGCAGGCCTGTCTCAAGGCCAGGCTGTTGACCACTTGGGAAGTGTTTTTCTCTAACTGGAATCCAGTTTTGTCTAATTCTTACTGTTTCACTGTTATCTAGGCCTTGTTTTTATTCTGCATGTCCCTTAGGTTCTCTTTTATGTGATTTTTTTTCCAAATGTGATTTTTGCCCCAAATTCTACTTATTTCAATTATTAACTGACACCATTATCACTACTCAGCCCAAACCCCACTGCCAACCAAAAAATAAAAAGGAGGTGGAAAGAAAAACACTGGCCTTAGATGGTAAACAGATTATAGGTGAGATGGGGAACAAAGGACAGAATTATTTACAGATCAAGTTGCTTATGAGAGACTCACTGGCATCATAGAAGTTGTGTTGATGACATGGAGCAAAACATCACATTTGCAAGTACAATGCAAAAAATTCTCAAAGCATTCTGATGCATAGATGTCCTCAACTGGCATAAACATTTGAGGTCAAAAAATTATTATTAGCCTGATTAAGATGCAGACCTTCCAGCAGTCAGATGGAAAGACAGCATGGATAATGAAGATGCTCCTGTTAATAAGTACTGGTTGCAAAAAATCATGCTGAGCCTAGACAAATAACAAAGAAATGCAAGTTTAAAGTTCAGTATATCCATATGTTCTGGAATTGGTGGAATAGTGAAGCAGGTGGCTATAGTAAAGGTATATACTTGTAAAGATGTGAGGGGTTTCTTTGGTAGCTTCAATCAAAGAAACAAACAGTTCCTTATCGTCCTTGATGCGTAAGAAAAACAGAGCACTAAAAATTACTAGCGAAGGAAGAAAAAAACAGCCCACAGCTTAATAAACACTCCAAAAAAACAGCAATGCTGCAAACCGTTTTCTATTGCCAACTTTGTTAAAAACACTAAAGAATACGTTATAGCCAAACAACAAACAGCATGTAGAGGGGGAGGAAGGGGGGAGGGAGGGAATAAAGAGACATAGGGAGGGAGGGAGGGAGGGAGGGAGGGAGAGAGGGAGGGGTATCTTTTGTTATCTGTTGTTATCGATCTGTTGTTATCTGTTATTATCTGTTGTTATCGGTTAAAATGTTTTGTATTTTTCAAATTCAAATGAGTGTTTCTTGTTTCTATACAAATCTAGAGTTTTAAAAAGTCTATGAAGGTAGTTGAGGAAAACTGGGAAAAATATATACTAAAGCAATGGTGAAACTGGGGGCAGGGGGAAGCGCTTGGTGTCTTTCCGTGGGGCGCTGCCATCCCCGCTGCCATTCCCGGTGCCAGTCACGGGCCGGCTGCCTGCCCGCCCGCTGCGGGGAGCACCCGGCGGCTCCTGCCGCCATGGCCTGCCCCGCTGCCTCTCGCCCGGTCCCGCCCGTCCCCACACCCCGGCCCCTCCGCCCACACCGCCTCGGCGCGCCGCCGACATCCCCCCGCCCCCAGGGCTGGGCTCCCGCTCCCCCGGTACGGCCCGCCCTGGGAACAGCACTCCGCAGCGGGGGACGGAACTCTCCCCCGTCCCATGGTTCCGAGCCGCCCCCCCCGCCCCAAGTGGTTCCAGCGTTGGAACGTTCGTTGGAATGTTCCTTGGAATGCGTCCTGGCAACCGTTTCCGGGGACTCAGGGTTGCGGTGCCCGCGGCTGAGCGCACGGGAGGGGTGGCTCGCTGGCTCACAACTTGAGAGTGAGGGGATCCCTTGGCTTGTCCTGGGACTCCTGTATTAAGAGGAAAGAGGCTCGGAGTGCTGAGAGGTTGGGGGCTGCGCCCCGGCACGCCTCGGCTTACAGGTGGGGGCAGCATCAGGAGCCGGCAGCGAGGGGACAGGGGACAGAGGGCTCCCCGCAGCACAGGGGATGCTCCCGGGACAGATGAGCCCCAGCCCCATAGCGGGAGGAGGAGGAAGAGGGAGTCAGTCTCGTCCCCCCGGGGCAAGGAGGGGTCCGTGTGTCTCCGGGGCAGCCGGAGAGGTCCTGGGGAGGGGCTTGAGGGATGCTTTTGGCGCACCCTGTGTCACCCAGCCTTGCCCCCACAGTGTCTAGGAGGACAGTGTTGGGACAGGGTGGGAGCAAAGAGCCCCCTGAGTGGGGCCACCCCTGCCTCACCACCCCCTGGCAGGGCAGCCCGGGAGGCAAGGGGTCCCCCTCACCCCTTCACGCCCTCACCCCCTTCCTCCCGCAGAATGGAGGACAATCGACCCCCCAGGCATCTCAAGGAGGCCTGGACACAGACTGGAGATTGCCCGGCTGCCAGCTCTGGGCCAGAGCCATACGTGGACTCCAAGGTCCAGCCACTGTGGGCGGGTGAGTGTGTGGGCACGGGGGGCAGGGGCTGCCCACCCTGCCTTGCCCACCCTGCCCTGCCCTGCCCTGCCCTGTCCCAGGCTCACACCTACCAGCCAGGCTGGCACCAGGGCTCCCAGGGAGCAGTGGCTGGGGACACGGTCCCGTCACGGCATCCCTGGACAGGGACCCTCCCTCCCCCTGGTGCCAGCGCATCCCTTACTCGGGCGTGCCGGGGGCCCCTCCCTGTGCTGCCCTCCAGCATTGCGCCTCAGCCCTGGGGTGCACAGGGGACAGCAGTGTCCCAGCCTTGAGCCACGGCTGGTGACATCTCCAAGCGCTGGGCAGAGGGCTCAAGTTTCCCCCCTTGCTTGCCCCCTAGCCGTGCTCGGAATCCCTCAGTCAGTTCTGTTCCTCCTGGACATCATCGGACAGTTCATCTTCGGGAACAGACCAGAGGTATCCATGGCCACTTCCACGAGGCTGTGCCTGGGTCACCTGGCCGGTCTTTCTGCCCCTATCCCATGCTCAGAAGGTGCTGGGGGCTGGGCTGGGCTCCCCCGGCTGTCTCTCCCCCTTGACACTGTCTGTCCATCTGTCCCCTCTGCGGCTGGCAGCAAGACGATGAGAAGCTAAAGCTTCTGGACGACATCTGTAGCACCTGCTCCAACATCAGCGTGCACTCCATTGCGTGGCAGTCGCTTTCCTTCTGCCAGGAGGAGGTGCTGGAGACCATCGAGGTGAGGGGGCGAGCAGGCAGGCTGAGGCAGGGGCAGGGGCAGCAGCACAGCCCCGGGGGCAGCAGAGGGCTTGGCCAGGCAGGGGGGGGCGCCGATGAACGCTGCTCAGGTTCTCAGGCCTCGGAGATGCTCGGGAGACACCTGGGTGGCCCGGCTGGAGCCAGGACTTTGAATCAACAACGTCTGTAGGTCCCTCGGCCAGTCTGTGGCTCTGTGCTGGGCACAGCCCTTCCCGCCACGGAGCTTGGGACCTCTGGGCGCTGACTGGGGAGGGGGGGCCAGGGTGGGAGCACCCAAGCTCTGCCAGCCGCACAGACTCTTGCTGGGCAAGGGAGACTGCCCGTCCTGACCTGTCCCACCGCGCTGTGATTCCCAGGGGCTGCTGGAAGACGAGCCCACCGACCGCCTGGACACCACGGTGCAGCGCCAAGCCATGCTGGCCATCACCTCCCTGAGGTACCTGCCCTAGCCCCCCAGTTTCGCCTCCCTGGTGCCCGGTGGCCCCAGGAGCACAGGTCCCAGGTGGGGGCATCCCTTGATGGGGGGATCCGAGAGGGAGACAGACAGCAGGTTTTCCCTCCAGACGTCACTGTCAGTGTCACGGGGGTTGAGATGTCACCCACGGTGTGGAGTCAGTCCAGATCTCCAACCCTGGGGTCTGCCTCCTCCTTGCCGGGTCTCAAGAGCACTTTTCTGTCCCTGCAGCAGAGCGGGCCTGCTTCTGCGGGAGAGGCTGAGCAGCCTCCTCCATGCCTGCTTCTCCAGCGTCTTCTGCGTGCCTCGGCTGGAGAAGCAGGAGGGCTCCGAGGCTTTTGTGTACTCCAAGGTATGCCATGGGCTTGTCCACCTCTTTCCTTTCCCTTTCCGGCATCTGTCTGTCATTCCTTTAATTGCTGGACCAGCTTTAAACCATGATGGGGGCAACCACACGGAGCTCCCTCAGCCCAAGGCCCCTTCCTGGGCACTGCAGGGTCATGGCTGTCCTCCTCCAGGCTTCCAGGACTGCCCCCAAGCCTCTGTCCCCCTTGCAGACGCTGGCCACGATGGACAACATGCTGCAGGAGCTGGTACGCAGCGCTGGGGACTTTGCCGTCCTGGATCTGCAGACCATCTTTCAGGTCCGTCCTTGGCACAGGGGTCCTCACAGGCAGTGAGCCCTGGCTTCAGCAGCGTACCCCCCAGCTCCTGGTGCGAGGAAGGGAACAGAGAATGTCCCTCCTTCCCCGCCGTGCTCCCCCCACCAGGCCCCTGCCTCCTGACTGCTGCCAGAGCCCCTTCTGTTCCTGCCCTATGCCCCACCCCCCCAGCCGTCTGCAGCCATGCCAGACTCTACCCGTCCTGCCATCTGGGGATGGACCTGCCTGTCTGGCAAGAGGAGCCCAGCCCTGGGGCTTTCCTCCTCTGCCTTCACCACGGGCCGTATCCCAGAGGCCCCACCCTGGATCCCCAGGGAGCTGGCCAGCCCAGAGGCTTGGGTGGGGGGGCAGAGGGACGTTCTGGGGGGAGGAGTGAGTGGAAGGCAGCAGAGGCAGCAGCAGGAGCAGGATGCGGTGACCTGCCTGGCTGCAGCAGGTGGCTGCCAGGGGGCAAGGAGGACACGTGCCCCATCCCAGGCACTGCCCCGCAGCGGGCCTGGCCCTGCCGTGCTGTGCCCTGCCACCTCCACGCCGCATCAGCAGCTTTTCTCCTCCCAGCTCCTGCTGCCCTTCACCACTTCCCAGCCAGGAGAGGTGCAGGAGAGGGCCGTGGCACGGATCGCTCAGCTGGCCAGCTTCATCACCACCTACCCTGAGCTGCAGGTACCGAGCTCCTGGCCTGGGCAGCCCCAGTGCCCCTGAGCCCCAGCACCTCCCAGGGAAGCCGGGCACCCAGTCAGCAGCAGGCTGGGAGCAGGGCTCTTTGCCCTGTCTTGCCCGTGCTCTCTCCCAGGGCTGCTCCGGCCACAGGCAGGAGGAACCTGGGTCTGGCAGCCCTGCCCTGCCCTGCCCTGAGCTGCTGCTCTGGGAGCAGCCAGGGCTCACTGTGTGCCCGGGCTCACCCTGTGCCCGCCCTGCCTCTCTTCCCCCAGGTCTGCCCCTGCTTTGCACGAGCCATCACCCTCGGGCATGAGTGCTCTGAAGCACACCGCTTTGACATGCTGGGCGTGCTGGTGGGGCGCCTCACCTTCTGCATCTGCAACAAGCCGACCCGCCATCAGGCTGCAGAAGCGCTCTCTCAGCTGCACACCTTCATCCTGCAGCAGAGAAGTAAGAGAAGCCACGTTGGGCTGGGTCCCCCTAGAAATGGGCAGCCAGGGACCACTCTCCTTGGGGAGAGAGAGCCTGATCCAAGCTGCCTGCCTGCAGGCTGAAAGGCCACTTCCCCTCGCCCCTGCTCCCAGTGGCCCTGGACCCTCCCTGCGGAGCTGCTCCTCCCCTGCCCGGCTGCCCTCTTTCTTTGCCAGCAACTTTTCTGCCTGCTGCTCTCAGGCCGGCACCTCCAGCTCCGCACTCTCCCTCTGAGCACCCCGGTTTTGCTCCTCCCCAGGCAGGTGTCCCGGGCTGGGTGACACAGAGGTGCTGCAGCTCCAGCGTCGCTGGGAAATGCTGCAGCCCAGGCATGGTCTGGAAGTCGAACACGCCTGCACGATGTTCTCGGTAAGAAGTGCCTTGGGCTCCTGGTCAGAGGGCTCTCAGCGTGAGTGAAGGGATACCCGATGCACAGGGATGCTGGGGACACCTGCTGCTCCTGGGCAGGGGCGAGGCAAAGGCCCCCAGCAAGCTTCTCTCTAGGTGACACATCTCCCTTCTCCTTCATCCCACAGATACTCACGGAGTACCTGCAGCCCTCCGACGGGGTAGACATCATCCTCATGGCCATCAGAAACATGAAAGATGCAACCCCCTACAGCATCCACATGGCTATCTACATGGTGGACACCCTTGTGGAGCAAATGGTCTTCCAGCAGGAGCATGTGAGTAGCCCGTGGGTGGCACAGCTGATGCTCCAGCCCGCTGGGGGACAGCTCCTCCCCTGGCTCCGTGCCTGGCCAGCACTGCTGCCATCTCAAGCCGTCACAGCGCAACGGGAATGGAAGCAGCTCCCCGTGGGAGCTGGGGAAGCGGTTGCGCTCACCCTGCTGACATTCCCACTCCCACCCGTGTCTCCCCTCTAGGTGCGGAACATCGTGTGGGCCATCTATAGCAACGGGCCCTCCATCAGGTCGGTGGTAGCCCTCACAAGCCTGGAAATCACTCTGAAGAGGATGGCAGGCAAATACCCCAGCGAGGTGGTGACCAGCCTGCTGCAGTGCACCCCGACATACACCAGGTGCTGGGCCCACCAGTCTTTGGGGCTCCTCTCACGCGGAAAGGCGACCCCAGACCCTCCTGAGCGACTTCAGCCTGGCCATCCTCTTGGATGTCCCCTCTGACAGAACCCTCGTCTCCCCACAGTGGCTCCTCGATCATGCGTAGGGTGATGCTCCCCGATCCTCAGCTGGCAGAGAAGGTGCTGGAGGACCTGCTCAGCAAGCTTCTCAACCCACTGCCCAAGACCTCCACCGCCACCAAGGACGACCCGTGCTTCCTCTCCCTGGCTGTGAGTTGCTTGATGAGGCCTCTCTGACCTCCGGGGCTGCTCTCAGCTGTTGCAGGCTCCCACTCCCCTTCTGGTCCCACCCCAAGCCTTGACCGCCCCAGGGGCTCGGGGGTATCTCAGTGTCTAGGTGTCTTCTGCAGGCAGCCGAGGCGATAAGGGAGATCCTCCTGGAGGAAGATGCTCTGCAGGCCATCCGCAAGCACGAGCTGCAGAGCGAGATTTTCCCCAAGCTTTTCCTGGGGCTGCTTTTTCAAGTGGCTTTCATCGTGGAGCAGGCACCACATGAGGTGGAAATCTGTAAGGAGCTCCAAGAGGAACAGCTCTATTACACCAGGTGCTCCATCCCTGTCCTCTCATCCCTGCAAGCCACCCAGAGCCAAGCCAGACGTCCCGGTGGGAGCTGAGCACTTCTCCCTGTGCAGGTCTGCCGTGCAGTCCATGAGACTGGTGCTCTGCAAAATGGGCGGTGAGAGAGAGGTGCTGGCCATTGAGGAGCAGGGGGGCTGGGACGCCCTGCTCAGCACCCAGACCCACCTCACCGGAGTGCAGATCATCGCCGGGTGAGAGCCCCTTCTCCCCACACCTCAGGGACTGGGCACCCCTCCCTTCCTTGGTGCTGAGGGCACTTGGAGATCCAAGTGCTGCAGACTGGTGATGTCCAGACTGCTGCAAACCCCAAAGACGCGTGCCCAGCCGGCTCAGGCCTGACGCTGCCTCCTTCCTCCTGCCAGGGAGATAACGAAAAACTCCTGGGATTTGTGCACCACCATCTTCTGCCCTCTGGTAGAGCTCCTCACTGTGGAGGACCCCACCTGGGAGACGGCTGCCATGGCCTTCTTCATCGAGGTGAGCCTGATGGCACTGCTCCAAGCCCCCTCCAACGCTCGGCTCTCCTGTGCTCACTGCTGTGGGGGGAGCTGAGGCAGCGGGTGGGCTCCGCTTGGTACCGTGGAGGAGCAGGCGAGCAACCCGTGTGCTGTGGGACACGGGGGCTCTCCACAATCCCTGCTACCTCGGTCCGGGCTTGGTCTCTCCCCGGCATCCTTTCCCTGAGCTGATGGCCGGAGCCAGCCCCCGCTGCCTGTGTTTCAGATGCTGGACTGCCCCGACCTCGGTGAGGAGCTGCTGGAGCTTGCCCTGGAGATCCTCCCCACATATCTGCAGAGCCAGTGCCTGGGGACGCCCAGCCTGGTGCTCGGAGGCATCCTCAAGCTCACCAAAAGGCCTGACACGGTGAGTAGGGGACAGCCAGGGCAGCTGGGACAGCAGCCCAGGGTGGAGCTGTGGGTGGTGGGTAAGGCGGGGGCTCGGGCTTTGCTGGGCATCGGGAGCTGTGCCGGCTGCTGCCAGCTCTCCTGCCCCCGTGGCCCTCTGCCCCACGGCTGTGCCGTGCCAGGAGGGAGGCAGCAGTGCCGAGAGGAACAGGCTCCCGCTGCCACCCCAAAGCGACCACCCCGGAGCCACGGGGTCGGCAGAGCCGAGCCCCGGGGTGAAACGTAGCGGCCTTGGCAGGGGCTGCTGGCAGGTGGAGCAGCTTTCCAGGCAGCGCTGGTGGCCCACCAGCTGGCCCAGGGGGGCTGGTGGGGATGGGGACAGCCGAGGGGCTGCAAGGAGCCAGTGCTGTCTGCCCCTCCCTCGCACCCATGGCCGTGCTGGGGAGCCCTGTCTGCCAGGACCTTGCCCTGTCACCCCCGTGAGGCCGGTGTTGGCGGAGGGGGTTTCCAGCCCTGCTGTCGATGGCTGCTTTACACAAAGGAGGCGTCGTGTCTCACGCAGGCACACAAAACCCTCGACCTGCTGCCGTGCATCATGGAGCTGCTGCAGGACGCCGACAGTGACACCAGCGCGGCGGCCCTGCCCGTGCTCGATGCCATGCTCCCGCTGCTGGAGGGGAAGGAGGGCAGCCTCACCGCCCTGGACGTGGCTGAGAAGCTCTGGACCTTCTTTGATGACGTGAGGCTGGGGGAGAGCCCCGTGCCCCCCTCACCGGGTTCATCCATTCGCCTCCCCCTCCCCCCCAGCTTTGCCCCACAGCCCCCAGACCCCATCGCTGCCCTCGGTGGCTCCAAACACCCCACATCAACGCGCCCTGACTCAGTCTCCCTGCCACGGGGGGACAGTGGTGGCAGGGTGGCTACACTCACGCGGAGCCCCAGCGATGAGCAACCCCCAGCCGCCGCAGGGTCTCCCTCCCTGGACCCCAGCCCCAGGGACCCCAGCACGTCGCAGCTCGCTCCCTTTTGGAGCAGGGCTGGCTGAGGCCATCTGGGAGACACCCATCTCCACATCAGCCCCCTGCTCACCATGGCGTTGGGGCTGAGGTCCTCCTCCCCTCTTCCCTCAGGACTCGGCCACGGTGCGGAAGGTCTCCATTCAAGTCTTTGAAAATCTGATGGGGCTGATGAAAGCTGAAAGGAAGAAAATGAAGGCGGAGGTGTGGAACAGCCTGCCTCCGCTGGTGTTTCACCTGCTTGACCAGGACAAGGCTGTGGCCAAGGTGGGATTCCCTGCCCGAGTGGTCCTTTAGGCAGGGCAGTGCCGACACCAAACCCTTCCAATGTGTGCCACCGGGTGGTATAGCTTGCCGAGTCCCTCGGGCCAGTTGGAGCCCCCCTTCTCTGCCCACTGCTGCCTTTCTCCTCCTCCTGCCCCAATGGATGGGGAAGTGGGTCCCTTTCCCACCCAGCTCCCCCTGCACAGCCCCTGGCATGGGTCCCTGCAGCCCCAGAGCCTGGGCTACGGCTCCGCAGCAGTCTGGGGCTACCAAGGTCAAAGCATTGAAGCCCCAACAGGCTTCCAGCCAGAGAGGGTGACCACCCTTATCTTCCCCGGGATGCTGAACCTGGTGGCAGCATCGGCCCCCGGCTTGTGCGCCTTCCCTGCGTGGGCCGGGACAGGCTCCGAGCCCTGCCAAGAGGGGGGACACAGGGTCCTGTGCCACCGGCAGTGGTGGTGACATCTCTGCTGCTCCCCAGGCCTCCCAGGAAGCCCTCCGCAGCGCTGGACAGTTCTTGAAATGGGGGCAGCTGGTGCAGCTGGCCGAGAATGCGCAGGCGCAGCTGATCTGGGAGCGCCTGGTAAGCACAGCCCCGAGCCCCCTGGGAACCCCCCTGCCCCGTGCCCAGCAGGGGGACGGAGGGCTGTGCCCCTGTGGCTGCACGCAGCCTCCCAGAGCAGGCTCTGCTCCAGGCTGTCCCCACCCCCGGGGCCCCAAAGGGGACCCTGCCATCCTGATGGCACCCCAGCGTCCTCAGGGAGCCCTCCTCCCTCCAAATCCCGATGCCACGTGGCGGGAAGCTGGGAGTGCCCTGCTGGGGGGAAGAAGGGTGGCCCTGGCGGGGGGGCAGCTCCGCACCAGACCTGCACCCTTCTCCCCTCTGCAGCTGTCCAGGAAGAAGACCAAGAACAAGGAGTACCTGCTGCGGTGCCAGGGCTACCTGCAGAGCCGCCAGGAGCTCCTGCGCTGTGAGGCTGTCAGGGTCATTGGTGAGCCACCAGTCCTGGGTCCTGCCCTCTCCTGGGGTCCCTGTGCCCCAGCACAGGACCCGCCCGGCACCTGTTCACCCCCTCCCCTCAGCTGTGGGGCTGGCAGGAGGCTCACCCATCCCCTCCCCAATGCTGCACCCTGGGGTAAGCCCTCCCCAGGAGGTCGGGATGGGTGGCAGGGTCCCTGACACACGGTGTCCCCCCAGGGCTCATCGGCCGGCGGGTGCACGAGCACGAGATGGAGTATGTCAAAGGGGGTGAGTGAGAGCAGCCGGGAGGAGGAAGGAGCCTGGCACGGAGCTCCCCGCCAGCCTGGGCGAGCCTCCCCTCCCAGCACGGTTATGGGGAGGAGGCTGTTTCTGCAGGGGCATATTCCTGACCAGCAGCCTCCAGCCAAGCCACCTGCCCCCTGGCTCCCTCCTGGCAGACACTTCACCTCTGCTGCTTTGTCTCCACAGTCCTCCAAGGTGCACAGAAGGACAGCAGTGCCCTGGTCTCCTCCCTGGCCCTGCAAACGCTCCACATACTCCAAGCACTACGGCCGAAGTCAAGGTCCACCTTCCGGTTGCCACTGCTGAGGGCATGGAGGACGGGGCGGCGCTCGGCCCCCAGTGGTGACGCTGCTCAGCCAGAGCCGGAGCTGCAGCCCCAAGCCTAGGATGCTTGGCAGGCTGGGGTGTCTTCTTTTCCCCAAGTCCGAGAGAAAAGAAGACACCTCAGCCAGCATCCTCAGGCGAGCAGCAGGCCCAGGGCAACACCTGCCCACAGCACTTGTAATCATCCCCCCTGAAGCGTAGGACCACAGCCCCCAGCCCTGAAGTCCCCGACGGCTCGTAACTCCTGGCCCTGGAGCCCCTGACCCTGCAGCTGTGCCCTGCATCCTGCCTGCCGCCACCACGCTCCTGGAGCTGGCAGGACACCGGCGGGGGGTGTCGCTCGACACCCTGGACCCTGCTGGCCCCTGAATCGTGGCTCTGCCCTCCACAAGGCCTGCCCCCTTCCCTCAGGGCTATGCAGGGGCCAGGGGGACAGTGGGTGTTTGCCCCCACTCCTGCCCTGTCTCCCAGGCAGGGCTGAGAAGCTCAGGGCACAGCAAGGGAAGGGAGGGAGGGAGGAAGGGAGGGAGGGGAGTACGGAGAGAGGGAGGGAGAGAGGGAGGGAGGGAGGGAGGGAGGGAGGGAGGGAGGGAGGGAATGAAGAGACATAGGGAGGGAGGGAGGGAGGGAGAGAGGGAGGGAGGGAGGGAGGGAGAGAGGGAGGGAGGGAGGGGTATCTTTTGTTATCTGTTGTTATCGATCTGTTGTTATCTGTTATTATCTGTTGTTATCGGTTAAAATGTTTTGTATTTTTCAAATTCAAATGAGTGTTTCTTGTTTCTATACAAATCTAGAGTTTTAAAAAGTCTATGAAGGTAGTTGAGGAAAACTGGGAAAAAATATATACTAAAGCAATGGTGAAACTGGGGGCAGGGGGAAGCGCTTGGTGTCTTTCCGTGGGGCGCTGCCATCCCCGCTGCCATTCCCGGTGCCAGTCACGTGCCGGCTGCCTGCCCGCCCGCTGCGGGGAGCACCCGGCGGCTCCTGCCGCCATGGCCTGCCCCGCTGCCTCTCGCCCGGTCCCGCCCGTCCCCACACCCCGGCCCCTCCGCCCACACCGCCTCGGCGCGCCGCCGACATCCCCCCGCCCCCAGGGCTGGGCTCCCGCTCCCCCGGTACGGCCCGCCCTGGGAACAGCACTCCGCAGCGGGGGACGGAACTCTCCCCCGTCCCATGGTTCCGAGCCGCCCCCCCCCGCCCCAAGTGGTTCCAGCGTTGGAACGTTCGTTGGAATGTTCCTTGGAATGCGTCCTGGCAACCGTTTCCGGGGACTCAGGGTTGCGGTGCCCGCGGCTGAGCGCACGGGAGGGGTGGCTCGCTGGCTCACAACTTGAGAGTGAGGGGATCCCTTGGCTTGTCCTGGGACTCCTGTATTAAGAGGAAAGAGGCTCGGAGTGCTGAGAGGTTGGGGGCTGCGCCCCGGCACGCCTCGGCTTACAGGTGGGGGCAGCATCAGGAGCCGGCAGCGAGGGGACAGGGGACAGAGGGCTCCCCGCAGCACAGGGGATGCTCCCGGGACAGATGAGCCCCAGCCCCATAGCGGGAGGAGGAGGAAGAGGGAGTCAGTCTCGTCCCCCCGGGGCAAGGAGGGGTCCGTGTGTCTCCGGGGCAGCCGGAGAGGTCCTGGGGAGGGGCTTGAGGGATGCTTTTGGCGCACCCTGTGTCACCCAGCCTTGCCCCCACAGTGTCTAGGAGGACAGTGTTGGGACAGGGTGGGAGCAAAGAGCCCCCTGAGTGGGGCCACCCCTGCCCCACCACCCCCTGGCAGGGCAGCCCGGGAGGCAAGGGGTCCCCCTCACCCCTTCACGCCCTCACCCCCTTCCTCCCGCAGAATGGAGGACAATCGACCCCCCAGGCATCTCAAGGAGGCCTGGACACAGACTGGAGATTGCCCGGCTGCCAGCTCTGGGCCAGAGCCATACGTGGACTCCAAGGTCCAGCCACTGTGGGCGGGTGAGTGTGTGGGCACGGGGGGCAGGGGCTGCCCACCCTGCCTTGCCCACCCTGCCCTGCCCTGCCCTGCCCTGTCCCAGGCTCACACCTACCAGCCAGGCTGGCACCAGGGCTCCCAGGGAGCAGTGGCTGGGGACACGGTCCCGTCACGGCATCCCTGGACAGGGACCCTCCCTCCCCCTGGTGCCAGCGCATCCCTTACTCGGGCGTGCCGGGGGCCCCTCCCTGTGCTGCCCTCCAGCATTGCGCCTCAGCCCTGGGGTGCACAGGGGACAGCAGTGTCCCAGCCTTGAGCCACGGCTGGTGACATCTCCAAGCGCTGGGCAGAGGGCTCAAGTTTCCCCCCTTGCTTGCCCCCTAGCCGTGCTCGGAATCCCTCAGTCAGTTCTGTTCCTCCTGGACATCATCGGACAGTTCATCTTCGGGAACAGACCAGAGGTATCCATGGCCACTTCCACGAGGCTGTGCCTGGGTCACCTGGCCGGTCTTTCTGCCCCTATCCCATGCTCAGAAGGTGCTGGGGGCTGGGCTGGGCTCCCCCGGCTGTCTCTCCCCCTTGACACTGTCTGTCCATCTGTCCCCTCTGCGGCTGGCAGCAAGACGATGAGAAGCTAAAGCTTCTGGACGACATCTGTAGCACCTGCTCCAACATCAGCGTGCACTCCATTGCGTGGCAGTCGCTTTCCTTCTGCCAGGAGGAGGTGCTGGAGACCATCGAGGTGAGGGGGCGAGCAGGCAGGCTGAGGCAGGGGCAGGGGCAGCAGCACAGCCCCGGGGGCAGCAGAGGGCTTGGCCAGGCAGGGGGGGCGCCGATGAACGCTGCTCAGGTTCTCAGGCCTCGGAGATGCTCGGGAGACACCTGGGTGGCCCGGCTGGAGCCAGGACTTTGAATCAACAACGTCTGTAGGTCCCTCGGCCAGTCTGTGGCTCTGTGCTGGGCACAGCCCTTCCCGCCACGGAGCTTGGGACCTCTGGGCGCTGACTGGGGAGGGGGGGCCAGGGTGGGAGCACCCAAGCTCTGCCAGCCGCACAGACTCTTGCTGGGCAAGGGAGACTGCCCGTCCTGACCTGTCCCACCCCGCTGTGATTCCCAGGGGCTGCTGGAAGACGAGCCCACCGACCGCCTGGACACCACGGTGCAGCGCCAAGCCATGCTGGCCATCACCTCCCTGAGGTACCTGCCCTAGCCCCCCAGTTTCGCCTCCCTGGTGCCCGGTGGCCCCAGGAGCACAGGTCCCAGGTGGGGGCATCCCTTGATGGGGGGATCCGAGAGGGAGACAGACAGCAGGTTTTCCCTCCAGACGTCACTGTCAGTGTCACGGGGGTTGAGATGTCACCCACGGTGTGGAGTCAGTCCAGATCTCCAACCCTGGGGTCTGCCTCCTCCTTGCCGGGTCTCAAGAGCACTTTTCTGTCCCTGCAGCAGAGCGGGCCTGCTTCTGCGGGAGAGGCTGAGCAGCCTCCTCCATGCCTGCTTCTCCAGCGTCTTCTGCGTGCCTCGGCTGGAGAAGCAGGAGGGCTCCGAGGCTTTTGTGTACTCCAAGGTATGCCATGGGCTTGTCCACCTCTTTCCTTTCCCTTTCCGGCATCTGTCTGTCATTCGTTTAATTGCTGGACCAGCTTTAAACCATGATGGGGGCAACCACACGGAGCTCCCTCAGCCCAAGGCCCCTTCCTGGGCACTGCAGGGTCATGGCTGTCCTCCTCCAGGCTTCCAGGACTGCCCCCAAGCCTCTGTCCCCCTTGCAGACGCTGGCCACGATGGACAACATGCTGCAGGAGCTGGTACGCAGCGCTGGGGACTTTGCCGTCCTGGATCTGCAGACCATCTTTCAGGTCCGTCCTTGGCACAGGGGTCCTCACAGGCAGTGAGCCCTGGCTTCAGCAGCGTACCCCCCAGCTCCTGGTGCGAGGAAGGGAACAGAGAATGTCCCTCCTTCCCCCCACCAGGCCCCTGCCTCCTGACTGCTGCCAGAGCCCCTTCTGTTCCTGCCCTATGCCCCACCCCCCCAGCCGTCTGCAGCCATGCCAGACTCTACCCGTCCTGCCATCTGGGGATGGACCTGCCTGTCTGGCAAGAGGAGCCCAGCCCTGGGGCTTTCCTCCTCTGCCTTCACCACGGGCCGTATCCCAGAGGCCCCACCCTGGATCCCCAGGGAGCTGGCCAGCCCAGAGGCTTGGGTGGGGGGGCAGAGGGACGTTCTGGGGGGAGGAGTGAGTGGAAGGCAGCAGAGGCAGCAGCAGGAGCAGGATGCGGTGACCTGCCTGGCTGCAGCAGGTGGCTGCCAGGGGGCAAGGAGGACACGTGCCCCATCCCAGGCACTGCCCCGCAGCGGGCCTGGCCCTGCCGTGCTGTGCCCTGCCACCTCCACGCCGCATCAGCAGCTTTTCTCCTCCCAGCTCCTGCTGCCCTTCACCACTTCCCAGCCAGGAGAGGTGCAGGAGAGGGCCGTGGCACGGATCGCTCAGCTGGCCAGCTTCATCACCACCTACCCTGAGCTGCAGGTACCGAGCTCCTGGCCTGGGCAGCCCCAGTGCCCCTGAGCCCCAGCACCTCCCAGGGAAGCCGGGCACCCAGTCAGCAGCAGGCTGGGAGCAGGGCTCTTTGCCCTGTCTTGCCCGTGCTCTCTCCCAGGGCTGCTCCGGCCACAGGCAGGAGGAACCTGGGTCTGGCAGCCCTGCCCTGCCCTGCCCTGAGCTGCTGCTCTGGGAGCAGCCAGGGCTCACTGTGTGCCCGGGCTCACCCTGTGCCCGCCCTGCCTCTCTTCCCCCAGGTCTGCCCCTGCTTTGCACGAGCCATCACCCTCGGGCATGAGTGCTCTGAAGCACACCGCTTTGACATGCTGGGCGTGCTGGTGGGGCGCCTCACCTTCTGCATCTGCAACAAGCCGACCCGCCATCAGGCTGCAGAAGCGCTCTCTCAGCTGCACACCTTCATCCTGCAGCAGAGAAGTAAGAGAAGCCACGTTGGGCTGGGTCCCCCTAGAAATGGGCAGCCAGGGACCACTCTCCTTGGGGAGAGAGAGCCTGATCCAAGCTGCCTGCCTGCAGGCTGAAAGGCCACTTCCCCTCGCCCCTGCTCCCAGTGGCCCTGGACCCTCCCTGCGGAGCTGCTCCTCCCCTGCCCGGCTGCCCTCTTTCTTTGCCAGCAACTTTTCTGCCTGCTGCTCTCAGGCCGGCACCTCCAGCTCCGCACTCTCCCTCTGAGCACCCCGGTTTTGCTCCTCCCCAGGCAGGTGTCCCGGGCTGGGTGACACAGAGGTGCTGCAGCTCCAGCGTCGCTGGGAAATGCTGCAGCCCAGGCATGGTCTGGAAGTCGAACACGCCTGCACGATGTTCTCGGTAAGAAGTGCCTTGGGCTCCTGGTCAGAGGGCTCTCAGCGTGAGTGAAGGGATACCCGATGCACAGGGATGCTGGGGACACCTGCTGCTCCTGGGCAGGGGCGAGGCAAAGGCCCCCAGCAAGCTTCTCTCTAGGTGACACATCTCCCTTCTCCTTCATCCCACAGATACTCACGGAGTACCTGCAGCCCTCCGACGGGGTAGACATCATCCTCATGGCCATCAGAAACATGAAAGATGCAACCCCCTACAGCATCCACATGGCTATCTACATGGTGGACACCCTTGTGGAGCAAATGGTCTTCCAGCAGGAGCATGTGAGTAGCCCGTGGGTGGCACAGCTGATGCTCCAGCCCGCTGGGGGACAGCTCCTCCCCTGGCTCCGTGCCTGGCCAGCACTGCTGCCATCTCAAGCCGTCACAGCGCAACGGGAATGGAAGCAGCTCCCCGTGGGAGCTGGGGAAGCGGTTGCGCTCACCCTGCTGACATTCCCACTCCCACCCGTGTCTCCCCTCTAGGTGCGGAACATCGTGTGGGCCATCTATAGCAACGGGCCCTCCATCAGGTCGGTGGTAGCCCTCACAAGCCTGGAAATCACTCTGAAGAGGATGGCAGGCAAATACCCCAGCGAGGTGGTGACCAGCCTGCTGCAGTGCACCCCGACATACACCAGGTGCTGGGCCCACCAGTCTTTGGGGCTCCTCTCACGCGGAAAGGCGACCCCAGACCCTCCTGAGCGACTTCAGCCTGGCCATCCTCTTGGATGTCCCCTCTGACAGAACCCTCGTCTCCCCACAGTGGCTCCTCGATCATGCGTAGGGTGATGCTCCCCGATCCTCAGCTGGCAGAGAAGGTGCTGGAGGACCTGCTCAGCAAGCTTCTCAACCCACTGCCCAAGACCTCCACCGCCACCAAGGACGACCCGTGCTTCCTCTCCCTGGCTGTGAGTTGCTTGATGAGGCCTCTCTGACCTCCGGGGCTGCTCTCAGCTGTTGCAGGCTCCCACTCCCCTTCTGGTCCCACCCCAAGCCTTGACCGCCCCAGGGGCTCGGGGGTATCTCAGTGTCTAGGTGTCTTCTGCAGGCAGCCGAGGCGATAAGGGAGATCCTCCTGGAGGAAGATGCTCTGCAGGCCATCCGCAAGCACGAGCTGCAGAGCGAGATTTTCCCCAAGCTTTTCCTGGGGCTGCTTTTTCAAGTGGCTTTCATCGTGGAGCAGGCACCACATGAGGTGGAAATCTGTAAGGAGCTCCAAGAGGAACAGCTCTATTACACCAGGTGCTCCATCCCTGTCCTCTCATCCCTGCAAGCCACCCAGAGCCAAGCCAGACGTCCCGGTGGGAGCTGAGCACTTCTCCCTGTGCAGGTCTGCCGTGCAGTCCATGAGACTGGTGCTCTGCAAAATGGGCGGTGAGAGAGAGGTGCTGGCCATTGAGGAGCAGGGGGGCTGGGACGCCCTGCTCAGCACCCAGACCCACCTCACCGGAGTGCAGATCATCGCCGGGTGAGAGCCCCTTCTCCCCACACCTCAGGGACTGGGCACCCCTCCCTTCCTTGGTGCTGAGGGCACTTGGAGATCCAAGTGCTGCAGACTGGTGATGTCCAGACTGCTGCAAACCCCAAAGACGCGTGCCCAGCCGGCTCAGGCCTGACGCTGCCTCCTTCCTCCTGCCAGGGAGATAACGAAAAACTCCTGGGATTTGTGCACCACCATCTTCTGCCCTCTGGTAGAGCTCCTCACTGTGGAGGACCCCACCTGGGAGACGGCTGCCATGGCCTTCTTCATCGAGGTGAGCCTGATGGCACTGCTCCAAGCCCCCTCCAACGCTCGGCTCTCCTGTGCTCACTGCTGTGGGGGGAGCTGAGGCAGCGGGTGGGCTCCGCTTGGTACCGTGGAGGAGCAGGCGAGCAACCCGTGTGCTGTGGGACACGGGGGCTCTCCACAATCCCTGCTACCTCGGTCCGGGCTTGGTCTCTCCCCGGCATCCTTTCCCTGAGCTGATGGCCGGAGCCAGCCCCCGCTGCCTGTGTTTCAGATGCTGGACTGCCCCGACCTCGGTGAGGAGCTGCTGGAGCTTGCCCTGGAGATCCTCCCCACATATCTGCAGAGCCAGTGCCTGGGGACGCCCAGCCTGGTGCTCGGAGGCATCCTCAAGCTCACCAAAAGGCCTGACACGGTGAGTAGGGGACAGCCAGGGCAGCTGGGACAGCAGCCCAGGGTGGAGCTGTGGGTGGTGGGTAAGGCGGGGGCTCGGGCTTTGCTGGGCATCGGGAGCTGTGCCGGCTGCTGCCAGCTCTCCTGCCCCCGTGGCCCTCTGCCCCACGGCTGTGCCGTGCCAGGAGGGAGGCAGCAGTGCCGAGAGGAACAGGCTCCCGCTGCCACCCCAAAGCGACCACCCCGGAGCCACGGGGTCGGCAGAGCCGAGCCCCGGGGTGAAACGTAGCGGCCTTGGCAGGGGCTGCTGGCAGGTGGAGCAGCTTTCCAGGCAGCGCTGGTGGCCCACCAGCTGGCCCAGGGGGGCTGGTGGGGATGGGGACAGCCGAGGGGCTGCAAGGAGCCAGTGCTGTCTGCCCCTCCCTCGCACCCATGGCCGTGCTGGGGAGCCCTGTCTGCCAGGACCTTGCCCTGTCACCCCCGTGAGGCCGGTGTTGGCGGAGGGGGTTTCCAGCCCTGCTGTCGATGGCTGCTTTACACAAAGGAGGCGTCGTGTCTCACGCAGGCACACAAAACCCTCGACCTGCTGCCGTGCATCATGGAGCTGCTGCAGGACGCCGACAGTGACACCAGCGCGGCGGCCCTGCCCGTGCTCGATGCCATGCTCCCGCTGCTGGAGGGGAAGGAGGGCAGCCTCACCGCCCTGGACGTGGCTGAGAAGCTCTGGACCTTCTTTGATGACGTGAGGCTGGGGGAGAGCCCCGTGCCCCCCTCACCGGGTTCATCCATTCGCCTCCCCCTCCCCCCCAGCTTTGCCCCACAGCCCCCAGACCCCATCGCTGCCCTCGGTGGCTCCAAACACCCCACATCAACGCGCCCTGACTCAGTCTCCCTGCCACGGGGGGACAGTGGTGGCAGGGTGGCTACACTCACGCGGAGCCCCAGCGATGAGCAACCCCCAGCCGCCGCAGGGTCTCCCTCCCTGGACCCCAGCCCCAGGGACCCCAGCACGTCGCAGCTCGCTCCCTTTTGGAGCAGGGCTGGCTGAGGCCATCTGGGAGACACCCATCTCCACATCAGCCCCCTGCTCACCATGGCGTTGGGGCTGAGGTCCTCCTCCCCTCTTCCCTCAGGACTCGGCCACGGTGCGGAAGGTCTCCATTCAAGTCTTTGAAAATCTGATGGGGCTGATGAAAGCTGAAAGGAAGAAAATGAAGGCGGAGGTGTGGAACAGCCTGCCTCCGCTGGTGTTTCACCTGCTTGACCAGGACAAGGCTGTGGCCAAGGTGGGATTCCCTGCCCGAGTGGTCCTTTAGGCAGGGCAGTGCCGACACCAAACCCTTCCAATGTGTGCCACCGGGTGGTATAGCTTGCCGAGTCCCTCGGGCCAGTTGGAGCCCCCCTTCTCTGCCCACTGCTGCCTTTCTCCTCCTCCTGCCCCAATGGATGGGGAAGTGGGTCCCTTTCCCACCCAGCTCCCCCTGCACAGCCCCTGGCATGGGTCCCTGCAGCCCCAGAGCCTGGGCTACGGCTCCGCAGCAGTCTGGGGCTACCAAGGTCAAAGCATTGAAGCCCCAACAGGCTTCCAGCCAGAGAGGGTGACCACCCTTATCTTCCCCGGGATGCTGAACCTGGTGGCAGCATCGGCCCCCGGCTTGTGCGCCTTCCCTGCGTGGGCCGGGACAGGCTCCGAGCCCTGCCAAGAGGGGGGACACAGGGTCCTGTGCCACCGGCAGTGGTGGTGACATCTCTGCTGCTCCCCAGGCCTCCCAGGAAGCCCTCCGCAGCGCTGGACAGTTCTTGAAATGGGGGCAGCTGGTGCAGCTGGCCGAGAATGCGCAGGCGCAGCTGATCTGGGAGCGCCTGGTAAGCACAGCCCCGAGCCCCCTGGGAACCCCCCTGCCCCGTGCCCAGCAGGGGGACGGAGGGCTGTGCCCCTGTGGCTGCACGCAGCCTCCCAGAGCAGGCTCTGCTCCAGGCTGTCCCCACCCCCGGGGCCCCAAAGGGGACCCTGCCATCCTGATGGCACCCCAGCGTCCTCAGGGAGCCCTCCTCCCTCCAAATCCCGATGCCACGTGGCGGGAAGCTGGGAGTGCCCTGCTGGGGGGAAGAAGGGTGGCCCTGGCGGGGGGGCAGCTCCGCACCAGACCTGCACCCTTCTCCCCTCTGCAGCTGTCCAGGAAGAAGACCAAGAACAAGGAGTACCTGCTGCGGTGCCAGGGCTACCTGCAGAGCCGCCAGGAGCTCCTGCGCTGTGAGGCTGTCAGGGTCATTGGTGAGCCACCAGTCCTGGGTCCTGCCCTCTCCTGGGGTCCCTGTGCCCCAGCACAGGACCCGCCCGGCACCTGTTCACCCCCTCCCCTCAGCTGTGGGGCTGGCAGGAGGCTCACCCATCCCCTCCCCAATGCTGCACCCTGGGGTAAGCCCTCCCCAGGAGGTCGGGATGGGTGGCAGGGTCCCTGACACACGGTGTCCCCCCAGGGCTCATCGGCCGGCGGGTGCACGAGCACGAGATGGAGTATGTCAAAGGGGGTGAGTGAGAGCAGCCGGGAGGAGGAAGGAGCCTGGCACGGAGCTCCCCGCCAGCCTGGGCGAGCCTCCCCTCCCAGCACGGTTATGGGGAGGAGGCTGTTTCTGCAGGGGCATATTCCTGACCAGCAGCCTCCAGCCAAGCCACCTGCCCCCTGGCTCCCTCCTGGCAGACACTTCACCTCTGCTGCTTTGTCTCCACAGTCCTCCAAGGTGCACAGAAGGACAGCAGTGCCCTGGTCTCCTCCCTGGCCCTGCAAACGCTCCACATACTCCAAGCACTACGGCCGAAGTCAAGGTCCACCTTCCGGTTGCCACTGCTGAGGGCATGGAGGACGGGGCGGCGCTCGGCCCCCAGTGGTGACGCTGCTCAGCCAGAGCCGGAGCTGCAGCCCCAAGCCTAGGATGCTTGGCAGGCTGGGGTGTCTTCTTTTCCCCAAGTCCGAGAGAAAAGAAGACACCTCAGCCAGCATCCTCAGGCGAGCAGCAGGCCCAGGGCAACACCTGCCCACAGCACTTGTAATCATCCCCCCTGAAGCGTAGGACCACAGCCCCCAGCCCTGAAGTCCCCGACGGCTCGTAACTCCTGGCCCTGGAGCCCCTGACCCTGCAGCTGTGCCCTGCATCCTGCCTGCCGCCACCACGCTCCTGGAGCTGGCAGGACACCGGCGGGGGGTGTCGCTCGACACCCTGGACCCTGCTGGCCCCTGAATCGTGGCTCTGCCCTCCACAAGGCCTGCCCCCTTCCCTCAGGGCTATGCAGGGGCCAGGGGGACAGTGGGTGTTTGCCCCCACTCCTGCCCTGTCTCCCAGGCAGGGCTGAGAAGCTCAGGGCACAGCAAGGGAAGGGAGGGAGGGAGGGAGGGGAGTACGGAGAGAGGGAGGGAGAGAGGGAGGGAGGGAGGGAGGGAGGGAGGGAGGGAATGAAGAGACATAGGGAGGGAGGGAGGGAGAGGAGGGAGGGAGGGAGGGGTATCTTTTGTTATCTGTTGTTATCGATCTGTTGTTATCTGTTATTATCTGTTGTTATCGGTTAAAATGTTTTGTATTTTTCAAATTCAAATGAGTGTTTCTTGTTTCTATACAAATCTAGAGTTTTAAAAAGTCTATGAAGGTAGTTGAGGAAAACTGGGAAAAATATATACTAAAGCAATGGTGAAACTGGGGGCAGGGGGAAGCGCTTGGTGTCTTTCCGTGGGGCGCTGCCATCCCCGCTGCCATTCCCGGTGCCAGTCACGTGCCGGCTGCCTGCCCGCCCGCTGCGGGGAGCACCCGGCGGCTCCTGCCGCCATGGCCTGCCCCGCTGCCTCTCGCCCGGTCCCGCCCGTCCCCACACCCCGGCCCCTCCGCCCACACCGCCTCGGCGCGCCGCCGACATCCCCCCGCCCCCAGGGCTGGGCTCCCGCTCCCCCGGTACGGCCCGCCCTGGGAACAGCACTCCGCAGCGGGGGACGGAACTCTCCCCCGTCCCATGGTTCCGAGCCGCCCCCCCCGCCCCAAGTGGTTCCAGCGTTGGAACGTTCGTTGGAATGTTCCTTGGAATGCGTCCTGGCAACCGTTTCCGGGGACTCAGGGTTGCGGTGCCCGCGGCTGAGCGCACGGGAGGGGTGGCTCGCTGGCTCACAACTTGAGAGTGAGGGGATCCCTTGGCTTGTCCTGGGACTCCTGTATTAAGAGGAAAGAGGCTCGGAGTGCTGAGAGGTTGGGGGCTGCGCCCCGGCACGCCTCGGCTTACAGGTGGGGGCAGCATCAGGAGCCGGCAGCGAGGGGACAGGGGACAGAGGGCTCCCCGCAGCACAGGGGATGCTCCCGGGACAGATGAGCCCCAGCCCCATAGCGGGAGGAGGAGGAAGAGGGAGTCAGTCTCGTCCCCCCGGGGCAAGGAGGGGTCCGTGTGTCTCCGGGGCAGCCGGAGAGGTCCTGGGGAGGGGCTTGAGGGATGCTTTTGGCGCACCCTGTGTCACCCAGCCTTGCCCCCACAGTGTCTAGGAGGACAGTGTTGGGACAGGGTGGGAGCAAAGAGCCCCCTGAGTGGGGCCACCCCTGCCCCACCACCCCCTGGCAGGGCAGCCCGGGAGGCAAGGGGTCCCCCTCACCCCTTCACGCCCTCACCCCCTTCCTCCCGCAGAATGGAGGACAATCGACCCCCCAGGCATCTCAAGGAGGCCTGGACACAGACTGGAGATTGCCCGGCTGCCAGCTCTGGGCCAGAGCCATACGTGGACTCCAAGGTCCAGCCACTGTGGGCGGGTGAGTGTGTGGGCACGGGGGGCAGGGGCTGCCCACCCTGCCTTGCCCACCCTGCCCTGCCCTGCCCTGCCCTGTCCCAGGCTCACACCTACCAGCCAGGCTGGCACCAGGGCTCCCAGGGAGCAGTGGCTGGGGACACGGTCCCGTCACGGCATCCCTGGACAGGGACCCTCCCTCCCCCTGGTGCCAGCGCATCCCTTACTCGGGCGTGCCGGGGGCCCCTCCCTGTGCTGCCCTCCAGCATTGCGCCTCAGCCCTGGGGTGCACAGGGGACAGCAGTGTCCCAGCCTTGAGCCACGGCTGGTGACATCTCCAAGCGCTGGGCAGAGGGCTCAAGTTTCCCCCCTTGCTTGCCCCCTAGCCGTGCTCGGAATCCCTCAGTCAGTTCTGTTCCTCCTGGACATCATCGGACAGTTCATCTTCGGGAACAGACCAGAGGTATCCATGGCCACTTCCACGAGGCTGTGCCTGGGTCACCTGGCCGGTCTTTCTGCCCCTATCCCATGCTCAGAAGGTGCTGGGGGCTGGGCTGGGCTCCCCCGGCTGTCTCTCCCCCTTGACACTGTCTGTCCATCTGTCCCCTCTGCGGCTGGCAGCAAGACGATGAGAAGCTAAAGCTTCTGGACGACATCTGTAGCACCTGCTCCAACATCAGCGTGCACTCCATTGCGTGGCAGTCGCTTTCCTTCTGCCAGGAGGAGGTGCTGGAGACCATCGAGGTGAGGGGGCGAGCAGGCAGGCTGAGGCAGGGGCAGGGGCAGCAGCACAGCCCCGGGGGCAGCAGAGGGCTTGGCCAGGCAGGGGGGGCGCCGATGAACGCTGCTCAGGTTCTCAGGCCTCGGAGATGCTCGGGAGACACCTGGGTGGCCCGGCTGGAGCCAGGACTTTGAATCAACAACGTCTGTAGGTCCCTCGGCCAGTCTGTGGCTCTGTGCTGGGCACAGCCCTTCCCGCCACGGAGCTTGGGACCTCTGGGCGCTGACTGGGGAGGGGGGGCCAGGGTGGGAGCACCCAAGCTCTGCCAGCCGCACAGACTCTTGCTGGGCAAGGGAGACTGCCCGTCCTGACCTGTCCCACCGCGCTGTGATTCCCAGGGGCTGCTGGAAGACGAGCCCACCGACCGCCTGGACACCACGGTGCAGCGCCAAGCCATGCTGGCCATCACCTCCCTGAGGTACCTGCCCTAGCCCCCCAGTTTCGCCTCCCTGGTGCCCGGTGGCCCCAGGAGCACAGGTCCCAGGTGGGGGCATCCCTTGATGGGGGGATCCGAGAGGGAGACAGACAGCAGGTTTTCCCTCCAGACGTCACTGTCAGTGTCACGGGGGTTGAGATGTCACCCACGGTGTGGAGTCAGTCCAGATCTCCAACCCTGGGGTCTGCCTCCTCCTTGCCGGGTCTCAAGAGCACTTTTCTGTCCCTGCAGCAGAGCGGGCCTGCTTCTGCGGGAGAGGCTGAGCAGCCTCCTCCATGCCTGCTTCTCCAGCGTCTTCTGCGTGCCTCGGCTGGAGAAGCAGGAGGGCTCCGAGGCTTTTGTGTACTCCAAGGTATGCCATGGGCTTGTCCACCTCTTTCCTTTCCCTTTCCGGCATCTGTCTGTCATTCGTTTAATTGCTGGACCAGCTTTAAACCATGATGGGGGCAACCACACGGAGCTCCCTCAGCCCAAGGCCCCTTCCTGGGCACTGCAGGGTCATGGCTGTCCTCCTCCAGGCTTCCAGGACTGCCCCCAAGCCTCTGTCCCCCTTGCAGACGCTGGCCACGATGGACAACATGCTGCAGGAGCTGGTACGCAGCGCTGGGGACTTTGCCGTCCTGGATCTGCAGACCATCTTTCAGGTCCGTCCTTGGCACAGGGGTCCTCACAGGCAGTGAGCCCTGGCTTCAGCAGCGTACCCCCCAGCTCCTGGTGCGAGGAAGGGAACAGAGAATGTCCCTCCTTCCCCGCCGTGCTCCCCCCACCAGGCCCCTGCCTCCTGACTGCTGCCAGAGCCCCTTCTGTTCCTGCCCTATGCCCCACCCCCCCAGCCGTCTGCAGCCATGCCAGACTCTACCCGTCCTGCCATCTGGGGATGGACCTGCCTGTCTGGCAAGAGGAGCCCAGCCCTGGGGCTTTCCTCCTCTGCCTTCACCACGGGCCGTATCCCAGAGGCCCCACCCTGGATCCCCAGGGAGCTGGCCAGCCCAGAGGCTTGGGTGGGGGGGCAGAGGGACGTTCTGGGGGGAGGAGTGAGTGGAAGGCAGCAGAGGCAGCAGCAGGAGCAGGATGCGGTGACCTGCCTGGCTGCAGCAGGTGGCTGCCAGGGGGCAAGGAGGACACGTGCCCCATCCCAGGCACTGCCCCGCAGCGGGCCTGGCCCTGCCGTGCTGTGCCCTGCCACCTCCACGCCGCATCAGCAGCTTTTCTCCTCCCAGCTCCTGCTGCCCTTCACCACTTCCCAGCCAGGAGAGGTGCAGGAGAGGGCCGTGGCACGGATCGCTCAGCTGGCCAGCTTCATCACCACCTACCCTGAGCTGCAGGTACCGAGCTCCTGGCCTGGGCAGCCCCAGTGCCCCTGAGCCCCAGCACCTCCCAGGGAAGCCGGGCACCCAGTCAGCAGCAGGCTGGGAGCAGGGCTCTTTGCCCTGTCTTGCCCGTGCTCTCTCCCAGGGCTGCTCCGGCCACAGGCAGGAGGAACCTGGGTCTGGCAGCCCTGCCCTGCCCTGCCCTGAGCTGCTGCTCTGGGAGCAGCCAGGGCTCACTGTGTGCCCGGGCTCACCCTGTGCCCGCCCTGCCTCTCTTCCCCCAGGTCTGCCCCTGCTTTGCACGAGCCATCACCCTCGGGCATGAGTGCTCTGAAGCACACCGCTTTGACATGCTGGGCGTGCTGGTGGGGCGCCTCACCTTCTGCATCTGCAACAAGCCGACCCGCCATCAGGCTGCAGAAGCGCTCTCTCAGCTGCACACCTTCATCCTGCAGCAGAGAAGTAAGAGAAGCCACGTTGGGCTGGGTCCCCCTAGAAATGGGCAGCCAGGGACCACTCTCCTTGGGGAGAGAGAGCCTGATCCAAGCTGCCTGCCTGCAGGCTGAAAGGCCACTTCCCCTCGCCCCTGCTCCCAGTGGCCCTGGACCCTCCCTGCGGAGCTGCTCCTCCCCTGCCCGGCTGCCCTCTTTCTTTGCCAGCAACTTTTCTGCCTGCTGCTCTCAGGCCGGCACCTCCAGCTCCGCACTCTCCCTCTGAGCACCCCGGTTTTGCTCCTCCCCAGGCAGGTGTCCCGGGCTGGGTGACACAGAGGTGCTGCAGCTCCAGCGTCGCTGGGAAATGCTGCAGCCCAGGCATGGTCTGGAAGTCGAACACGCCTGCACGATGTTCTCGGTAAGAAGTGCCTTGGGCTCCTGGTCAGAGGGCTCTCAGCGTGAGTGAAGGGATACCCGATGCACAGGGATGCTGGGGACACCTGCTGCTCCTGGGCAGGGGCGAGGCAAAGGCCCCCAGCAAGCTTCTCTCTAGGTGACACATCTCCCTTCTCCTTCATCCCACAGATACTCACGGAGTACCTGCAGCCCTCCGACGGGGTAGACATCATCCTCATGGCCATCAGAAACATGAAAGATGCAACCCCCTACAGCATCCACATGGCTATCTACATGGTGGACACCCTTGTGGAGCAAATGGTCTTCCAGCAGGAGCATGTGAGTAGCCCGTGGGTGGCACAGCTGATGCTCCAGCCCGCTGGGGGACAGCTCCTCCCCTGGCTCCGTGCCTGGCCAGCACTGCTGCCATCTCAAGCCGTCACAGCGCAACGGGAATGGAAGCAGCTCCCCGTGGGAGCTGGGGAAGCGGTTGCGCTCACCCTGCTGACATTCCCACTCCCACCCGTGTCTCCCCTCTAGGTGCGGAACATCGTGTGGGCCATCTATAGCAACGGGCCCTCCATCAGGTCGGTGGTAGCCCTCACAAGCCTGGAAATCACTCTGAAGAGGATGGCAGGCAAATACCCCAGCGAGGTGGTGACCAGCCTGCTGCAGTGCACCCCGACATACACCAGGTGCTGGGCCCACCAGTCTTTGGGGCTCCTCTCACGCGGAAAGGCGACCCCAGACCCTCCTGAGCGACTTCAGCCTGGCCATCCTCTTGGATGTCCCCTCTGACAGAACCCTCGTCTCCCCACAGTGGCTCCTCGATCATGCGTAGGGTGATGCTCCCCGATCCTCAGCTGGCAGAGAAGGTGCTGGAGGACCTGCTCAGCAAGCTTCTCAACCCACTGCCCAAGACCTCCACCGCCACCAAGGACGACCCGTGCTTCCTCTCCCTGGCTGTGAGTTGCTTGATGAGGCCTCTCTGACCTCCGGGGCTGCTCTCAGCTGTTGCAGGCTCCCACTCCCCTTCTGGTCCCACCCCAAGCCTTGACCGCCCCAGGGGCTCGGGGGTATCTCAGTGTCTAGGTGTCTTCTGCAGGCAGCCGAGGCGATAAGGGAGATCCTCCTGGAGGAAGATGCTCTGCAGGCCATCCGCAAGCACGAGCTGCAGAGCGAGATTTTCCCCAAGCTTTTCCTGGGGCTGCTTTTTCAAGTGGCTTTCATCGTGGAGCAGGCACCACATGAGGTGGAAATCTGTAAGGAGCTCCAAGAGGAACAGCTCTATTACACCAGGTGCTCCATCCCTGTCCTCTCATCCCTGCAAGCCACCCAGAGCCAAGCCAGACGTCCCGGTGGGAGCTGAGCACTTCTCCCTGTGCAGGTCTGCCGTGCAGTCCATGAGACTGGTGCTCTGCAAAATGGGCGGTGAGAGAGAGGTGCTGGCCATTGAGGAGCAGGGGGGCTGGGACGCCCTGCTCAGCACCCAGACCCACCTCACCGGAGTGCAGATCATCGCCGGGTGAGAGCCCCTTCTCCCCACACCTCAGGGACTGGGCACCCCTCCCTTCCTTGGTGCTGAGGGCACTTGGAGATCCAAGTGCTGCAGACTGGTGATGTCCAGACTGCTGCAAACCCCAAAGACGCGTGCCCAGCCGGCTCAGGCCTGACGCTGCCTCCTTCCTCCTGCCAGGGAGATAACGAAAAACTCCTGGGATTTGTGCACCACCATCTTCTGCCCTCTGGTAGAGCTCCTCACTGTGGAGGACCCCACCTGGGAGACGGCTGCCATGGCCTTCTTCATCGAGGTGAGCCTGATGGCACTGCTCCAAGCCCCCTCCAACGCTCGGCTCTCCTGTGCTCACTGCTGTGGGGGGAGCTGAGGCAGCGGGTGGGCTCCGCTTGGTACCGTGGAGGAGCAGGCGAGCAACCCGTGTGCTGTGGGACACGGGGGCTCTCCACAATCCCTGCTACCTCGGTCCGGGCTTGGTCTCTCCCCGGCATCCTTTCCCTGAGCTGATGGCCGGAGCCAGCCCCCGCTGCCTGTGTTTCAGATGCTGGACTGCCCCGACCTCGGTGAGGAGCTGCTGGAGCTTGCCCTGGAGATCCTCCCCACATATCTGCAGAGCCAGTGCCTGGGGACGCCCAGCCTGGTGCTCGGAGGCATCCTCAAGCTCACCAAAAGGCCTGACACGGTGAGTAGGGGACAGCCAGGGCAGCTGGGACAGCAGCCCAGGGTGGAGCTGTGGGTGGTGGGTAAGGCGGGGGCTCGGGCTTTGCTGGGCATCGGGAGCTGTGCCGGCTGCTGCCAGCTCTCCTGCCCCCGTGGCCCTCTGCCCCACGGCTGTGCCGTGCCAGGAGGGAGGCAGCAGTGCCGAGAGGAACAGGCTCCCGCTGCCACCCCAAAGCGACCACCCCGGAGCCACGGGGTCGGCAGAGCCGAGCCCCGGGGTGAAACGTAGCGGCCTTGGCAGGGGCTGCTGGCAGGTGGAGCAGCTTTCCAGGCAGCGCTGGTGGCCCACCAGCTGGCCCAGGGGGGCTGGTGGGGATGGGGACAGCCGAGGGGCTGCAAGGAGCCAGTGCTGTCTGCCCCTCCCTCGCACCCATGGCCGTGCTGGGGAGCCCTGTCTGCCAGGACCTTGCCCTGTCACCCCCGTGAGGCCGGTGTTGGCGGAGGGGGTTTCCAGCCCTGCTGTCGATGGCTGCTTTACACAAAGGAGGCGTCGTGTCTCACGCAGGCACACAAAACCCTCGACCTGCTGCCGTGCATCATGGAGCTGCTGCAGGACGCCGACAGTGACACCAGCGCGGCGGCCCTGCCCGTGCTCGATGCCATGCTCCCGCTGCTGGAGGGGAAGGAGGGCAGCCTCACCGCCCTGGACGTGGCTGAGAAGCTCTGGACCTTCTTTGATGACGTGAGGCTGGGGGAGAGCCCCGTGCCCCCCTCACCGGGTTCATCCATTCGCCTCCCCCTCCCCCCCAGCTTTGCCCCACAGCCCCCAGACCCCATCGCTGCCCTCGGTGGCTCCAAACACCCCACATCAACGCGCCCTGACTCAGTCTCCCTGCCACGGGGGGACAGTGGTGGCAGGGTGGCTACACTCACGCGGAGCCCCAGCGATGAGCAACCCCCAGCCGCCGCAGGGTCTCCCTCCCTGGACCCCAGCCCCAGGGACCCCAGCACGTCGCAGCTCGCTCCCTTTTGGAGCAGGGCTGGCTGAGGCCATCTGGGAGACACCCATCTCCACATCAGCCCCCTGCTCACCATGGCGTTGGGGCTGAGGTCCTCCTCCCCTCTTCCCTCAGGACTCGGCCACGGTGCGGAAGGTCTCCATTCAAGTCTTTGAAAATCTGATGGGGCTGATGAAAGCTGAAAGGAAGAAAATGAAGGCGGAGGTGTGGAACAGCCTGCCTCCGCTGGTGTTTCACCTGCTTGACCAGGACAAGGCTGTGGCCAAGGTGGGATTCCCTGCCCGAGTGGTCCTTTAGGCAGGGCAGTGCCGACACCAAACCCTTCCAATGTGTGCCACCGGGTGGTATAGCTTGCCGAGTCCCTCGGGCCAGTTGGAGCCCCCCTTCTCTGCCCACTGCTGCCTTTCTCCTCCTCCTGCCCCAATGGATGGGGAAGTGGGTCCCTTTCCCACCCAGCTCCCCCTGCACAGCCCCTGGCATGGGTCCCTGCAGCCCCAGAGCCTGGGCTACGGCTCCGCAGCAGTCTGGGGCTACCAAGGTCAAAGCATTGAAGCCCCAACAGGCTTCCAGCCAGAGAGGGTGACCACCCTTATCTTCCCCGGGATGCTGAACCTGGTGGCAGCATCGGCCCCCGGCTTGTGCGCCTTCCCTGCGTGGGCCGGGACAGGCTCCGAGCCCTGCCAAGAGGGGGGACACAGGGTCCTGTGCCACCGGCAGTGGTGGTGACATCTCTGCTGCTCCCCAGGCCTCCCAGGAAGCCCTCCGCAGCGCTGGACAGTTCTTGAAATGGGGGCAGCTGGTGCAGCTGGCCGAGAATGCGCAGGCGCAGCTGATCTGGGAGCGCCTGGTAAGCACAGCCCCGAGCCCCCTGGGAACCCCCCTGCCCCGTGCCCAGCAGGGGGACGGAGGGCTGTGCCCCTGTGGCTGCACGCAGCCTCCCAGAGCAGGCTCTGCTCCAGGCTGTCCCCACCCCCGGGGCCCCAAAGGGGACCCTGCCATCCTGATGGCACCCCAGCGTCCTCAGGGAGCCCTCCTCCCTCCAAATCCCGATGCCACGTGGCGGGAAGCTGGGAGTGCCCTGCTGGGGGGAAGAAGGGTGGCCCTGGCGGGGGGGCAGCTCCGCACCAGACCTGCACCCTTCTCCCCTCTGCAGCTGTCCAGGAAGAAGACCAAGAACAAGGAGTACCTGCTGCGGTGCCAGGGCTACCTGCAGAGCCGCCAGGAGCTCCTGCGCTGTGAGGCTGTCAGGGTCATTGGTGAGCCACCAGTCCTGGGTCCTGCCCTCTCCTGGGGTCCCTGTGCCCCAGCACAGGACCCGCCCGGCACCTGTTCACCCCCTCCCCTCAGCTGTGGGGCTGGCAGGAGGCTCACCCATCCCCTCCCCAATGCTGCACCCTGGGGTAAGCCCTCCCCAGGAGGTCGGGATGGGTGGCAGGGTCCCTGACACACGGTGTCCCCCCAGGGCTCATCGGCCGGCGGGTGCACGAGCACGAGATGGAGTATGTCAAAGGGGGTGAGTGAGAGCAGCCGGGAGGAGGAAGGAGCCTGGCACGGAGCTCCCCGCCAGCCTGGGCGAGCCTCCCCTCCCAGCACGGTTATGGGGAGGAGGCTGTTTCTGCAGGGGCATATTCCTGACCAGCAGCCTCCAGCCAAGCCACCTGCCCCCTGGCTCCCTCCTGGCAGACACTTCACCTCTGCTGCTTTGTCTCCACAGTCCTCCAAGGTGCACAGAAGGACAGCAGTGCCCTGGTCTCCTCCCTGGCCCTGCAAACGCTCCACATACTCCAAGCACTACGGCCGAAGTCAAGGTCCACCTTCCGGTTGCCACTGCTGAGGGCATGGAGGACGGGGCGGCGCTCGGCCCCCAGTGGTGACGCTGCTCAGCCAGAGCCGGAGCTGCAGCCCCAAGCCTAGGATGCTTGGCAGGCTGGGGTGTCTTCTTTTCCCCAAGTCCGAGAGAAAAGAAGACACCTCAGCCAGCATCCTCAGGCGAGCAGCAGGCCCAGGGCAACACCTGCCCACAGCACTTGTAATCATCCCCCCTGAAGCGTAGGACCACAGCCCCCAGCCCTGAAGTCCCCGACGGCTCGTAACTCCTGGCCCTGGAGCCCCTGACCCTGCAGCTGTGCCCTGCATCCTGCCTGCCGCCACCACGCTCCTGGAGCTGGCAGGACACCGGCGGGGGGTGTCGCTCGACACCCTGGACCCTGCTGGCCCCTGAATCGTGGCTCTGCCCTCCACAAGGCCTGCCCCCTTCCCTCAGGGCTATGCAGGGGCCAGGGGGACAGTGGGTGTTTGCCCCCACTCCTGCCCTGTCTCCCAGGCAGGGCTGAGAAGCTCAGGGCACAGCAAGGGAAGGGAGGGAGGGAGGAGGGAGGGAGGGGAGTACGGAGAGAGGGAGGGAGAGAGGGAGGGAGGGAGGGAGGGAGGGAGGGAGGGAGGGAGGGAGGGAAGGGAGGGAATGAAGGGAGGGAGGGAGGGAGGGAGGGAGGGAGGGAGGAGAGAGGGAGGGAGGGAGGGGTATCTTTTGTTATCTGTTGTTATCGATCTGTTGTTATCTGTTATTATCTGTTGTTATCGGTTAAAATGTTTTGTATTTTTCAAATTCAAATGAGTGTTTCTTGTTTCTATACAAATCTAGAGTTTTAAAAAGTCTATGAAGGTAGTTGAGGAAAACTGGGAAAAATATATACTAAAGCAATGGTGAAACTGGGGGCAGGGGGAAGCGCTTGGTGTCTTTCCGTGGGGCGCTGCCATCCCCGCTGCCATTCCCGGTGCCAGTCACGTGCCGGCTGCCTGCCCGCCCGCTGCGGGGAGCACCCGGCGGCTCCTGCCGCCATGGCCTGCCCCGCTGCCTCTCGCCCGGTCCCGCCCGTCCCCACACCCCGGCCCCTCCGCCCACACCGCCTCGGCGCGCCGCCGACATCCCCCCGCCCCCAGGGCTGGGCTCCCGCTCCCCCGGTACGGCCCGCCCTGGGAACAGCACTCCGCAGCGGGGGACGGAACTCTCCCCCGTCCCATGGTTCCGAGCCGCCCCCCCCGCCCCAAGTGGTTCCAGCGTTGGAACGTTCGTTGGAATGTTCCTTGGAATGCGTCCTGGCAACCGTTTCCGGGGACTCAGGGTTGCGGTGCCCGCGGCTGAGCGCACGGGAGGGGTGGCTCGCTGGCTCACAACTTGAGAGTGAGGGGATCCCTTGGCTTGTCCTGGGACTCCTGTATTAAGAGGAAAGAGGCTCGGAGTGCTGAGAGGTTGGGGGCTGCGCCCCGGCACGCCTCGGCTTACAGGTGGGGGCAGCATCAGGAGCCGGCAGCGAGGGGACAGGGGACAGAGGGCTCCCCGCAGCACAGGGGATGCTCCCGGGACAGATGAGCCCCAGCCCCATAGCGGGAGGAGGAGGAAGAGGGAGTCAGTCTCGTCCCCCCGGGGCAAGGAGGGGTCCGTGTGTCTCCGGGGCAGCCGGAGAGGTCCTGGGGAGGGGCTTGAGGGATGCTTTTGGCGCACCCTGTGTCACCCAGCCTTGCCCCCACAGTGTCTAGGAGGACAGTGTTGGGACAGGGTGGGAGCAAAGAGCCCCCTGAGTGGGGCCACCCCTGCCCCACCACCCCCTGGCAGGGCAGCCCGGGAGGCAAGGGGTCCCCCTCACCCCTTCACGCCCTCACCCCCTTCCTCCCGCAGAATGGAGGACAATCGACCCCCCAGGCATCTCAAGGAGGCCTGGACACAGACTGGAGATTGCCCGGCTGCCAGCTCTGGGCCAGAGCCATACGTGGACTCCAAGGTCCAGCCACTGTGGGCGGGTGAGTGTGTGGGCACGGGGGGCAGGGGCTGCCCACCCTGCCTTGCCCACCCTGCCCTGCCCTGCCCTGCCCTGTCCCAGGCTCACACCTACCAGCCAGGCTGGCACCAGGGCTCCCAGGGAGCAGTGGCTGGGGACACGGTCCCGTCACGGCATCCCTGGACAGGGACCCTCCCTCCCCCTGGTGCCAGCGCATCCCTTACTCGGGCGTGCCGGGGGCCCCTCCCTGTGCTGCCCTCCAGCATTGCGCCTCAGCCCTGGGGTGCACAGGGGACAGCAGTGTCCCAGCCTTGAGCCACGGCTGGTGACATCTCCAAGCGCTGGGCAGAGGGCTCAAGTTTCCCCCCTTGCTTGCCCCCTAGCCGTGCTCGGAATCCCTCAGTCAGTTCTGTTCCTCCTGGACATCATCGGACAGTTCATCTTCGGGAACAGACCAGAGGTATCCATGGCCACTTCCACGAGGCTGTGCCTGGGTCACCTGGCCGGTCTTTCTGCCCCTATCCCATGCTCAGAAGGTGCTGGGGGCTGGGCTGGGCTCCCCCGGCTGTCTCTCCCCCTTGACACTGTCTGTCCATCTGTCCCCTCTGCGGCTGGCAGCAAGACGATGAGAAGCTAAAGCTTCTGGACGACATCTGTAGCACCTGCTCCAACATCAGCGTGCACTCCATTGCGTGGCAGTCGCTTTCCTTCTGCCAGGAGGAGGTGCTGGAGACCATCGAGGTGAGGGGGCGAGCAGGCAGGCTGAGGCAGGGGCAGGGGCAGCAGCACAGCCCCGGGGGCAGCAGAGGGCTTGGCCAGGCAGGGGGGGCGCCGATGAACGCTGCTCAGGTTCTCAGGCCTCGGAGATGCTCGGGAGACACCTGGGTGGCCCGGCTGGAGCCAGGACTTTGAATCAACAACGTCTGTAGGTCCCTCGGCCAGTCTGTGGCTCTGTGCTGGGCACAGCCCTTCCCGCCACGGAGCTTGGGACCTCTGGGCGCTGACTGGGGAGGGGGGGCCAGGGTGGGAGCACCCAAGCTCTGCCAGCCGCACAGACTCTTGCTGGGCAAGGGAGACTGCCCGTCCTGACCTGTCCCACCCCGCTGTGATTCCCAGGGGCTGCTGGAAGACGAGCCCACCGACCGCCTGGACACCACGGTGCAGCGCCAAGCCATGCTGGCCATCACCTCCCTGAGGTACCTGCCCTAGCCCCCCCAGTTTCGCCTCCCTGGTGCCCGGTGGCCCCAGGAGCACAGGTCCCAGGTGGGGGCATCCCTTGATGGGGGGATCCGAGAGGGAGACAGACAGCAGGTTTTCCCTCCAGACGTCACTGTCAGTGTCACGGGGGTTGAGATGTCACCCACGGTGTGGAGTCAGTCCAGATCTCCAACCCTGGGGTCTGCCTCCTCCTTGCCGGGTCTCAAGAGCACTTTTCTGTCCCTGCAGCAGAGCGGGCCTGCTTCTGCGGGAGAGGCTGAGCAGCCTCCTCCATGCCTGCTTCTCCAGCGTCTTCTGCGTGCCTCGGCTGGAGAAGCAGGAGGGCTCCGAGGCTTTTGTGTACTCCAAGGTATGCCATGGGCTTGTCCACCTCTTTCCTTTCCCTTTCCGGCATCTGTCTGTCATTCCTTTAATTGCTGGACCAGCTTTAAACCATGATGGGGGCAACCACACGGAGCTCCCTCAGCCCAAGGCCCCTTCCTGGGCACTGCAGGGTCATGGCTGTCCTCCTCCAGGCTTCCAGGACTGCCCCCAAGCCTCTGTCCCCCTTGCAGACGCTGGCCACGATGGGACAACATGCTGCAGGAGCTGGTACGCAGCGCTGGGGACTTTGCCGTCCTGGATCTGCAGACCATCTTTCAGGTCCGTCCTTGGCACAGGGGTCCTCACAGGCAGTGAGCCCTGGCTTCAGCAGCGTACCCCCCAGCTCCTGGTGCGAGGAAGGGAACAGAGAATGTCCCTCCTTCCCCCCACCAGGCCCCTGCCTCCTGACTGCTGCCAGAGCCCCTTCTGTTCCTGCCCTATGCCCCACCCCCCCAGCCGTCTGCAGCCATGCCAGACTCTACCCGTCCTGCCATCTGGGGATGGACCTGCCTGTCTGGCAAGAGGAGCCCAGCCCTGGGGCTTTCCTCCTCTGCCTTCACCACGGGCCGTATCCCAGAGGCCCCACCCTGGATCCCCAGGGAGCTGGCCAGCCCAGAGGCTTGGGTGGGGGGGCAGAGGGACGTTCTGGGGGGAGGAGTGAGTGGAAGGCAGCAGAGGCAGCAGCAGGAGCAGGATGCGGTGACCTGCCTGGCTGCAGCAGGTGGCTGCCAGGGGGCAAGGAGGACACGTGCCCCATCCCAGGCACTGCCCCGCAGCGGGCCTGGCCCTGCCGTGCTGTGCCCTGCCACCTCCACGCCGCATCAGCAGCTTTTCTCCTCCCAGCTCCTGCTGCCCTTCACCACTTCCCAGCCAGGAGAGGTGCAGGAGAGGGCCGTGGCACGGATCGCTCAGCTGGCCAGCTCATCACCACCTACCCTGAGCTGCAGGTACCGAGCTCCTGGCCTGGGCAGCCCCAGTGCCCCTGAGCCCCAGCACCTCCCAGGGAAGCCGGGCACCCAGTCAGCAGCAGGCTGGGAGCAGGGCTCTTTGCCCTGTCTTGCCCGTGCTCTCTCCCAGGGCTGCTCCGGCCACAGGCAGGAGGAACCTGGGTCTGGCAGCCCTGCCCTGCCCTGCCCTGAGCTGCTGCTCTGGGAGCAGCCAGGGCTCACTGTGTGCCCGGGCTCACCCTGTGCCCGCCCTGCCTCTCTTCCCCCAGGTCTGCCCCTGCTTTGCACGAGCCATCACCCTCGGGCATATGAGTGCTCTGAAGCACACCGCTTTGACATGCTGGGCGTGCTGGTGGGGCGCCTCACCTTCTGCATCTGCAACAAGCCGACCCGCCATCAGGCTGCAGAAGCGCTCTCTCAGCTGCACACCTTCATCCTGCAGCAGAGAAGTAAGAGAAGCCACGTTGGGCTGGGTCCCCCTAGAAATGGGCAGCCAGGGACCACTCTCCTTGGGGAGAGAGAGCCTGATCCAAGCTGCCTGCCTGCAGGCTGAAAGGCCACTTCCCCTCGCCCCTGCTCCCAATGGCCCTGGACCCTCCCTGCGGAGCTGCTCCTCCCCTGCCCGGCTGCCCTCTTTCTTTGCCAGCAACTTTTCTGCCTGCTGCTCTCAGGCCGGCACCTCCAGCTCCGCACTCTCCCTCTGAGCACCCCGCTTTTGCTCCTCCCCAGGCAGGTGTCCCGGGCTGGGTGACACAGAGGTGCTGCAGCTCCAGCGTCGCTGGGAAATGCTGCAGCCCAGGCATGGTCTGGAAGTCGAACACGCCTGCACGATGTTCTCGGTAAGAAGTGCCTTGGGCTCCTGGTCAGAGGGCTCTCAGCGTGAGTGAAGGGATACCCGATGCACAGGGATGCTGGGGACACCTGCTGCTCCTGGGCAGGGGCGAGGCAAAGGCCCCCAGCAAGCTTCTCTCTAGGTGACACATCTCCCTTCTCCTTCATCCCACAGATACTCACGGAGTACCTGCAGCCCTCCGACGGGGTAGACATCATCCTCATGGCCATCAGAAACATGAAGATGCAACCCCCTACAGCATCCACATGGCTATCTACATGGTGGACACCCTTGTGGAGCAAATGGTCTTCCAGCAGGAGCATGTGAGTAGCCCGTGGGTGGCACAGCTGATGCTCCAGCCCGCTGGGGGACAGCTCCTCCCCTGGCTCCGTGCCTGGCCAGCACTGCTGCCATCTCAAGCCGTCACAGCGCAACGGGAATGGAAGCAGCTCCCCGTGGGAGCTGGGGAAGCGGTTGCGCTCACCCTGCTGACATTCCCACTCCCACCCGTGTCTCCCCTCTAGGTGCGGAACATCGTGTGGGCCATCTATAGCAACGGGCCCTCCATCAGGTCGGTGGTAGCCCTCACAAGCCTGGAAATCACTCTGAAGAGGATGGCAGGCAAATACCCAGCGAGGTGGTGACCAGCCTGCTGCAGTGCACCCCGACGTACACCAGGTGCTGGGCCCACCAGTCTTTGGGGCTCCTCTCACGCGGAAAGGCGACCCCAGACCCTCCTGAGCGACTTCAGCCTG